>CM057930.1:6373436-6892470 GCA_030141595.1 Chydorus sphaericus
CTCGTCTGCGGGCTCCGTCTCTTCGTCTTATCTCCTACGCCTCCTTCATTCTCCAGATCGGATTGCTGTCTTAAAAAGTCCTCGTACGTGAATTTGACGCAGTTGAACAGCGTCGCAAAGCTCAACGCCACATTGAAGGCAAACAGGAAGCCGAATCTCCGTCACTCCTGAACGGTTCGTGCGTATGATGCGTCGAACGGACAGACCACTAGCGAAGCCACTGATCCTCCTCGCTCTTATGCCACCATCACGCCTCGTCTTTAATCGTAAATTCTCAAGTTCAACTAATCTGTATTCATTTCAAAATATTAATTGGAATGTAGAATTCGTTTTTAAACATGAAAGTGAATATACTTTGTGAAATATTCTTCATCCAACTTGTTAGTGGGTCTGGACACTGTCAACATCTTCCAATTGATATCGACGGTGGCCAGATCCAAAATGCGGACTGATTGCATGGCCACAGGGATCGGATCAGGATAAGAGTGACCGCAGTTGACACTGATGGGATGGATACCTGGCACGATTTTACCGTTCTTCTGCGGAGATCGCTCCCTCGCTCGTGAAGTTGATGTCAACTTGCTGCTGCTCGATTTGTTTTGCAACAGCTGGGGCTCTCGGCGACACGAGAACGAGTGATCGTCCCCAACGACAACATCCTCTGCTCGAACCTGTTATTTGTAATAATAAAAATCAACCATCATATTTTAATAAGAATTTATTAAAATACCTTTTCTGGTTTGATGCGGAATTCTGGGACGTGAGCCAATAGTTTGTCTGCTTCTTGTTTGGTGCGTGGCCGGGCTGTGGACAGATCGAGTGCTTGGCTGGCTTCCGGGCGCGGTGCCAGTAGATCTTCCAACCGAAAGAGAGACATGTTGATCCTGACCTCATGTCTTTATCACCATCAGGAGCAGACCACCGAGGTGGTAACGCACAAGATGTACTGGAGGCCTCAGTCCCCTTCTTTAGCCGTCCCATCCTAGTTAACGTTAATCATTATTGTGTAGAAAGATTTGTGAAGGAAAAATATTGAAATATAATTAATTACAATAAACAGAATAAAGCCTCACCAAACCTCTGTAGAACAGACAGAGAGTCATAAGGAAAAATCAGACAAAACGCTTGAAAAAAAAAGTAGATGAAAGGAGTTGAGGACTGAGGGTCGAAAAAAGCCTCCGTCGTGAATGGTTGATGTGAAGCAACTGGGTCGGACTGTGGTATCAACAAAGGGAGCTATTGTGTTACTCGACGACAGAAGAGGTTGTCGATATATGCACATAAATCTTGTTTGGATGTGGCTATATAGGATATATATACATGGAGGGCTGGTAAACTGTAAAGGGTCGTGGCTCAACTTGCCGGCCAGCTGCAGCGCGCAGCAGCGTGCGGGATGACCATCTCGCGTGACGAACGCCTTTTCTTTCCTACAGCTGCAGTACGGCTAGCATACAACAGAATCCATATCTATAAGTGCAGCTCTAGGCTCTATTGAAATGCACAGGCCCATGCTGATGGTTTTTCCCCTTTTTTTACATTTATTTATTTTGGCTTTGCTTTGCCCCGGGTATATAGACTCGACATGAAATTACTTATTTTGCGTATACGCCAAACGAGCAGCACGTCATAGAACCATCCATCGCGTTTTTTTTTTCTTACTTTCTCTCTCCTCCTCTTTCTGTATATACACTCCATCGATTGAGGGCCTTTTTGTGCCTGCTGCGGACTTGTTTTCAACACCCCTTTCCTCCTACGCGTGCAGACTTGATACCGTGTCGTTAATAAAAAAAATTATAACACAAAAGAAAAACGTAGAGCTTAGTTTATTGATAATACCGCAGCTGGACAGCGAACATTTGAAACTTGGGCCCTCGTTCTGCCATCATCGTCCTCATAAAAGTTTTTCTTTCAAGTTTTCTTCTTCTTTTTAACGCCCCTTAGCGGGAGGTGTTGAAGTAAAAAGAAAGCCGGAAAAAAAACCCGCCGAGAATTTGTTTGCCCGCTTTCATTCGAGTATATATATTGTACTATGCATGTATATCCTTGCGTGTTGCGTGTCGTACAACTTACAAAAGAAAGCTTTACATGTTTAATACTATTTTACTTCCCGTATATATTTGAAACCGAGCGAGTGATAGAGAAAAACACCATGCCAAATGTCAATCATCTTTTACATGCCTTTTTTGGTTTCATATCTTTTTTTACATTCTTTTATTTCAGTTCAATTGTGTTTCTTAATTTAATTGATTGCCGGTTCGAGATTGTTATCATTAAGAAAGTTAATCAAGTGCCCCTGTGGAATGTCAGTTCCCTATACATATTAAATGAGACAACGTATGAAATGCAAAAAGTTTTCTGTTGAGTCACACAGTCCCGAGATCAAAGCAATATTTTTCTTTTATAAAAAAAATTGATGTGATGTAAGCTCGCTCTTTTGTATGTTCCATTGTGTTCAGTGGTAGTATTCATAAAAAGGTTAAGAGCCGCCGTACACAAACGAGCAGGTGTTGTTAAATTTCTCAACGTGTCTAGGTGCGCTACGTACCGTTCTGCACGCAGTTGCGAATCATAGGCTTTCCTCTGGAACCAACATGCTGCTGCTCCGTTGATAGTCGGCCTCTTTTGTCAATGAAAGTAGGTAATGAAAAACGCACACAACACTCCGCGACGACGCTGTTGTGTCCAGCGCAAGTGGATCGACGACACGGTACGACACGCAAGTGGCGATTTCTTTATTTGCCTCACTGGCAACGCTTCTTCTCTGGTAGCTCAAGCTGAGGAATGGTACGCCAAAGATATCTTTGCGACTGTTTCCTTGTCGTGGAAAAATGAGTACTATTCCTTTTGCTGTGGCCTGGAACAAGGGTGCTCCACAGCACATATGTTATGTTATTGATTAGACGAGGAATAAGGGGATCCGCTGGAGTTACGCATGAGGCCGGTTACCAAGGTGCGTGCCGCTCCCCCTTCTGCTCATTCCTACTTGCCCTGCATAAATGCCTCACTGACGGCAAGTAAAATGACTAATCGAGTTGACATTTAGAACGAAGCTGCCGACTTGAAAGCCCTCTGGCCGAAAAAGCTAATTGAACAAAAAAGGAGGCTTTTAGCTTTTCTCCCGAACAATCATATATAATGCAACGGAGGTGTATTGCTTAACCAAAAGAAAGGCATCATATACCATTCTTTAGCTCATTAGAGAAATGAAACTTGAACTCAAAAGTGGTGGCATCAAAATCTGCTTGATAATACAAAACGTCTTGATTGGCGGGAGCAAGAGACACAACATCTCTCAGAAAGTAAACTGCCTGCTTCGAATGCATATCCCATTGAATTTTTTTACTCAATTCAGGTGGATAAATGGGTCCACCACTTACAACCGAGTGCTCGTCTAGCTCCCAGTCGACCCACAGAGCAATACCATTCAATTTTCCAGCCACTGGGAGATTAATCCGCCCGTGGATATTGTTTCCTTTAGGAAGCGACACAAGGTCCACCGTCATCATCTTGGTGGGTAAACTAAGAGCGCGACACGGATATTCCCACAGAGGGTGAGGCTCTATTTCAAAATCGGCCGAATCCACAGCACTCTAAAATAAATAAAAAAATATTAAACAATACTTAGAAATTAAACCAAAGTAATTACCATAATAAGTTTATCGAAAGGAAGGAGATCAACTCCTTGGGTTGAACCAACGGACGAGCGGATTTTCCACAAGTCTTTCATCTCGACGGCGATGGCGTAAATATGCGCCTTTCCCGGCATGACCACCGCATCATTCGACAATAAATATTCAAAGTCCCTTTTCCAGTTTGCAAAGTACATATTGTGCCACGGAAGTACCGAGCTCGCAAATTACCGGCTCTGCTAGCAAAAGGTTTATCTGTGAATTAGTTACAAAAAAGCAGTTATCACCCAGCTTTACAACTTGGAAATCAAAGCATACTTTTTCACTGATTGGATGTTTTTTCAAAGTCGCCGTCAATAACAAGGATTCGATCTTGTAAATTATTTTCCTCCACCCAGCTCTTCAAAACTCGCCTACAATGGGCATCACGCTCAGCTGCATAGACTTTAAGGGGCTCCCAACTTGGAGACGAGCAATCCAAGAGAACAAAAATCACCCACAGTAGACAAACCGTCTCTGCACTAACCACTTTCTCAAGCGCTTGCACATAAGTCGCAATGCGTTGTTCGTCGTTGATCTGCCCAAAGCGCGTTCGACTCACAGCCAGTGTGTGTAGAGCAAGTGCAAAACGGACGAGAGACCTTATTTGATGATGCAGTGGAAGAGTCGTTGGATTCAATGCAAACCACAGAACTATACTCGTCATGATAGCCCTTCAGCTCCAATTTTCATTCCCTTGCATCAATAGAAACATCTACCGGTAAGTAATACAAGGCTTGCATCCAATGATCCCGCCAAGGTAGCTTCTTTCCTGAAATATCACCACATTAGAGTGTGAACCAAAGAAACCTTTTATCTTTTATTTACCATCAGGATGAGCCCATGATGGTGCGCAGCTTAATACGATTTCTCCATCGATATCCATGTCAAGATTCCACCACATGAAGATTGCATTGGCGTGCCACTTGCGGTCGAAGTTAACACGACTGACTTGTTTTCCTCGTTTGGGGATTGCTGTTTACTGTTCCAGTCAAATCTACAAAGCGAAACAGAAACACGTTACTGTTAAAGAGAATAAAAATATTCGACTTTTAAAGTGACAAATTACTGAAATATAGAGACGGGATCTGAGAGTGCTTTAAAATTTGCGACGACTCAAGTTGTCCCCAAACTGAATGTCGTGAACTGCTCCATTTCCAGAACAAACAAGTACTTGGGCAGGAGGGTGGATCACATGGTCCCCACATTTATTGGTTTTAACCTATTCCATGAGTATGCTACTGGGCCTTTCTACCAGCTGTATTAATATATCAGCCCTTGCAGGAACAACAATTGAATCCTCCTGAATTTAAAAAGGAAAATAATTCTTAATGGCACATTATCATAATAATTTTTTTTAAATATGAATACCATACACTCAAGTAATGTTTGTGTGCATGATTGAAAGTTCCAATGGCACCCTTCTCCAATGAGCTCAGTGTCAAACACCTCTGTAACTAGAATATTTGCTCGTTCTGTCATATCACCATCAGATCCACTGAAATTTCAGTTGATCTCTTGGAATCAGTTTGATTTTGCCAGCACATCCATTGTGTGCAATTACATCTTGTGCACAGCTGACCATAGGCTGGAATGTCTTGGAAAAAATAAAACTTTAGGTACAAGGAGACTATTTAGAACTATGTAATGTATCTTACTTCACAAGCAACAACGTCAGTAGCACCCGATTGTGAAGCCATAATGGCTAACAAACCAGTTCCAGTGCCAATATCAGTACCCTAGCACTTTTCCCCTTGCTGGTTAAGAGAGAATGGCTTTCCGAAGAGCTAAATTATATTTTAAGTTCTATTTCTCAATAATGGAATTTTGTGCTCGTGCAGTTTAAAATACTACTTACTCTCTCTTCATCGTGGAGCATATCGGCAAAGCCAGCTCGTGCAAGTTCTTGAAGATAGTCATAATTTTGATCTTGAAGTTCCCATTCTAGCTTTCCTGTACTTGGATTGAACTTTTGTACAAGAACTGAATTTTCACTCATTTTGTGGACACAAGGATTTCGTTCAAATCGTTCAAACCAACGTGAAAACCACGCTGCCCCGATTTCGTGACACTGCAACTAGCAGACGATGCATGTTTTGAATGTATCAAGCCTTAGGCACATTTGCTGGTGCGTAGTTGTCTTGTCTACTGTAGACGGTAGTTGAAGATGCAGTTAAAAAAAATTAGCACGCGTTATTTTTACTTCATAGTTCATACTAAATTTAATTTTAAGTGATTTAGTGACCGATTGTTTTGGCGGTATAAAAATGCAATCGAAAGCTATAAAAACCTTACGAAAGTTGAAATAGTGGCGCAAATGCCAAATAGTCCGCTTGGTTATTATCTTATTCAAATATCAAATTAATGATGTCATAGCATTAGAAATTATAATTGAATTTTAAAATATTTTTATTTTGATCGACTTCAGGAAAATATTTATTTTATTGGTTAGTTTTTGTGGCTTAAACGAGGTATTTTTTCATCTGAAAAAATGTAAGGCCAAAAACATTATTTATTTAAAAAATATGTAATTTTACAAATTAAAACAGGCGAAAATTCATTCTCTTTTTATATAGGATTACTGATTAGCTTGCTTTTTAGTAGCATAACGGTATAGCATGCTAGAACATTCGTAACATATTTTTTAATGGGGCCTTAGCAACCGTTGATTGTTAGTATTACAAAGAGTTACCGTATTTGAGTTTCTAGGCAACGTAAATAACGCATCCAGAGAGATCACAAGTTAGTCGTTCGTTCCGCACTTTTAAAAGTAGGTGTAAGATCAAGATGGTTTCAAAAAATGAAGCTAAATCAACGGCCGCTAAACCGGGGAAAACGGTATCTTCTATTACTTTCATCCAGTTTATAATTCTCGATTGAATCGCAATTTTTTTTTTTTCAGGCAAAAGGAAGCAAGAGCAAAAAGTCAGGAAGAAAAATGTCTCTCATAGGAGCGCTCTGCTTCTTGATGGGCTTCCGGTATCGGAAATGTCGCGGGATCAACTTCTAAGTCACCTCACACGGCTCCTCGATCAACTAGAAAAGGAACGAGAAGAAAGAAATTTCTTTCAGCTAGAACGTGACCAGATTTACGGCTTCTGGAAAGTTGCTAAGGAAGAAGTGGAGGATGTCAGAGCTCGGAATCAGGTATTAAAAGCGAACTAAAAGGGAATCAATTGCTGATTTTTACCTTCATTTATAAAGTCGCTGATTTTAAATTTACCTTTTCAATGTTAATTGTAGAAACAAAGAAAAAGAGTTAGACGACGCGGAAGAATTACGACAAAAAGATATTGCTGTCTATAAACAACAAATCAAGTTCCTACTACATGAACATCAAACGACGTTGACCGAGGCCCGGGTTAGTTATTGCTGCTATTTCGTTAATATTTGTATACTTTTAAAATAGTGGTAAAGATTTTTTGTAAACGCTTTGTTCAAGCGTTTTAAATTTTTTGAATAAAAAAAATAATAATGCGTAGTAAGTTAATTGCGTAGACATTATTAGCTGGTTTACTTTAACTCGTAATTAAACATTATTCATTCGCAGGCTGAGCATCAAAGCGCTCTCGAGCTGGCTCACTTACAACATCAGGAGCAGGAGCGTGAGGTATAGGTTTTTGGTTCGTTCGATTTTTGGACGGGTTTTCAGAAATGATTTTTTCTTCCCCTAAGCTGCGACAAGAACAACAAAAATTAAAAGAAGAAATCCGGTTATTGAATTTAAACCAGCAACAAGTATTGGATAGTCTCAGAGTGGAACACGCACAAGAAGTGAGTTCCCTCAAGAAGGACATTGAACAAGGTGCTCGCCAATTGGAAATCAAATTTCAAAATCGTATGGAAGCTCAAAGAGGCGAACTCGAAAAGCGAAGAAAAAGTGAGCTCCAAGAGAAAGATGACAAGGATCAACAACACGTCTCAGTTCTCAGAACAAATCATGATCATGCAATCATCGATTTAAAAAATTACTTTAATGATATTATATTAAACAACATGACATTGATATCATCCATGAAGGTATGATTTTTTCACCGGTTCAATTTATGTTATTTAACGATTTCTACCAATTCTATTTATTGCTCAGGAGCAAATGAACGAATTTAGGATGAAGGAGGAGAGGCTTGAGAAAACAATATCAATTTAGCAGCAAGGAAATCAAGATGTTACGGGAAAAATCAGATCGGCTAGAAAAAATCAACAAGGACTTAAAATAAAGACACGGAAAACTGGCTCCAGGCTAAGACTTCACTTCAAGTACCGTGCCATATACACACTAAGTATCCTTTATATAAACGTTTCAACGAAATCGGCGGTCGAACATATTAATTAAAATTTCTTCGGTCCGAATCTATTAAAATCATAAATGTTTACTACGGTTTTATTTAGGGTGAAGCTAATTAATAAGTTCTAAAATGAAGTCTTTTCCGAAATGCTTTCAACGATTCATGTTTATCCCTTACTTTTCATCAATTTAATTTGTTTACAGGCGGCAAAAAGTCAACAGAAGACATTAGCAAAGCAATTAGAAGAAGCAGTATGGTTGAGAGAAATATCTCAACAAAATCTTGATCGTATCAAAGGAGAACGGGATGAAATGGAGGAGAGATTTATGGCTGCTATCCTAGAGGTGCAACAAAAGGCCAATCTCAAACAGTTAGTTCTGGAAAAGAAGTTAGAAGCCCTACAAGAAAGTCTTCAGTCAAAAGAACTTGCTCTAAAGCAACCTTACATCACTTAGTTCCAATTCCCATACGGATGTAGGAAATCATTCATCTGGAGCAGAGACCGGGGTGTGTAAAATAAAAATAAATATAGCTTTCCACCTTTAAAAAATTTTTAATATTTCGATTTCAGTCTTCCGCAAGAGAGAGAAGAAAGCAAACCATCGTTAAAATGAATTTTGATGCGGATCAGCATGATGATGAAATTCATGGAGATAAATCATTCCAGTCTTCGAGTGAAAGCATCGTAATCGAAGAGAAGATTAGCGTTAAATCTGAGTCAATAAAGTCTGCTGTTAGTTCCTCTAAATCAACGTCAATTTTAGAAATTGGAGGAATCAAAGCAATTGGCCAAAGAAATTTTTATCGGCCCACTAGAAGAAGAGTGTCATTGTTTTTTACTTCGTCGTAGGTTATTTAAATTTCATGACCGTGTTCAATCAATATAAGTATTCGCATAAATTTAGTACCCCATACCAGGTACTACATAACTCTTATACCAATTAATAGCTTGTTGATTATTTGTGCTCATTTAATTTAATTTTGTGTCTCATATATGAATGACGAATAAAGAGAATTGTATTCAAAAATAGTATATTAAACATGCAGTTATCATTTTTGGGTTGGAAACAACCTTTTTGGTTGTTTTTAGATTTTTCGTCGATAAAAAGTTGGAACTGGGTTTGGGGTTGTTTTGGGTTGTTTTAATCCTATCAGTGTAAATCAGTGTCCTAATGAACACTGTTTTACAGCTAAACAGGCGTAGTTAGACAGCTATTAACGATTGGACGAGGTAGCCTACATGCGCGCTGCGCAAAGTACCGTTGAGGCTCGGATGCTTAAAACCCGACTGAAAGAGAAAAGTAAATAATCGCAAATTTAGCTTTTGGGAAATTGGCGACTATATGTACAACGGCGGACCAAGGTAACTTCCCATAAAATAAATCGCTAATTTTTAGGGTTTTATAGACTTACTCCGTTACTCGTCGCCTGTCGGAGCTGTACGTCTTTAAAACATAGTATTTAAAAAAACATTTAACAGTTAACGCAAGCAGTGAGTTATATATTTGTGACGGATTGAAAAATTCTTCTGCTCAGCCATATAAAAAATGGTACAAAAACACGTGTTTCGAAAACCTCTAATGGCTTGGCTGCTGAAGCTTGAAGTCAATCTATAACTTAGGAAGTGAAGTGATTATAACGAGAAGGAATTTTATGGAATTATTGAGCATCCTCATCTCGTCACGTCTCTTCGAGCCATTAAGTTTTGACTCAAGTTCACTTTTTGATTACATGTATGAACACGTTAAAGGATTTGTGATTTAAACATACCTTTCCAATGTAGCCCAACAACTACTTTAAAGATGTATTCTCCAGGGCAGTGAAGCGTAAGTACCTTTCAATGACAGATTTTTATTTGTTATTTACAAAATCTTCCATACTCTCCTTTATAGTTGGGTATAGTACTATTGCTATAAATACAATAGTTGGAGAAGATGTATTAGCCCCAGTAAAGAAAATCAAAGGAAAAAATAAGATTGAACAAACAGCAGCAGATGGGAAGAAAGATATACCATTACCTCCAGATTTGCAATTCCTACATAAAGAATTCTCTGAATTTATGGTATAAAACCAATTAAGGCAGTTTTACATTAAGTTTGCTAACCAACAAACTTATAATTAATAGAGCTCTGGAAACCAACAATTGAGGATATTGAATCGATTAACTGTTGTTTTAAGCAACCCAGCACATGCTCAAAAACTGGTAATGATAATCAATTGCTATTTATTCTTCTATAAACTTGTGGTGGAGAGATTTCCACATAATCCACTTGAATTTTTATAAATAATTAAAGTGTAAAAATGTAAAATTCAACTGAAATTTTCTACCCAAATTTTCTAATTAACATTTCAAATTAAAGATTCAGTCAACAATCACAAAGGGCTATGATTTAATTGCTGTATGCCCTACAACTTCAGCAGCCTTTCAAGTTTGTATTTTTAAATAATATCAAAATTAACCAGTATCTAAAAGAGGTATTTTTAAGCAGTATGCTATAGCCAGTATGGATGTGGACATAATATCACTCATTTCCAATGAATCCAAAGAAGTTCATTTCAATAGGCGACAATATGTTCAAGCCACTGACAGAGGAATGTACTTTGAGATTCCTTATTCCCTCATGCTCAGGGATACTAATTCAAGAAGAAAAATTGTTCAGTTGGCACACTCATACCATTCAGTTGGAAAATCAAAAGTAAGTATTCATTCTTTACAATTTATTAAAAATATATTTTATAACAAATTCTAATTGATTAATTTGTACCGTTTACAGAATATCATCGTCAGTAGTGGAGCGACGAGTCCGCAAGAGCTCCGAGGACCCTACGACGTTGCTAATTTGTAGGTTTTTTAAAAAAAATTTTACATTCCTGTTAGATATTATTTTATATTCTCGCTAGATCATTCAGCTTTCAATGCTAGGCATATATTATACAATCTTGCTTGATCTTTTAATACAGAGGCCTACTACTTGGATTGACGGAAGGGGGCGCAAAATCTGCATTGTCGTTAAATTGTCGTTCAGTCGCACTTCATGCAGGTATGAAACATAACCCTAATATCTAGACGACCAGCAATGGTGTACAGTATAGTTCTTGAATCCTTTGATTTTATTGCAGTTGCTAGAAAGACCGGGAAGTGTGTAAGTTCTATTTGCGAAACTAGCCTTTTACCCACGCAAGATAAATGGAGTGTACATGAAATCCATAGCCGACTAGAAAGAAAACTGGACGACGACAACGAACCTCAAAGAAAGAAATTGAGAACGCTGGGCGAATCATAATACTTATCCGTCTGTGTAAAATGTGTATTTTACATCTAATGGGAACTTCATTTCCGAATACAACTTGCTATGATGATACGTAATGAGCTTTGTGAATTGAGATAAATGTATGTGCAAATAATACTTATTAAAAGTGTTGCTCAACTATATCCTTAACCTTCGTTGAAAAGTAGACTTTGCCAGTAATACGATGTTCGTACATCAATTTGCAGTTTATTAACACCCTGGATTGTATACTTGAATTTGAGTCCCTTTAAGTAACGCTTCGATATTACCACTGATGAGATTGAGGATTGTTACTAATTTTTTTAGCAATTAAGCAGATCGAGATTCAAATCATGGCAGCGTTCAACCGATCATTGTGTTGGGAAGAAGTCGAATGTAGCAATCTCGATTAAGTACATACGTCACAATGTACAAATAAGAGCAAGGACCACATTTTTGCCTTTAATCGAAGAAAAAGTTTACTCACAAAAACGCCAGATTATGAGATTAACGAAAAGAAGAGAGTTTCCGTAAGTTAAGTAAAATAAAAGTAGGATTTCTCGAAAATCTTGTGATACGTCAAGTACAGGACATCCCCTAAGTCCTTTTAAAAAGGCGCAGAATGGACGGATTGGAAAAAAGGATAGGAGAAAAAATTATATAGAAATATGGTGTAGATAGGCCAATCCTTGATTCATTCAGCCGTTCTAGTAGACCCAGGAAACCGGCACCCACTGATGCTGATTTGAAAGAATTTCAAGAGCTTCCACAACTTTGCGGAAAGTTTGATCAGGATCATCATTAATGATGATTTGATCAAAATATTTTTCATAAGTTCGTTGAATGCGGGCACTCTCTTCCAACGCTCTCTTGAAGTCCTCTTCCTGTAACACATAATAAAATGTGAACCATTTGGTTTGAAATAGTATTTTCAATTAATTAAATACCTCGTAAAGGGACGTCAAGGATTCGAGCGTGCGGGCTCTCCTGGAACTGAAACGGATGGAGCTTGAGCGATCAAACTATGAGTAAAGTAAGATTCGTTATCACTCAAAGACATACAGTCAATTATAGAAGTTTTAAATACCGTTCCAGATCCCAGATTTCTACTGCTGTACCGAGAATTCTCATAAATGCTCTTTAATTGCTCCATTCCTGGAGCAGCTAAGAAGATAACAGTATGGCATAAATTCCGGAGAATTGTGTAGAATTTTCAACGCCTAAAAATAATAATTAAATCATTAAATATAGCATCTAAGATAATAATTCAAGTATATAAGGAAATTGCTTCGTATTTTCCTCACATTTGGGCTGCAATCTAAGACACACATCTTTCCTTGTCGTATTATAGTGCGAATGCTGTCCAACTTGGTCCCGTACAGTTGTCCGTTATGCTCGCCGCACTCGAGGAACTGGTGATCTCGAATGTCGTGTTCCATCTCTTCACGGGACACGAACCAAGTAACCCATTCCATCCTCTTCAAGTTCACGCATAGGGCGAGATGTGTCTGTGTCACATTTGTTACAAACCACAAACTTTAATAGATTACGTCACAGAAGGGTTTACTTCGATTTTAACTTACGGGGCATAGTCGTTCCGAAGCGATCAGGATCACTATTAATTAATCGATTTTTAAGCGTGCGACGTCCAATTCCTTCCGAGCCAACTAGCACAAGAGACTTCCGACGGAAAGGTGGCATTCGAGTTACTTCTTCGTAAAGCAATAACTCAGCTTTGTCCAACTCAACGCTAGATTTGATTTGGTACATCAACTTCTTTTTCTTCTTGGAAATCTGGAAAGATTCGTCATGAGTACAGATTTTCAGGTTATATCGCTGTAATTTTTTTATTACTCTAGTTCCACAGAAGCCAATTTTGTGGACGAAATCAGCTTCTGGTGCTACGAAAGCCTTTCGACGTTCCTCGAGTTCCTGGGACGGGATTAAACCAGCTGGACCACTCCAGCCAACTTTTTTAGCTTGCCACCAATTTGGGTCACTCTGGTTGACAACCTGGACCATTAAAAAGTTTGTTTTTCAAACAGATGCAATTTATCATTTATAGTCATTATGACAGCGCATCCAGTAACGAAAGCGGTCTGTTGCAATTTTTAAGCAATAATAGTTACCTGGAGAATGTCACCTTTCTTGAAAGCCAAACCGATTTCAGGGCAAGGAAGTAGTTTGTCTTCCTTTGGATCGTAGTCAAAATGTGCACGAACACAGCACTAAAAATCAATTGCTTTCGTTATGAGCGACAAGAAAAATAATTGAAATAACGCGAATAGACGAAGAGCGTTACTTACTACAGTGGCGTTAGTTAGAGTCTCTGAAGCAAGGATTGTGTTAGGGCACTGTCCCATCTGAGCTCCATTTGAGCCACCCTCATGAAAGCTGGGTAAAATTTTCAGCTGTATGTGCTCCTTGCAACGAGCAATTTCAACCTAAATAAAACTAGTTAGATGTCTTATCCTTAAAATTGATTTCTCTCTAATAATCTTGCCTGCAGTTGTTCGGCTGAGCGCACAGGTATTCCGTTAACTTCTCCGATAACATCACCCACGTGCAACAGTCCTTGGCGATCCACAGCGCCTCCGCCAAGGATTCGTGCAATAACTAGCTGCCCATCTTCCGTCTTGACAGTCAAACCCTTTTAATTTTTAAATAGCAAAGAAATCGAATTAATTAGCCAATGAATAATCATGTATATATTTGTCAATTACTAGTGGTTCCGCTGGACTCTTTCGTAGACTAACAACGCGAACGGCACTAACGTCGGCCGGCATTTCCCAACGTTCTTCGTCTACCAAAGAAGCTGTATCGACGAGACCCCAGTCAAAGGACGACAAATCAGCAATTTGTAACTCTTCGGATGAATTTGGCTGCCGGATAATCGAATCGTGTGTTTCTAGTAAACTCTTCAAAAATAAATAAAAGAAAGTGATACAAACGTAAGAATAAAGAAACGTAAAAAAAAAATTAGTTTACTTTCAAGTGAGGATTCTCAAATATGCGTCTTAAGCGTTCTCCCTCAACGGATGATAGTGGTGAGCTAAAAACTTGCTCTAGAGCTTCGCTAACAAGGTCCCGGTTTCTGACAAAATTATTGCCTGATGCCGAAGTAACAGGTACCTGATGATGAAAACATTTTTTTAGAGTAAAAATGAATGAACCCTAGCTAGTAAGCAGTAGCTAGTAAATTAATTTGGGAAAATAAATAGTATTCTAGAGCAAGGAGCACACGCAAAGTATACATCCACAGAGGTAATCAAGAAATGCGGACGCTATTTTCTATGAAAAGTATACTGATTACATGTAACAAATTGCATTGAGACTTCTTAGCACAGATAAATAGGTAGGTGGCATAAGAGATGGGTACTGAACAAGCCTTGTTGCAAACTTGCGATACAACTTCACAAAAAAATCTGAATATTACCCTGGGAATTACCACTGGAATGTGGCGTGTTGGTGGAGAAGAAGGTATTCAAGAAAGCAAAGAGCACTGACAGTTTCTCAGGAAACAATGATTTAATCAACAATAACAAAAACCAAATTGATGAGAGCAGAGCAGAAATGTTTAACAAATGCACAACAAAAAATGAGGGCACAAACAGTTCGTTTCCCCGACAACAAAACTGTAGCGTCCGGTAGGTATACAAGACACACCTTGTCTTTCACTCTTTCGGTCTCCCGGCCTGGCCCCTACCTGTTGCTTGAAACCCCAACTCCCCATGCAAGTTTTGCCTCAGGGCAAACAAATCACGTGATCAACGTGTCCTCATTTCCCAATGGTTCAACAAGTCATTCAATACAAGCGGAAAAATGATCGAATGCACGAGATCTGTTATACATTCAATACTTATATTTTTCGTCATCTATCGGAAAAATTCAAATTTCGATTTAAATCATTCTAAAATAAATACGTAACTGCATAATAAACGGGATTATAAATAAAGAACAAAAATATAATAACACTTAACCATGTCGTATAGATGACGGATATACAATGCCAGAATCCGTCCGGATTAAGATTCAAGAAACGTAATTGCTGCAAATTATTATCCCTAGTACCCATGCATTTATATTCCGAAAAAAAACACTATTTAGCCTAGATTTTTATCGCCTAGTCGCCTTACTGAAGCTTCATGTTACACCATGTAACATTACACCATGTAACATGTAAAAGTATAAATTATTGGTCTCAGGCTCTCCGCATGCGTGCCTGATTACTCCTAGAACTGTGACGAGTGGTTTTAGCACAAGTGAAAATAAAATAAAAAATTCAATTCTGAATTCCTAAATTTAACTATTTCAGTGCGGTTTCAGATTTCAAGTTTCTAAAGCGGAATCTGACTTTTTTTCTACTATCCCATGACAAAATTTAAGCTCCTTGACTGTTGTTAATGCTTTTTGTCGTGCGCTACAGCAGTTTTGAAAACCCTCTCATTGAATTGAAAATGTGTGATTCGCTGATTCTTGTGACCGGAAAAAATGGTGTCATAAACAAATTGTGATAACTGGGGACAAGTATTAGTTCTATTTATGATTAGTAATGCAACTGACACACAGTTCGTGCTATGGCAATTAGTTTTATAGTGTTCTTTCAACAGTGGAAGTGTTGATATAAAGGAAACATAAAACAGATGAATTAGATGAAATAGATGAATTAAGCATCCAAAACCTTTTGAGAATCTGGCAATATTTCTGACGTAGTGTGCCCTTTTTTATCGCTACTGGAGAAATACTGGACGCTGCAATTTGACTGTCAGCGGACGGTGACGAATCACCTTGATTGTCTTGGGGCTCCGTGATGATTGTTGGAGTTTGAGTATCTCGAGTGATAGGTGAACTCCATGAGTGACTCCGATGCGTCATCCGGTGCATCAGCTGTAAAAATAATATTCAAATTTAGAAACGAACAGGAAATTGGCTAATCAACTAAAAACTTTATAAGCCATTAAGAAAATTATTTTTTCGAGCAATTTATTTATAAAATGTCTCAAATTCTGCGACTTGGCGTATATTAGTTCTGCACCCATTTCGACAGCACCTTCTCGGGCATCACTTGTTGGAGATGGGGCTTCGCTGTTTACGGTTATTTCTGTAGATTTATTACTAAACTTCTTGTTTGTAGGCGCATCGCTGCTGCCATCGATGGTCGATGCATCAGATGTGATTAAAATTTGATCATCTTCTAATTTATCTTGCAGATGAGATGGTTGTTCCGATACGGGCGCTTCCACATCCTTTTCAATGGAGGCCGATGGTTTGCTCGTGCTTTTTTTCTTTTTGAAAGAGTTTTGAGCAAATGCTAAAAAGCGATCGCCGAAGAAGAGTGATGAACTACGTCCCACTTTGGGAGCAACTAAAGGCTTATCAGTAAACTGTTCTGAAGATTTAGGTCGGGTCTTCTTTGATAATTTCCCTCTCCGTTTTGTCGCGGAACTCGTGGAAGAGTAAGTACCGGATGGTTCGATGTCTTCTTCTCCTTCCGATTTGGATGATGGGTCCACCATTGGGGTCCTAATTCGCTTTAGTTTTAGCGAGCTGTTAAACATGCTCAAGTTCAGCTTACTACGTTTCTCTGGATTAGTTTCCTTGACGATGTCTTTAGTTGTTGGGTGACGTCCAAGTGAATTTGTTCGATTTTTACCGCCCTTATCCGCCACATTTGCAAAAGCGGAATTCTCGTCTGTAGGATTTCTAGCTTGAGAATCAATCTGATTTTTTATTTTCTTCTCGCGTTTAAACAAGCTACTCCAAATTTCTTTGCTACTAGAAGAATTCGGTTTCGTATTAATCGGTTTCTCCGGCACCTCAGAATAAATAGAAATAATTTCCAAGTTTGGATCGTCAGCAATTTCAATTTCCGCACTTTCAGCATCATCATCCATTTTCTTTTGAGGTAATTTTTCGGCGGACTTGATTTCCGACGACGTCGTATTTTCTACTTCCTGTTGCTTTTCAGTTTTGTTTATGGTCTTTCCTGGTGGTGGAGATTTTCCCTGTTGATCAACAGCACCTTTAGTTTCTTTCTGGGTACGAACACGCTCCGATTTTTTTGTTGAATCTTCATCAGCGGGTTCTGAAGGAGTTAAAGAAGATGATTCTTTCGAGATAGTCGAAACGGATTTCCGCCGTCTAAACGAATCAAAGCGAAGCCGTCGGAAACCCTTGAACTGAGTTTCTTCTGAAGCGCTGTTAGCGTTCGTTGGTTGTCCTTGCTCAACATTTTCTGATTTTTTCCTGTGTGGTGATACACTTCGGCCATCAATGTCCGTTCCAGTTGAAATATTTTCGTGATTGACTGCAAAGTCGCTCGGGAGTGCAACGTCCGTCTTGTATATTGCGCTCTTTTTTTGTTCCTTCTCCGTGCTCCTTTTTCGTCGAAACGAACTGATAAAACTGCGACCCCAGGAATGAGAACGTTGCCTTTGAAATCCTACTTGCGTTTCTTTCTTAGTTGAAGAAGATGAAGGAATTCCGGGCGGAGGTTCTTCACTCAGTGATTCAATCTCGATGGACCAGTCCGAGTAAGCTTGCTCTTGAGCGGTACTCAATGATGGTGGAGGTGAAGGTGGAAGTGATGGCGGAGGAGTTTCTTCCTCCTCCTCTCCTTTCTCGCTCTCCATCGATTCTTGTGTCGGGGCTGTAGAAGCAGCAGCCCCTTTGGCTGGACTGTCGGGCATGTCTACTATCGTGAAGGTACTTCCGGTGACATGGTGCTTGCGCGTCTTCTTTTTCACCATGTTTCCGACAACGCCCTCTAAAAAGTACACTAGTTGCTGAAGGAAAAAATAATAAAACACGAGCTCTGAATAACGAAGACTGTCTACTCGTCTCCGAATCCCGTAACAGACTGAGGGGTACCATGAACGAAAGACAGGTTTGAAGGGAGGAAGCAAGTCAACCTTTCTCACACGGCGATGACGATAATAAGTAGAGGTAGTCTGTTGGTCTAGTGATGCCTGAATCGAGTTGCGTGGTCATGTCCGAACAGAATTATACGCAGGCATACCAATGCTTTTCTTTTCGGTGAGGGGCTTGTCTATTATTCTACAGTCAACTTTGAAAAGTCCCTGCGCGTAACGATAGCACACCACCCCTCGCAAAGTAATTAACATACCATCTCATTATTTTCTGACACAAACGGAACTAGTATGCGGCAGTTAACAGGCTAACATGGTTGTTTTACGATATAAAAATAATAGTTGAAATCATTAGCAGGTATAGGTCGATTCCCGATCTAGTTAACTACTGGTTTAAAGGAGCAGGCCACGTGGAAAAAGTGTGACTTCAATACAGCACACATTCAAAGGGTTAAAACAGCCTAAAGCTCCAATCGAATTGGAACATGAGTTAACAATGTATCATTACAAAAGTAAATCTTTTTGTTTGGCTCCAAGAACAAAGGGAAATTTACGTTTCTTTTATTGCAAACGCGGTGTAGCGCATAAAACCAAATTATTACTCGGGATAACTCTTTGATTCCATCTTTTCATACAGTAAGAATGGAAGCCTTTCTGAATAGAGGAATGGAATTTCCGTCACCAGTCCTAGGTCTTCTTTTTAAGGAAGCATTAAAAACTCAAAATTTTAATTAGATCTAGGTGGATAGATCGCTCGAAGAACTTGTTGTGTTTCAGCACTACACCTGATTGCACACCGTGCGAGGAAAACAGGCGAAAAGTGAATTAAGAAATTAAAGCGAAACAAACAAGCGCTGCAAGCAACAATGCGCAGTAGCTACAGTAGGCCCAAAAGCTAGTATTCGTTTTAAAAACAATAAACAAAACATGAAGGTGCAATAACTAGTAAGTAACCTTTGTAACCAATTTGTCATTGACAATGTTCATTACCTCGTAAGCTAACTATAATAGAGTATTTTGTTTAAACTGAAATAAGTGAGCTTCACTTTCCAGTCTTTATACTCGGTGAAACTTAGTTTTCATATATGGGAATTTAATGTGCTTTAATACTTTCATTCTTAGTGACCCAGAACAGCAAATTCAATTTAAAATTAGGGAATCAATGAGTGAGATACAGTGTATAAATTCATTAAAATATCAAGCTTGATTGAATGGTTGACCTCGAAAATCTATTCAATTCAAATGACACACCACAAGTGAAGACAAGAAACTCTTTTTAATGAACTCAATTCCCGAATACATTACACAGAGCGATGTTGTCAAAATAGGAAAATCCCAGATGTAATCTTGATTCCTTAGAAGTCGTTGTTTCCCCACTGAGAAGCCTGTTATTAAATCAAACATATAAATAGTCAACTTAATGGATTCAAATAAATAAGAAAAAAATAAATTACGCACATCGGCATTACGAGCGTTGAGTTTCTTCTCAATGTCGGCAGCAAGTTTTTGGGATCGGACCGAAAGCATTTTGGTTTTCTCAATCAACTGTTGGTATGGGGAAACCGTTTGGGTTGCCATGACAACATGTCCTTGCTGTGAATCGATTTTCGCATCAAGCCGAGCATTGCGAATTAAGGTTGACAATCCATCGCTCAGCATCCTCAGCCGTCATGTTCAATTTCTCCGCCAACATCCTATAATTTAAATTTCAGTTAGCTGGATTGAAAGCACAACATTCCTTAATAACTCACTTTATACTGATGCACTGGTGAATTCGACAGAAAGTTTCAAAAATCATGAGGCGGGCGTTCTCGATAAAGTCGTCCAACACAGCAACGAGGAAGAAATCATTGAGGAGGACGTCCTTGCATTGGCGCAGCTTTTGCTGTGCCGCGTCGAAATCAAAGTTAACGTAAAGGTGTTCGATGAACTCTGTAATGGGATCTCGATATGCGTACGATTCCTAAAAAGAAAAATCGAATGAAATGGTATAATCAAATGTGCTAATACATTATTTCCGATAACGCATTTTTACCTGCTGGATGACTTTCACAAGATCTTTAAGCATTGTTCGACGGTTCTGTTTGTTGATTATAACAGCAGTGGTCAAGTAACGTAGAATGTGAGGACACATGGTCTCAATGGCGTTCAGATACCTATTTAAACCGCAATATGAAAATAAACCAATAACTGTGTACTATCTTAATTTGACAAGTCACTTACTGATTTTGGTACAAGAGCATTTCAACAATCAAATCCCGCCCTTTGGCATGATTGAAAAAAATGAAAAGAGACCAATGAATAAGCCAGGTTCTCTGTTGAAGGGCCTGCAGTGGTGTGTTGAATGTATTGTTGTCAATATACTCCTTCAACCGATTCAAATCTTCCAATGCAGTGTCCCAATTTTGCATCAAGATTTCAGAGGCCAATTTTCCCCAGAGCCCATTCAAGTAATTCTAAAGTTTTAAAAAGTAATAATTTAAAAAATCTGAAAGAAAAAAAAAACGAAAAAGAAAAAAAAACTACCTTGTCATTGGGAGTTACAAGGAAACGGTGGAAATGAAGATACTCAGCAGCACCACTGTAATTTCCACACTCATACTGGAATTTGGCAAATAGATACAATTTGTCCAGCATTTCTGGTTTCAATCCATGATTCTTAGTTAAGAAATCCAGTAACTGCCTAGAATCCCTGGAAGATTGAATTTGCCTAGTTACTTCTGGATTCATGAACATTGCCAAAATGGGCTCCGTTTCAGATTGCATCTTCTTCAATTGCTCCACTACTACAGCTCGCTTATCCTTCAAGGTCTATTAAATTAGATTTAATAAGAAAATTATAATTAATTTGAGAACATGAGAAGAAAGTATAAGTAAAAAAGTGGTGAACACAACATACTGGTGGGATTTCTTGATCTGGATACAAATTCTTGTGCACATCCATAGCAAAATCAACCATGTTTGTTTTGCTGAGAAGATCCAATTTGGCTCGTAGCAGCTCATTTTCCTTGTAAATCTATAAAAGTGACAATTCAAAATGGATATTAGTTACGTTAACAGATGTTGCTACATAGACCATTACAACTGTTACAATATCTGATATTTTAAAACTATAATGCTAGAACTTGCTGATGTGTTAAAATGTTTACCCCTTGTACTGCCAAAAACTCGAACAGTGGAAAGACCAAATGCCGGTCCAAATATGTTCCCAATTTGCTTGTAAGATCGTATTGGTCCGCCATGATACTCAGCTGAAGTCTTGACGTGATCAAGCTAGAACGAATTTAGAAAACCCAGAACCGGCGCCGCGTGGAGTCGTAGAGATTGGGTTGTGCCCAGAGGGTTGTCAACTGCTAATTTGTGGAAATGGAATAACACATTGGAAACCATATTCCGTGAGTTTTACTGTTTTAGGTACTTTTCAAACCATATATTGGCAGAGCAATAAGAGAAACAGATATGCCAACTGCGACTGACCATTCAGCTTGAGTAGAAAAAGGTAATAGAAATGGAGCTGAGGGAAATTAAACTTGGCGAAGGAAGTGAAGAGGGTGCGTTAAGCCGTCAACTTCAACATTATTCAGATGGTTTTTTGCTCGTTATAGTCAGAACCATGGTAAGAACGTAGGTTTTTTATGCTTGGCGAAATATTGATAAAAATGTTCATGCGCGTATGATTATAAATCATTCTTTTTCCCATAAAGCCATAAAGGCTTAATCGTATTTTTTTCTCTCCAACATGACAGGAACGCATGGGCATTAGGCAGGAATGGTAGTTATGGTTGATATAAAAGATCTCCCGTCGAATTAAAAAATTTCAAAAGATCTTTTGTCGACCCCTCAAGATCTCCTGTCGTTTACCAAAAGATCTACGGTCGCGGTGCCTGCCGAATAATAAGGACGAATCTTCATATCCTATTTATATAAATATATATTAATTTTTATTCGGTAGCGCTTTGAACATCATAGAAGAAAGCACTCTTACTGATTATTACGCATTACAAGAGTATAATGCGATAGTCAAGACGAAGATTAGAAGATAAATATACAAATAAAAACTACTTAAATGGGGGATTCAGTGCCCAGTATATTTTCATTACGAATACTCTCCGAAGACTTTTCGTGTCTGACAAAACATGATATATTTTTGTAATTTTGTCCTCGTCGAAGTGGGCGTGACGGAACATAAGCCGGAGGATAACAAAATCATTTAATGAGACGCAACGAGAACAAATAAAATCACTAGATGATCAGAAAAAGACATCGGTCGGCATTTGGTTTCAGTCCATTTGACGAGTTCATAGCTTGCGAGTTAATAAGTTTTCAAATTACGACTTTGATTAGAAACCCCGGCCATAATTTAGGAAGGATTTAAGAACCAATGGTAAGGGCAATTCCATGAGAGACCGCTTCATAAAGAAGGAGTAGTTTTCGAGTGGCGAAATTTCGTTATTATCTTCTTCGGTTGAACAAGCAGCTGGTTGGCTCTCTTCACTGGAATCACTCTGTGTACCGTGGCTTTCAAAAATTACCAAAGCTGCGCGTTCTTGTAATCGTGTTCTGTTTGCATCCTGATGAGAAGAAGGTTGCGTTTTTCTCGACTCTTCAGTACATGGATCACTCTATAAAAAGCAATATTATAAATTCAATATTATAATATTCAAAAAGTGAGTATTGGGATTGTTGCTACGCAAGTCATTCGAATGTGTAATGTGTAAAAATACCTCTGCAAGAGCGCTCGACGAAGATGAACCACCAGATGACTCGGGGTCTTCAATCAATGGATTGGACCCTGAAAGTGAATGTGCTGCATTTCCTGCATCAAAGAGATCGCTGTCTACGTCGTCATCTATTTTTTCTCGTTTAATTTTGATTCCATTTTCGTCCTCGTCATCGCTAAAGTTTTCGGCTAAACGAATCCCTGCCCGCCGATCCGATTCTTCTCGGGCCAGTTGCCCGTTGTTCGAAGAATCATCGGTAAAAGAAGACGAGGACGACGATTCTTCAATGGAGGCTTGCGCTAGTTCGGTCTCCGAATCGTTATCACTATCTAAATTAGCAAAGAGAGGAACGAGACAGCGCCCAACTGCGAGGGATCTCTTCGTATCCCTAGGGTGCTTGCGATTTCGTAGCCACAATTCTGGATGTTCCAGCTTCACTCTATGCAGAAGAATCGAACGAATTTTAGTCCGGCACAGGTCCTGGAGGCTTTCAGGATCAACAGAAGCTGTAAAGGAAAATAAAATTCTTCCAATTAGTATGATAACGGTAGAACAGATCAAATCGATGAACTCACGAAACACAGTTCCGTCATCACTGATTTCCTGCAGTGGGACCACCAAAGTCGCAAATGAGACTGGCAACACTGAAAAAAGCACAATTTACAAATTCAATCTAAGAGAAAAAAATCGTAACCGAAAAATGATTATACAACCACGGTACTACTTTAAGATGGGTCCTTACCAGATTTAACCACCCACGAGTTCGTGTCTGTTCGACGGATTTGTAAAAGTTGATCATTCACTGGAACAACTAAAATACCACCAACAGTGATCAACTAAATGTTTAGATAAAAAAGAAAAATATAAGCACTTCAATCTACAATAGTGCATTTCACTAATAGCATTATTCAGAAAAAGTATTTTAAAGATAACTAATTAATTATATGCATACTTTTTTTATCTGATCACTGTAAGCTTCTGGACAAGCAGCACCACAATAGATACGATTGTATAGCCGCTCAGATGAACTAAGCAACAAACAATTTCCTTGCTGGAACTTGGGAAAGCAAAACTCATATTCATCAAAAGCAGGGCTTGTCTGGATGAATACTTGCAACCTTTCTTGGGCATACTCAATGACATCAGTATGGAGCTCAATGCCATGGTTAATGCCATTAGAACCTAAAAAAAATATATATTAAAGGTTAGAGCAGATAGCTTTCCAATCATATACAATATATTCATTACCTATTATTAATCCCACCATTGTGTTCAAATAACCAGTACCAGAACCAAGATTAAGGAAACTCAATCCTGGACTAAGTTCCAGACTTTCCATTACTTGGGAATAAATACAAGGGGCTGATAAATGAAGATTTCTTTTCTTCCAAGCCTGGTCCTTGTATGCTGCTGATTTGTCATCATCTGTGTAGTAGAAAGCTCTATCTACAGCTCGAAAGACTCTTTCAACTTGTGGGCTTTTAATGTAATCAGCTTGTATCAAGTTGTCTACAAGTTGATCATTATTTTCACCTGAACTTACAACTCCACCCATGGTGCCCTGAATATGATAATAATAATAAAAAATTGGAACAGTAAATTTGAGCATTAATTATGCAAAGTTAACTATTCAGATTTTTAAGGTTATAAAGAAGTTAAATGATTGTATAACAAGAGACATAAATTTATGTCTCTGGTATAACAAATAACCATGAGGCAGAACAGATTCGGCATCGTGGTCTAATGACAACTGAATTAGGATGTCAAAAGTGATGTGGAGAATTTTATTTAGTGTAACGAGTAGCGACAAGTAAGAATGATAAAATTCAATCAGGTATTACTTTTTACCTTTCTGCTTAACAGGGAAGTGTGTATAGATTATCAGCAACTAAACCATAGTTTAACTACTTTTATTAATATCAGTTGGTGGTTGTCGTTGATACCCTACTAATGTGAACCAATCTCTAACCAACTCAAAATGGTAAACAAAACAGCTGGCGAAAATGAAAAACCATCTGTAAAAACCTTTTCTGAAACAAGTCTGGAAATCAGCTGTTCAGTGGAAGTGGACTTAAAGTATGGAATCTAGCTGGTGGAATCTTCATTTCCTAGTTTGTAAACTTAAAACAAAACACACATAAATTAATCATTTATCGTTTAAAAAAGTAAATTTTCAATCAGAAATCACTGAATAAGTTAAATGAAGAGGAAATTTAATTTTGTAGACTTTTTACACGCCATGTTCTTATTTCAGCACAAGTGCGCAAGGCTTACCCGCCTTAGCCGCTGCTCAATCTTTGCCAGTTTCGGATTGCGGGATTGCGCGTTTAGGGGGAGCTTGGAAATCTAAATCATTATGACGACAATGAGTTGACACGATTATTTAACCCTTTTTTCTAAGGGGAATCACGTTTTTATTTACAAAAAAAAACCCAAAAAAACTAGTAAATCGACATGGCCTAAAACTCTTAAGTACAAAAAAAAAAGAAAAGAAATAATGATAGTGTAAACGTATCCTTACGAATTTTAAGAGCCGGCCTCACAAGAATACCGTAACGGAAGCAAATCATTCTTTACAGCATGCTTTACGGAATGCAAAACCAATGCCAGAATTTTAAATCCCATCCGAAAATTGGAGAATGACCGCTTAAATGTTTTAAACAACAGAAACGTTTAAACAAGAGCTGTATTGGAGATTTGGAGTGGGGAGAGCGGGGCCAGTCCGGACGCAGGGCACTTCGGACATTTTAAATATCGGACGAAGGTTGAAAAGTATTTGACTATGGCTGCTTGAATCATTAAAATAATGCGCAATCTGAAATCACTCACAATGATGTAAGTGTCTTAAGGCACCAAGGATAATTGCAAAAAGAGAATGATGTATTCTTGTAGTTCAATGCTGATGGAGAATTAAGAATACATCACAAGAATTAAATACACCATTTATTTTTTATCAGCCTTGTCCTTGTTAATTTCCTCCTTTTTTTCTTCCCTTTTCTCTTCTTTTTTTTCTTTGCCTTCTTTGTCTTTCTCGTCTTTGCGTCGTTCTGCGTCCCTAAAAACAAAGAATGAAAATGTTATTTAACTGACCTACAATTCATATATTCTAAGATGGTACCTATTGGTTAGTTTGTTGTTGATCAGATTGTGCAAGGCAATGACGGCACGAGTGAGTGAAGCAAGGTATACCACGAGCATTTGATCGTTGGTTTTAGTGTGCACGCATTTAACAAACTGTTGATCAGCAACATCTGGGAGTAGATTAAAGATATCTTGGAGTTGGTAGACTATTGTGTGGTTTACTGGTAATTTTCCCTGCACCACCTTGACGAAAAAATAAAAAATTCAAAACTTTGAATAAAAATGTTATGAACTAAATTCAACTCACTTGTTCCAAATATTCATGGATGTGTCGAACTTGTTTCAACAACCCTTTCAGCCCCAGCAATTGTGCAGTAATATGCTGTGAAAGTGTTCCAACTGTGGTATCTTTGACATCACGCAACAAATGCTCAACTCCAACTTCCTCTGCTTCTTCAGCACCAATTTCACTAGGCAAATGTTCAAATGTTTTACTGGTGGGTGTCCCATCCTAAGGAAAGGAATTTTTAGGCATTTGTCATTTTAAATTAGAATAAGTTACAATACATCATGAACTTCTTCAACTGCATGATATGCCTCAGTGGGAAGTCCCATGTCACGAGGCTCAGCATCAATGATGACAAGAATGGAATTAGGACAATATTGGCGCATAAGCTCATTGATTTGAACATCATTCTGGTGGAGCTTAGGACCAGTATGATACCATCCTACAATTTTTTCTTTAGCTGTTGATAAGTTATGAAATGTTAGAATACCTTTCTGACAATTAACATGAATATTTTCAACTTACCATTTACTTTCTTGAACATAGTGGACATATTCTCCAAGTAGTCATGATCCAAAAACCAAACAGATTTATCCTTTTCATCTTCATCAAACGGTACTGTGAAAAATTTTTAAGTAAAGAGAGTGAACATATTAAATTTATAACTCAAGTGTCACAAATACAATGTACCAGCAAAACTGTTTGACACATCCAAAACTCCTTTGTTTCGAAGCCCGCCGAGGAGTACTCCAACCACTCGTTTTTGGTTACCGATCTTACTCATGCGAGTGAAATGATCGACAACACTTAGCAGGACTAGAGGATGAACAACAACGTTCTTAACAGGATTTTCCGTCGGAGGCATTCTGTGAAGACAAAAATTTTGATAATAAGTGAAAACACAGTTTGCAAATGTCGAAACTGGGTATGTATTTCACGAATGATGCAAAGGAACTTACTGTGAAAAACTGCAGGTATAAAATAAAAAAAAGTACACACAACTTGTACCAGCGTTGAGATAGACGCAATGGTTAGTAAGAATGACAGAGCAAAATGCCTTTTACCGACGACCGGTCGCCAGGCTGGTTTAGAAGCGTCTGCAGTCTGCACCCAGTCACTCAGTCAGGCAGTGGTGCCGCGGTGGCTCGGTCACGAACTTCGTTGTCTTAGTTAGTCTTAGTTCGTGGCTCGGTGGTCGGTCAGCCGATGGGAACTGGGGGGTATGGCGTATTGCGTAAGGGGGAAGACGGGAAGTGGCCAGGGTAAAACCATGTAGTAAAAGTCTTCCTATATGGTAAAACCAAGACAGGATAGCACCATAAAAATGTATAGTTAACTTTATTTAATATGGCTCAAGTCATTAACTATTTGTTTTGTTTAAATTTAAGGAAAAGTGCAATTAAAATTGTTATTTATACAGAATACCCGAATTTTTTAAAAATTAAATATTAGTTGGAATTGCATTGCGCAAACTGCTAAAGAGAAGTCCTTCAAGAAGTTTGCTAGACTAGTTTAGAAATAAACCACTTGGAGCGCTGAGGTAAGGGGTTGCCGATGGAGCATTCAAATAGCTCATCTGCTCGAGACTCGAGAGCCGTGTATCTCAAGTCTGGACGGTCTAGAGCGAAAGTAAAAACAGTGAGGTTCACATTTCAGCGTTAGCCTTCACAGGTATAAAGTGGTTATGCAACCAACCACAAACTGTATAGAACGATATTTTCATTTAGAATATCAACAGTGACAGTGTGACGTGTCGAAAATTTGAATGTCTAAAGCGATGTATACCTTACCCGAAGTTGAAAGTGAATTTAGAAAATTGATGGAAAATGAGGTGAACCATAGATTTTTCTATTTAAAATTTAAAATAATGACAATATGATAACCATTTCTGTTTCTGTAAATATTTAGGAATCGATAAATGAAAAACTGGATTTGCTTCTAAGCCAACAGTGCCACATAGAATCCAAACTAAGAAATGTCACCTTGCTTGTTCCACGTCTAACTACTGTAAAGAGTGAGGCTCAACATCTTTCAGGAATGATTCTCTTTACTTCAGTGCTTGCTGAAAATGTCAGCGCTAAAGTTAGAGAACTTGATAATGCTAAGGTAAGAATGGTTTAAACTTAATATAGAATTAATAGTACATGATAGCAAGACAATAAGGTCTCTAAAATTTTCATACGGACACAAGCTAAAGTCAAAGAAAAGATTGAATAATCAGTATTTTAATGGGTTTTTGATCCTTCTACAAAATCATTCTTGAAACACAGTAGAGTTAAATCTTAATTTTTTTTTAGTTCTAAAAGCTGTAAAGAGCTTAAAAAATCTTAATTTTTTTTAGATTAATTAGTTCATGTTGATCTGATTTTTCCCATTTTGGTGTATGAGAAAAAATTAGAAAATATATTGCTTGGCCTTAAACATATCTATTAACACCAAGCAGTCAACTCTTCTGACCGATGTAGACATAGCGCATTTTGCGAGGAACACATTTGTTCGGTCATTATTAAAGCTAAGTAACAGTTAAGTTATTTTTTGTAATTTAATAGGGTAGAGTCTCTGAGTGTCAGAAAAGAGTGAATGATCTATTAGACCTACAGCTTTGTCGCGAAGGTGTTATTGCTGCTATGAAAGCCGAGGTGATTATTCGTCAGTTTACTTAACTAATTACTCGTGCAATAACTAGCCTAAATTGTGTAATTTACTTTATATATTATCAGGACTTTGAAAAAGCTGCTGCTCATGTTCATCGTTTTTTATCAATAGATGAAACAACATTGAAGTTAACTGCTGGAGACGTTTCTCAAGGTTCTGCTTTCATTCATTGCTTGGAATCAATACATGTTTGAATCCAGAGTTGCAGTATATTAATATTTTTCTTACATCATTATTATTTAGGTCCAACTGTTGATAGCTCTTTGGTGTTACTCAGAGAAGCACGGGGGCAGCTGTGCTCGGTTCTTCAACTTAAATTTGATGAAGCAGTAAAAGACGGTGATGCTGCATCGGTGGAAAGATTTTTTAAAATTTTCCCTCTATTGAATATGCATGACGAAGGGATAAAGAAATTCAGCTCGTATCTTGCTGCTCAGGTTTGTTATTTTATTATTATGCAAGATGATATATAATAATGCTCGATTTAATAAACGTCGATAACGTGAAATCATTTTCGTTAGTTGCAAGAAAAGATTTCAAAGAATTTATATCGAGCTGGAAGTATGGAATCGAATCACGGGAGAGCAAATGTTATCTTCGCTGACGCATTTACACTTCTTTTGGAAGATGTCGCACGCATTTTGGAAATTCACCAACCGCTAGGTTCTAAAATCAGAAAACAAACTAATTTGTTGTATAACTTTAACTGAATGTTAACTTAAATTTTATCCTCATTCAATTATGCTTTCACATCAGTTGAAACATATTACGGTATGGATTTATTTATTTTTTTTAATTTTTTTTTTCAGTTCTCAAACTATTCTAATTTTATTTCTTTTTAAGGTCCTGGTCGTTTGATTCAAGTGGTTGAACATTTACAACCTGATTGTGATAAGCAGGCTAATCAAATTTTGGAAGAGTTTCGTCGAAATCGACAGTTGGATAAACAGATTCGTCAAGTCAACGAAGTACTGATGAGCAATACGTAAGTAATGATTTTGTAAAATATATTTATTTTGTGGAAACCTTGAATTCGCTTATAAAAATAGAATTTTTAAAATCATACTTTTCATTAGACAAAAAAATAACTAGCTCTTTCATGAAAATTTTTGACTGTGGAAATGAAACGGGAATTATCTTGTCGCCCTTAAAATCGTGCTATTTTATGGCATCTTCCTATGCGGAAATGAGATGTTGTAAGAAACTTGGGTCCAATATAAAAAGAGAACGCAATATTTTTTCCAGCGCAACTTCCTGGACACTAAAATGGCTGATAAAATTAACAAATTTTTACTCCTTCTTGGTTCCATTGTCCTCCCATGTCTAGCCACAATTAGGAGTAATTCCTTTAAACTGCACGTTGTAAAGCAGGGTAGGATTTATTAAAATCTATATTTTATACTATTATGCACCGTTTTTAAGAGCCTGTCCAGTGCTCAACGTCGATCATTTCGCTGTCGCAGATTTATTCGGTGCGAAATAAGTCTTTGTAAGATTTGTAAAGTGAAAAGAAACAAATTATATCGCCACCCCCCTATAATTTTTGTATACCTTAATAATTTTTTAATGTATTCCATGGAGTAGCGGACGTGTAGCAGTAACTGAGAAGTGTGACCCTCGCACTTTGGATGCTATCCTAGATGAAATAACGTTGCTAAGTTCTCGAGCAGATCTTTATCTTCGTTTCATGCGACGCAAAATTACTGTAAGGCCTTTCCCCAACATGCATATCATACACGATTTCTTTAAATTAATTATTATTATTATTATTAATTAGAACGATCTTGAAATTGGGATTGTGGAAGATGATGTTCGTCAGCAGCGCACTGATCAACTTGAAAAGATGTTATCTTCCAAGACCGGGATTAGTCGAAGTATCCAAGAGCTACTTGGCAGTTACATCACTCTTGAACGCTATTTTCTTACGGAGAGTGTTTCCAAGGCAGTTGCAATGGACACAACTTTAGACGCTTCAGCTTTAACGTCCAGCATTGTCGACGACGTCTTTTTCTTGGTGAAGAAATCTATCAGGTATGCGCTTCTGTCATATCGTATCTTAAAAGCTAATTCCGGTAGTAGGCCAATAAATCTACCTTAAAAAAAAGGTTTTCGTTCTAATCAACCGAATGAAATTAATTGTATTATTAGGAGAAGTTTATCCAGCTCAAGTGTTGACAGCATATGTGCTGTGATAAACAATGCCTGTGCCCTTCTGGAAGACAACTATTTACAAGTATTTCAGCAGCAATTCAAGCAAGGGTTCCCCTCTGGATATTTGGATCTTGCCCAGGCATATAATGTACTTCAGAGTTCACTTCAGCAAGGATCCATTCGACTCCAATCCTCGGACACGGAAAAGGCCAAAGCCAGCTTTTTGGTATAAACTTCCTTATCGTATAGCATACGCTGACTGAACATATACTTGGAACATTTACTTGATCTCAACCACAGATATCTTTGAATAACATCGAAGTAAGCATCGAATGTGTCGAAACGCTGGAAAAAAACTTAAGTCGCGAAGTACAAGCGAATCTTGGTGGAATATTGCTTCGGCGTGATCAGGAAAAATTGCAATCATGTTTAACTGGCTTGACCACAACCACCAAAAGATTTCGTAGTCTTTCTGAATTCGGATATGAACAATTAAAGTCATCTGCTATAAAGCCCCGGATCAAACCGTGGGTCGATTACTTTCTTTCCGTTTCCCATGATATTAACGAGGTATCTACCGTGATTTTGTTCTTTAACTTATTTTTAAATAAAAAATTCTATATCCATCTTTTAGGAAGAATTCAGTTGCTATGAAATGCAAGATCCTTTTGTCCAGCAGCTGATTTGCCATCTGGATGGGTTCATGAGCGGATTTAAAGATTCACTGATGCCTAATAATTACCAGGCATTAGTTGGTATCCTCACTTCGGAAGTAGCACAGAGATTCGAGAAAGTTATTCTTAAAACGGATTTCAATCGAGTAATTACTACTGTTTGGATTTTTTCCTACTTTTCCTGCTCTTGTGAAACCCCGCGGCCAATATTAAAGGCTACAACTTTAATATTTAGATTGCGGTATCACGATGAATAAAATATTTCTAATTATTTTAAACTGTTATAGTTGGGTGCATTGCAATTGGACAAGGAAACTCGTGCATTGGTATCCTTTCTAAGTGCAGCCACCACTTGGACCATTCGCGATCGGTTGGTACGCCTCACGCAGATAGTTACTTTGCTTAATTTGGAGACTTTATCTGAAATTGCCGAGTATTGGGGTCCCAACGCATCGGTAACTTGGAGACTTACTCCCGTCGAGGTTCGACAAATTTTAGCCCTCAGGTAATATTTGCCGTAAATGTTTTTAATCGAAATATTGGTAACTTTTTCCTGTGTTATTAAAGGACTGATTTTCGTGCAGAAGACATAAAGCGATTGAAACTCTGAAAATATACTTTTAATCAAGTTTTAAAAATATGTATTATCAAATAAATATCTTCCAAGCTGTTTATTGGTACTTCTTATTTAACTCATTTACTAAACTTCAGCGAAACTTCAGTCGAATTATTAGTAATAGATGAGTTACCGGAATCATTATCTATTTATTCTGTACAACAGCGATTCTAAAGTCTAAATGGAAAAAGTGAATGATAGAATGAAAATTAAAGATGAAATCTTCCTATACAATAGTGTTCTGCAAAAATTGTTTTTAAGCAGAACTCTTTACTACAATTTCTTATTCGGCTTTAAAACACAACACACGAAGGATAGCACAAATCCCCACAAGCAAATTTAATTTAACATTCTTAGATTCAAATGTTTCCATTTCTCCACACACAGCGTGCACACAAAAACACTAGAACGTTTAAGCAAATGATCGATGCAGTTTTAGTAATGATCACCGTCGTCGCTATCCAGTGTGGGCAAAGGTGGCATTTCTAAGGACTCGTTTGACAGATTGTTACTGGCTCCCGAATTATTACCTCCTTCAATTAAACTCGCCGCGTCTAGACAATATAATTAATCAGTATTAATATTTTTAATTTACTAGGATAGTCAATCACAAGAAACCTTGATCGTTGTTGATCGGAATTTGAAGCGATGGGTCTTGAGGAGTTCCAACGGGAGGCACAAGACTCAGGCTGGAAGTAGGGTCAATCACTTCTTTAATGTGACGACGCGCACCACTTGCTCCTTTCGGGTCCAGGTCGTTGGCCCAACTGAAATAGGTGAGGGCTAGGTGTGTCTCATTTCTCTTCTTGTAAACCTACATGACACAACACCATTTAGAACAACATAGTGTTTCTGGGGGGCAAGAACATACGTTTCCCATGAGGTAGTAAACGAGGGCTTCTCGAGGAGCAATCTCTTTGAGTTCATGCAACTCGGCAAGGGCTTCATCAAGACGATCACAAGCGAAATAAATGGAAGCACGATGAAATTTGCAGAGTGGATTTCTCTCTTCAACTGCCAGTGCCGAATTAAGTACTTCCAACGCTTTGTCCGTTCTTTGCAGCGCATGTTCTACAATTGCGACATGGCATTTCAAGACTGGACTGTTCTTATTTATGTCCAAAGCTTTTTTGAAATAAAATTCGGCCATAGGATAGCGTTCTTGTTTGTAGTATATAATTCCCATTCCGTACCTACAATGCCAAAAAGAAAAATAATTAATTTTTATGCTTTAATTAATGTCACAATGCACTAAGAAGATATTTATCGCTATCAACCATTGAGTATGAGAATAAGAAGTTTTAAAAGATGATCAGATAGGGTCCTTGACTACATTTAACGTATAGCTGTAACTGTAATTAAATTTGATATTGCTGCTTTCATTTATTACCATCCATTATAGTGAATGGGGTCAACTCGCACGGCGTTCTTGAAGCAATCCATTGCTTTTTCAGTTTCTTCCAAAGCCAAATACTGATGTCCCAGAAGGGTGTAAGCATAAGCAAACTTGGGATCAACTTGGATAGCTCTCTGGAAGAACTTCAAAGCTTGTTCCCGATCCTTTTGGAGATCTAAACAATTACCAGCACAGCACCAGGTGGCAGCCGACATCTTATCCTGTTCCATAAGATCTTGAGCAAGAGCAGAGAGAGAAACCTCCTGCTGGAGGTGCCACAAGGCAGTGCTGTAATATTCCATCAGTTCTGTACGGTAAGGCTCCATCTCGCGCACGTCTTGAAACAACCTAGAATCAAATAGTGGACCGTAATGAATAGTAAAAAAAAAAACAAATATTTAAATTTCTTCAAGTTACTTGGCTGCTTGTTTGTAATCAGCAAGTTCAAAGTATGCTTTGGCCATGAAGGAAAGGACCCAGCTTGATCTTTTGTGTCGGGCTGACAGCAGTTCGATTGCTTCTATGGCATGACGCGATTCGTAGGAAGATAAATGGAGATATGCTTTACCAACAATTCTTAAGAGTGACATGAGTCCTTCAGCTGATTGCTTTTGCAACTGAAAAGCTTCTTGCAACAGGCTAGTGGTGGGAGTTTGGTGCCCAAGAATGGGATTATGGGTAGCTGGAATTGTTTTTTCCTCTTCCTTGTCCGATTTGCCGATCATATCGGGAAACTCACTAATTGGAGTACGGTCGCCCTCTGGTGTATCACCCTTGGCCAATTTCGACTTATTTCGTCTGGGAGGCAGCTTGGGGATGGCAAATCGAGAGCTGCTTTTGTTGTTTTCTTTGACCGAATTGTTTGAACTGCCACACATAGAATGTTGATTAAGGTTTTTGTTACATTATTACATGAGGACGACGTAAAATAAAAAGGTGGCCAGGTCTAAAATAAATGACGGGCTTGAAACAATCCAAAACGATTACCTATACAGTCGAGTGCTTCGTCTGACATTTGTGGAAGGCGCCGGTGACGGTAACGTAGGAGTGGCTGTATTTCCTGACTGACAAAAAACACCCATTCGAGAGGGAGCGCTGGGAGCCGTAGCAACAACAGGTTCACGGCGACCTCCCAACTATAAGTGGATGATATGGATACTTGTATAGCATTTCATTAATAATAGAAAAATAATAGTAATTACCCTTTTCGGCAATGCTTTAGACTCTTTGCTTTCAGTCAATGTCACTGTTGAAGGGCACAGATATACCATTGAACTTTGGGATGCGTCACTTGCAGATGACGAGTCGAGTGGTATAACTCCAAAACTAGTTTAAAAAAAAAAAATTTTAAATACCATGTTACGTAACAAGAATCTGAAGTAAATAAATAAATTGAATTACTTTGGCGACATCGGGGATAGAGCTTGGCCTGCATTAAAAACGGAACGAAGGCGGAAAGAACGTGGCTTTGATCGAGGAGCCATGGTACTTATAAACGGGCCCGTTGGTATCATTTGATCATCAGGTGTTAAGTTGGGTATATTGTGGTGAATCAATGGTACACAGGGTAATGGGGTGCTAAAGGGAATAAAATGATGATATTATTAAGTACATAATAATTGCATGAACATAATATTTCACTGACCTTGTGTTCACAGCCTCTGAAACAACTGCATGGAGTTGGGGGGTTGGAGTGTAACTGTGGTCAACTGACATTGGCTCCAGCTGTTGTAATTTATTGGACCCACCATCTTGTTGAATATGGTTACTTTGGGCATTGACTAAGGAAGTAATTGGATTTGTTCCATGGCAATGAGAAAAACTATCCAAGTTGTCAAGTTGAAACATGGCTTCAGCATTTGGTCTTTCCCCAAGGCGACAGAGGAGCTCAAAAGCTGACCATAAAAAAGGATTCAGTTTTAAAGCATGATAAAATGCATCAACTGCTTTGGTTTTCCTTTCAGTTTGCATGTAAACTTGACCAAGTAACACCAGAGCAAATGAAGCAGCATCCCCATATTCAACCACAATGTCATCTAATGACTTTTGTTTGAAGATATTCCCACCCATCAGTGTTCCTTCTGCTTCTGCTAGACTGAGAAAAACATAACAGAAAAAATTGTTTGTCACAATAATTTACATACTGCACTAATATTTGTAACTACTTGTTTAGATCCAAACAACATTTGGCCAATAAATATTGGCATTGGGGAGAATGAGAACCCTTTGATTGAAGAAGACTTCTTGCTTGATTTGCTTTTCCAGAGCGATAATAACAGGTAGCAAGCAAATAAAGACTTTCATCATTGTTAACTACAAGAAAAACCATTATTATTTTCATTTTTTTACCAGTGCAACAAAAAAGTAAAATTAGACTTACTTTCATCCTGAAGCTTTTCTGCTAGAAATGTTGCATTCCAATAGTTGTAATGATTGAGACAATGCCAAATAGCTGCCTATTAAACCATCATAGTGTACACATAAAAGTTTAAGATTACCAAATGTCATGAAAGGAATGTGCACATTTTATATTTTAATATCTTCACTTTTTAAGTCAAAGCTTACTTGGACAGGTTCCTGTACCAACATCTTTCTGGATGACTAGGAATGAGCTGGTAAGGTGAAACAAATTAGAAGTAGTTTTCCAATTTCCAATAAATGTGTGTTGACCAAATGGTAAGAACCAACCAAGGAACCTACCAAAGAGAATGAAATTTGACCTCAATATAATTATATTATGTTAAGAATGTCTAAATGAATTCAGTACTTGAGACTTGAAAAATAAATTTGCTTCCCGTAACTACTAACAGAGCTTCCCTCCTACAGCTTTTTGTATCTCACATTCTGCAATTTAGCTTAACAACTCAAATCAGTGCTTCTAAACGTTAGAGTGTTCAAACAAGTAAAAATCTTAGTTTCTTCCAACCTATGCATCAATTATTACCTGCTGCCTGCTACTGATTACAATATATTATATCAGTGAAGAGCTATCTATCCAACATTGTACCCTATGACAATTTATATGAGCTATTTAATGCGATTGAACTAAGAAATTCTGCACTGATCACAGATCACTTCAGTCACGACTGACACAACACATCCAAACTGTAGGTATCAGTATTTTTACAGTTTACTACTTTAGAGGCTAACTGGCTAGGGCTAAGGAGAGTTTGGATCACGGAGTATTCCGTCCTCTTACGTACATTCTGTACGTCTGTACCAATTTATACTGTACTGTACAACACGGCTGCTAGACGCTAGTCTCCGAATCAACATATGTACAGTATACTGTACTGTACAACATGGCACATCCTATACGCTAGTTTTTAATTTATTTTTAAATTTAACTGAGGGGGACCCCTGGCGATAGTTATGTAGTACCAGCATACCCGATTGATGTCACTAGATAGCGCTTGCGTCATTTATTATGTTTTCATTCGAGACTTGAGTATTCAAGTAATGCTATGCGACTACCCGCCTTGTTCGCGTCTACACAATCAAATTCAACCGTCGCGCCATAACACTAATCTCATCAACATTCCCGAATTTCCCTTGCAACATTTGCATTTTTTCGAATTGGTTTCGTGTATTTCATTGTATTATTCACTCTTAGCATCCTTTTCATACTGTTTGCTTTACTACATTTAACAACAGGGGACTATCGGTATGTACTTTAAAGAAAGGATGTGAATGCATATATTCATTTAAAAATCCTATTATCTCAATTTTTATGATAACCTCCATTAAATAATTACTATTAATGTGCAATATTATTAATAGATTTAGTTGTGGTATATCATATGCTTAAATTAAATATTCATTTTTCTGTTTGTAGATTTGATCAATTATCAACATTGCTATGGAAGTATCTGAAGACTCAAGGTCCAGTGATGATCAAAGCAAGCCTTCATTAAATCAAGAGGATCAGGAACTTTTTGCCAAACAAGACTCTGATGCCAATCTGAAAGCAGAAGTATCAGACTTAAATATGGATGAAAATCAATGTTTCCAATCAGCTTTAGATACTGAAGGACTGGTCAGGAAAATTAAGGAAAGAGGAAAAGGAAGATTTTTTAACATTATAGTTGTATCTTACTCTAGGAAAATGTGGATGATGAAGACTTATTGGGTGATAAAAAAGCAAGCAAGGGAGGATCAGGATCTACCGGTGTGACATCAGCAGGCCGTGGGGTAAGTCGTAAATCTCATCCTGTTTTGGCCCATAACGCTGAAAATCCTGGGGGGTTTTCAAATTATTTTTACCTTCTCTTGCCATCCAAAAATAAAGTAGAAACCGAAAAAGATGATTAAAGGCTCCCCAATATTGGCCTTTAAAGTAGTTCCACCTATTGGTTTCTGGTAATAAAATCTTCATGAGCAACATGTAAGGGAAACTAAACAAGGAATTCCCGACTCGAGGTTTAGTCCACGGGAAAAATTAGATGATTTTTTTTTACTCTGCATTCTGCAAGTAAAGAATTTGCTGTTTCGCCAGGTCCACTACGAAAAAAAGTACCATCGGGAACCCCTCGAAAAAATGCATTTGTCTTTTCTGAAGAGCTGCTTGAAATAATTAAGGCAGGTCATGATAACCCATTAGAATACACAGTATTTCCATAGTCAATCAATTTACGTTGGCCAAAAACGTAGGTTAAAACAGGAACCAAATAAAAAAAAAAATCGGGGTTGTTCTGGCCAATAAACCAGGTACTTTGGATACTTAACGTAAAATTTAAAAAATCTTCCAACTATTAAAAATAATAATAATTTAGGTTCCTTTTTTAAGCAACAGTTAATTGACGGCTTTTCATTTCCACGTTTGCCATCTAGATTACACTTCAAATGTTACTAGAAGACAACATACTTCAAGCAAAAGACGGTGCTATGTCACTGGAATACATGGTGCGGTAATTTCTGTGTCCGTATATGGCGTATGTAAAAGGATGTGCTAGAGTTAAGTTTTTCAAAGATATGTTCATTTTAGGGTCAGAAATTCAATGGAGATTTGCTACCAGATGGTAAAATATTTTCGGCGGAGGTTCAAGAAGTGTTTAGCTCACCAAGCGCGTGGGCTTTGAGATGCAAGAAAATGGTCAATCCTGAACAGAAATATGGCTGTGGTTGGTCCTCGGTAATAACGTATACGATTACTTCCATAAATAAATTAATTAATTATTACGATTTTGTGTTGCAGAATACATTATTCAATAAATTTATGTTTCTAGGTACGTTATTGCGGGAGACCGTTGGATGTTTATAAAAATCAATGGATGCGGAAGCGTCGTCTTGAGCAAGAAGTTAGCGGCAACTCGACACCAGATGAATATGCTATTGTCAATAATATCTCCATTCAAGAGCCGGTTGTTGATATTAAAATAGAAACCGAATCCAGTATTGTTAACCGGAAATTGGTTAAACACGAGACGCTGGGAAACCGGGCAAATATTGAGTCAGTTTTAGTTCTTTTATTATAAGTAGTGATAGTACACAGTATTCTTTAATATGTAATTTGTCATTTACATATTTTTCCCTTGTCATAGAGACGGTATATATTGTATATTTTTTTTCTCATAGAGATCGCAACTTACTTGTAGAGCCTATTTCCTTTCCAGAGGTTGGAAAACTACAACCATTTTTAGTAACGATTAGTTCAACCGCGTTTATGGTATACATCGAATTTAATTAGCTTTTAAAAAATCTACTTTTACTGTAGTAAACTAAGTTTAAAATTATCACTTATAGGTTATGGAGATTCACTGTTCGCTCAGCCGATCAGAAGTTGTTGGATATCTCGGAGGATTGTGGGATCTGAACAGCAATAGTAAGTGTACTGAATTCGATTTTGCTTCCTTTAACTTTTTCTCCCAGACTTTTTCTTTAAATATTTTCATTTTTATTCCTGATAAATAGCTTTAACAGTGAAGCAAGCCTTCCCGTGTTTGAGCCGGCTTGGAGACGGTAAACGTGGTCAAGCTGTAGTGACTAAAATTGCTCAAGAAATGGAATCTTTGGGATTGTCTGTTGTTGGCTGGTATCATAGCCATCCTTTTGCACCCTCTGCCCCGACGATCCAAGTACAGTTTTAATGATCTCTTTAAATCCACGATAGCAACTCGTAGTAAAAATAGATTCGATTATTGAAAGTAGAATTTTGCGTTTAAGACCCCAGTTATTGTGTTTTACAATAAATATTCTTGATTCGATCATTATTTATTCATTTGAAAAAACAATATACAGTTTTTATTATCCTCAGACCTTTGGTTTTTGGATCGAAATTCGATATCGCGCATTTCATCTGGACGAAATTTAACTTAAGTCAATTAAGTAGAAGTATATTGTCGTAAATTTAGTGTTAGAAAGAAGGTGCAAGTTTGATCGAATCCACATATATTTGAGACTTTCTGTTGGTTATTATACATCCATATTCTTTTAATGATAAAATGTTGGTGATATTTATTTATTTTCAGGATATTGACGCTCAGTTGGAACATCAGTTGAAGTTAAAAGGAACCGGTGATCAAGGCTACCGACCATGCATTGCTTTTATAGCATGTAATATTCGTTTGGAGAAAATTACCTCGAAAATTACTGTAATGCACATAAAATCGGTATTTATAATTGTTTGTTTTTTAATCTCATATATAGCTCCCTTTTACTATCATGCCAATGAGAACGAAAATGCTTCTGCCAATTCGGATCACATGGCCTGCTTCTGGATATCTCCCCCCCCTGAATCCCGGCCCCAAGAAGTCGGTCGCCCCATGGCAATGCAGTACAATCTTTATCATGACTCAACAAGTGTCGACCGTGAATTCCTTGCTAATGTTGTGAGTTTAGTGTTTAGTTAAACAATGATTGTTAATTAATTCATGGTTTAGCATTGGGGCCGTACATGAATGACGTCCGGAAAATTTCCCGGATTTCTGCATTGACAAATCAACTTATGTTAACCATCACTTTCTCTATGATACCTTAGGAAGCTTGTCTTACGTTTTACGAAAATGCCCCTGATCGCATTAGTTTGGACCAAAATTGGACGCGTGAATTATCTATGCTGGATAAATTGAAGACTTCTTTGAAAGCAAGTGTTCCAAATGCCGATGCCGACGACGTGAAAATATTTGAATTGCTCGATAACTACATAATGAAGAAAAAGAATTTACAGTTACCTGTCCGTCTAGCGGACCCCATCCCCTCACCAACTGTTTAATAATATTGTGCACAGAACTGGAGACATTAAGACGTGACAATAAAAAATTTAATTTAAATCGATCCATCGTCATTACAAACGTCGGTGACACTCTCGATTTTATAAAATCATATAACAAAAAGATGCCATAAAGACTGATATTTTTTTTTTATTAATAGACCAATTTGTTTGAAAATGAGACAGCTTTATCATGATCAATTTTGTGGCATAAGTCACTGTCCGCCAAGAACGTTTCCGGTACCCCAGTCGTGCCGCCGATTTCGGATGTTTTGCCCAGCGGGTAATTCCGCACGTGGTTGAGGCGGTGCTGAACCGAATCCTTGAACACTTCGTTGATTGGGGAAGTATTTGAACCTTTAAAAAAGAGAGTAATTTTTTTTATCTACCTAGCAAAAAGATGGAAAAGAGGAACTTGCAATATTTGAGGAGTTGTAATGAAGACGGGGCCTCCAAACTCTTGAGGATACTGAATTGCAAGGAAGAAGTACAAATGACCAACTACGATGCCGACAAGCTCCATAATTCCTCTATAGAAAAACGAATGGGATTAATATTTTATAGTAAAACTGAATGTTAATGTATCATTCGGACCCGCCAGCAATAATCAAGTTGAATCCAAGCAGAACCCAAGGAAGGAATTGGGCTTTGAATTGGGTCCCGAACCAAAAGTTGACCTATTATAAGAGTTCTTCGTTATGGTCTGTTTCAAAATTAGTAAATAATTTTTTGTTCCATTCAAAAAGATGAGGGGACATACAATTGTTTCCTTATTGAGTTGACACCAAAGGTAAAGAACACTGAGAACCATAGGATCCATTAAATAAGGAAAGTTAAAAAAGAGACCTGATAAAGAACACGCAAAATGGCAAATTATTCAAGAAAAATAAAAAATAATTACGTGTCAATCGTATTCATACCAATAATGACACAGGTAACCCAGTTAAAAATCAGCATAAAGAAATAATCAGCAGGGCGTCCGCTGAACAAACCAGATTCCAGGCGTAAGGAATAATTATAGAGGAAATAGCAATTTATCAGGAAATGAAATCCAGTTTGGGGAGTGATTGGGTAATAAAATAACGATGTAACCGGTCTCCAAATCTGAAACGAGTTACAATGCAGTACATTTGATTACTTTCTTTAACCTGTGACTAATCAAAGCATTCTCCACAAACAAAAATTGAAACAGATATTATAAAGCTATTCTATGTGAAAAAAAAATTTAACTTAATTGAAACAAAGATTTTGTTAAATTCTTTGAATCCCTAACAAACTGTTTTTATGAACTAGTAATATAGTAACAATATCAATATTGAAGGATGAAATGGAGCGCCATTCCAATACATGTGGTTCAACACTCAGTAAAGAATATCAGTCAATATGGAAGGAGTTCTTGGTTTATATGGTAGGTCCTATAATAATGATGCAATTTGGAGCACCACTTATTAAACTGTTTTATTTAAAATACAGTATAAAGATGGGACTTTTTGTAGAGGAATATTTTGTTTCTTGAGAAGAAATTAATAATCCAGTAAGTATTAGAAATAATCCCCAGCAATTAAGAAGAACAATATTAATCTTAATTGTTAAAAATTAACAAGATTTCCTCTATTTTCAGTTATAGAAAACATAATCTGCTATGCAATATTAAATTTGGTGAATCCAATAAAATAATTACTTACTTGAAATGAATGGAATATAGAGTGATAGTCGAGAATCAAATATTTGGGGCTCAAAATAGAAAATCTACCCAAAAGTGACAACAAAATAGTCAACGCAAACCAATGCCTCGTAAATATGGGAAGGCTTTTGAACCAATCAGTTAGCTCACTCATTTTTCCAATCTGTAATTAAGACTTCAACAAATTTCTTAGAGAAAAATTTAAAATCTAGATTCGTAATTTAGAAATCACCAATCAAGTTATGATTGAAATTTCAACAGCTCCTCGCACGAAAGCTCGATCAGGATTTTACTGATGACGGACTGATTAAAGAGAAGTGTAAATTTCGTCTGCTACAGACAAACGTTCGGCCACTCGGGAGTTGAGAAGCTTAGAAAAGAGCCAATGGAAAGTGGAAACGTCATGATGAAACGTGCGCTTTTCTCCTAGCTCGATTCTAATAACAACTCGGTGTCATGGGACCTGGTATACCGGTATCCATAGAAACCAAACCATAATAATAAAAAAAACGTAGCTAGCCTAGATGCGCAGAATATTGGTATGGCCGTAGTGATTTTGATAGCAACTCTCGATCGTGCTGCCACCAAGCACTAGCGGGATCTCGATTCTCGACTTGAACTGAAAAGTGAAACCCTAAAAAAATAACAAAGTGGGTTAGTTGGAGGGCCATATAGATATTGCTAGCCATACTAGTTGACGAGAAAATGGCCGACCGTCCGTTTACATTTTTCATCAACGTTTCTCACAATTAATTTTCCGTGTTTTTGTATGCGTTCTGGCTTGTAGAACGGAGTCTTTGAATTCTCAACGTGTTAAACGGATTTTGATTTTTAAAAAATGCCAAGCCCGTCCCTCCGTTCACCATTGTATTCGTTAAGAAGATCCAAGCGAAAAGGAAACAAGAGAGGGGCCAGCAACAACTCGCGTGTCAACTCAGGTAAACATCCAATGCAACAATTTTAAGTTTTACTTCATGTATTAGTAAAACCTTAAGAAAATGCTTTTTCTTTAATGTTTCATTTTCACCTTTGGAAAATAAGACCAGAATAGATTCAAGTGTTGAATGGATGAGTGCTATTCATTGTTTTCCTTTTTTTTCTACTTGATTTGTTTGTTCAATTAGCTATATTGTGTACAAGTCTATTTATGTACTTTGCATTTTTTAGAAGTTGAAGGAGGTGAAGGATTCCTGCAACACAATGGTTCTGCAGCCACCCATGAAAATCCAGCCTCTGGTTCTGTAACCCCTCAGCCTCTTGTCCCATCTGCTGTGGGTTTAGTAAGTGGTGTGGCTGCAGCTTCAGCCTCTCACCAACCTCCTTATGACCTTAGAAGAAAATCACCTCATCATGATCCTGCTGCAGCAGCTGTTGCTCCAAATTATCCATCTGGCTGCCCAGGTGGAGGGAGCACTTCCTCCTCAAGCTTAGGATGTTCTGCTGGTTCCAGTGGTTATGCTGCCAACATGCTACCAGCAAGAAAAAGGCCACGAAGAACTTGTTATGCTGCAAGCGAGAGTAAGTTCATTTAGATTACCAAATCTATTATGTGTGACTGCAATATAATCATTAACTAATAATTAGTAGATTCTATTATTTATGACTAGAATAGCTTCGTTAAATTCGACAATTCAAGATAATTTTTTTCTGTTCTAGATGGTAGCTTGGTGGATGAACATAGAACTGCAGCTCATTATCTTCAACATGAGTTACCTGATGAAGTTCTAATTTGCATATTCAGCTATTTGTTGGAAATGGACTTGTGTCAAGTAAGCCAAGTATGCAAGCGTTTTCAGGCCATAGCCAATGACAATGAGCTCTGGTAAGTTTTTTTAATCCACACTATTAAGTATCACAATTACCATTCTGTGGTATTTTGATTCTTTTTAGGAAAACACTATATCAACGAGTATTCGAATACGACACTCCTTTGTTCCACTCCGGACCGTGCAAATATGAATTCAAAACGATAGAGGAATCTGAATTTAGTAATCCCTGGAAGGAGAGCTTTAAGCAGCTTAACCATGGCGTTCATGTCAGGCGGGGATTTCAAGAAAAAGCCCTTAAGCATCCATTGCGATATAAAGGTATTGAGTAAATCTCAGTGTCAGACTCTAATTTCACTAATTCTTATTTGCTGTCATTCCAGGTCGAACGATTGCTTATTATGACACAATTCAATCTGCCTTGGAATTTGTGGACGAATGCGATTCCAACCCACTTATTTTTGTTCACAAAGGCTCATATCTCGGCGAATACTTACTTGTGGAGACAAACGTGAGTAGTAGGATGAATAATAGATTTATTCGTGTCTATACGTACATGCATGTGTATCATATTGTCCCTAAAAGTTACGGTAATAAATCTAGTTCAAAAGATTAATATAAATCTATTATAGGTCAATATCTTGGGATGCGCTCCAGGCAATGTGGCTGAGAACGTCATTATCGAGAGAGATACTGAATCGACCGTCACTTTCATGGAAGGGGCCCGATCATCTTATTTGGGCTATGTGACCCTAAAATTTAGTCCAGACATCTCATCCTCCGTTCCGCACCATAAGCATTATTGCTTAGAGATTGGGGAAAATTGTTCACCCGTTGTTGACCACTGCATCATCCGCAGTACTTCAGTTGGTAATACTATTGTTTTTTGTATACATTTTTCATTTAAAAAAAAATCTTTTCATGTTATTGTGTTTAACAGTTGGAGCGGCCGTCTGTGTTAGTGGTTCGGGTGCGGAACCCGTAATTCGGAATTGCGATATTTCGGATTGCGAAAATGTGGGTCTTTACATCACAGATCATGCTCAAGGATCTTACGAAGACAACGAGATCTGCAGAAATGCATTGGCAGGGATTTGGGTTAAGAATCATGCCAACCCTGTGATGCGTCGCAATCATATTCACCACGGCCGTGACGTGGGCATCTTCACATTCGATAATGGATTGGGATACTTCGAGAGCAATAATATACACAACAATCGAATTGCCGGTTTTGAAGTGAAAGGTAAAGTAATGATTATTTTTTGTATTTGGTTAACGATTCCTGACTTGTGTTTTCATGATTTTTACCGTGTCATAATAGCTGGCGCCAATCCGACGGTGGTTAGGTGCGAAATTCACCATGGCCAAACCGGTGGAATCTACGTCCATGAATCCGGACAAGGCCAGTTTATTGAAAACCGCATTCATTCGAATAACTTTGCTGGTGTTTGGATAACGTCGAGCTCTAATCCGACCATTCGTCGAAACGAGATCTACAACGGACATCAAGGAGGCGTCTATATCTTTGGAGAGGGCCGTGGACTCATTGAGCATAACAACATTTATGGTAATGCTTTGGCCGGTATTCAGATTCGGACCAACAGCGATCCAATTGTCCGACACAACAAAATCCATCATGGTCAGCACGGAGGCATTTATGTCCACGAAAAAGGCCAAGGGCTAATTGAAGAAAATGAAGTATACGCCAACACTTTGGCTGGTGTTTGGATTACGACAGGTTCGATTTAGATTTTGTTCTTTCCCACTTTCTTTCTGAATGCATTAACAATCCCTTTTGGTGATCAGGTTCAACTCCTGTATTGAGACGGAATCGGATCCACTCTGGCAAACAAGTGGGAGTCTATTTTTACGACAACGGCCATGGGCGACTAGAAGACAATGACATCTTCAACCATTTGTACAGTGGAGTCCAGATCCGGACGGGAAGCAATCCGATAATTCGGCGCAACAAAATATGGGGCGGTCAAAATGGCGGAGTTCTTGTCTATAATGGAGGGCTGGGTCTCCTTGAGCAAAATGAAATTTTTGATAATGCCATGGCAGGCGTGTGGATTAAAACGGATTCAAATCCGACGTTGAAGGTATCTACATTCACCAATTTCATATTATATTAGAATTTTTTTTTCTGACTAATTATGTGTTCCTTGATTCTGCTCCAGCGGAATAAGATCTTTGACGGTAGAGACGGCGGAATTTGTATATTTAATGGCGGCAAAGGTATTTTGGAAGAAAACGACATTTTCCGCAACGCCCAAGCCGGGGTCCTCATTTCAACCCAATCGCACCCTGTTCTTAGAAGAAACCGAATATTTGATGGCTTAGCTGCTGGCATCGAAATTACTAACAATGCCACGGCCACCTTAGAGTTTAATCAAATTTTCAATAATCGTTTCGGCGGGTTGTGCTTAGCGTCGGGAGTAACGCCTACTTGCAAAGGTAATTTGTCAGAACATGACGTTAAGTCCTCAACTTGCTTCAATTTAACTATTTTTAACATAGGAAACAAGATCTTCAACAACCAAGATGCTGTTGAGAAAGCGGTCAACGGCGGTCAGTGCCTCTACAAGATCTCATCGTATACGTCTTTCCCTATGCACGATTTCTACCGTTGTAGAACGTGCAACACAACAGATCGAAACGCCATTTGCGTAAATTGTATCAAAACTTGCCATTCGGGACACGACGTTGAATTCATACGACATGACCGTTTCTTTTGTGACTGTGGGGCGGGCACCTTGCATTCTGCTTGTCAACTTCAGGGAGAATCGACCCAAGATACAGACACCCTCTATGATTCAGCTGCACCTATGGAGTCGCATACGTTGATGGTCAACTAGAAACAGTCGGCTAGTTGACGCGATGTCTTCGGTAACACTTGATCAGCATTCATTTCAAATATTTTCTCTTACCCATTTCTATTGTTTCTACTTTTTTAGACTGTCAGAACTTTTTTCCGGCAAATTTTCGCTATCTATGAAAAGGCATTATCAGTCTTTCCCATGCGTTCTTCCGTGAATCAAAATTGCCGGGTGTATTGCGCGTTTCCTAGTACGAGTGAAGATTATTTGCATTGTAAAATTGTGTGGAGGACCACTGTCGATGTCGGAAATATTTTATTTTATATTTTTTTTCGTGTCTCCCCTTTCTTCCTGTCGTTGTTCAATTAATTTTGTGCCTCACGCAATCCGACCGTCGTGAATATTAAGTCCACCAGTCAGAAGGCTTACAAGAAAAATCTGCCTTTTCGAGTGGCCATTACCAACTGGGGTCAATAACAGTGTACAGTACTCGTGTTTTTTTGTTTGGTTCGTTTATGGGCTTTATAGGGCTTGTTCCTTAAAGTACTACACGAAAGTGCCATGCTCTCGGCTCGACTTCTTTTTTATTTGATTCACTACTGCGAAATCAAGTTATCAAGGTCCCCTTCTATGTAAAACGAATCTCAAATTGTTTCGAATTGATGAAATGGATAGGTGAGATTTGTGTCGAAATATTTGAAGGTCAATATTATATTTGCAAGAGAAAATTAGTGTAATTTTACTTAATTACTTGATAATATAGCGCCATTGTTACAAAACTAATTAAGATCAACTCGTAAATGTACCTACCAAGTACCAGTGTATACAACTGTATCTAGGATTTGTCGAGCCTTTATCGTATCTCTTCTATGCATTCGGTATACTAGGTTTAGGCACAGCTATAAAAGAGATGCAAGACCCATTTAAGATTTTTAATATGATAAAGATTTTCGTTGACTGGTTACTGGAGTGAAATGCTTTTTACTTAAGTGGTTGAAAAAGGAATTTGTTCTTTATCCATTAAAGAAAAAGCACCTTCATCTGAACCTTCATGATTCTCCCAGGTTATATTAAGCAATATTATATTAAGCAATACCTTTTAAGTAGCGATGTTGTCCAATTTAAGAAAAAGTAAACTAGGTTTGTCTAATACCCTCAGTATCTCTTTACGAAATTATTGAGATCAACTGCATAGAGCTTTACATACTGTTGTCCCTACAGGAAAACACAAAAAAGGACCCCTCACTTTCCCTATTAAATGTGAAAGATTCTATGGAACTTAAAAATAAAAATAATTCAAGCAACAAAATTTTGGAAGATGAAACAGCTGGTGTATTAGGATTAACCCAAGATGAACACCTAGTCCAAGCCCCTAGAAGTTCCTAAAGACAAATTGTTCATTACTTTAAATACATGTTGCTGGGATTTATTTCACATACTTGGTGACAATTCCATCTTTCTTTGCTAGTCGGTTGATGCAGTCATCTGATTCACCCTATTGAAATTAAGCATGTTACTTTTCATCATTTAGATATTAGATCAAGTGAAAAACTATTACCATTCTACGGATGGAGCCACAGATGGCATACGTCTTGTAGGATGGTAAAGCCATTCCTGTCTTCTCATCAACATCAGCTATGTTGATTTGAATGGATGCATGATCCTTGGCGTGAATAATTCGGTTACTGGCACTGCATTTCCTGCAATTTGCCCAAATCAAGACATGAATTCCTGGGTAAGAAAACAAAATTTATATTTTAATACCTTGGGATATAAAGGTCAACATTCTCTCCTGCGTCGTTTTGCATTTTGTAAAACCTAAGTTGGATAGATAAATATTTTACAAGCGACACATTAATCATTACAATAAAATGAAAATAGTATTCAGTAAGAGTTTCAAAGATTTTCAAGTTACCTTTATACTTCAACACGAGACTTCACAGATCGTACACGCTGACGGACGGTAATGGCGGTCTAGAGTCTAAAAAAATTTTCAGTGAAGGAAATGTTCAATTCCGTCCAGGGATGCCAGTTCGTCATATAGCTTTTGGGGTATCGCTAAGCAACGTCTTACGCCAGTATATTGAAAACCTCATTATCTGCAATCCTGCAATTCCGAGTTTAGACATCGAGTTTCGGCATCTGTAGTTTTAAAAAAAAAATTCCCCTATAAGTTTATTACTATTAACTCTCAAAATGGAATACTCATCAATGGATTACTCTCTCAACTCTCACTATGGAAACGAGTAACGAAAATTTTAAAAATCCTTGGAAAGAAACCTTCGTATAAACAAACGATTTTCAGACCTCGTCATTCGTCTTAAAAACAAAGATGAAAAAAATAAAAATAAAATAAAAAATCAACCAAACCAAAACTACTTTTTTAATTGGAATAGTGGTAGCATGGCATGCTGGTAATACTTTAAAAAATAAATAAAATGTGTCATTTAAATATATACATCGCAAAAAAAACTCCCTACTTTTCCTGGCAATTTAAATTTTATAGATTCAAGCATCACATATTTCCATTGCACAGTGTTTATGTTTTCAAACAAAAAATAGCCGAATGTTAAAAGCTAAGCTAAAATATGATATGAAAATACTAGTAGACGAACGAACCTTAGAGGGCGTAGAAAGCCAGGTCTTGTCACCAGATGTCTCATACGGTTGTAAAACGGTAAAAATGTAGAATTTAAAAAATGATCAGAAATTTGACTTAAAACCTATAGCTTAGAACCCTCCAACCCATTGAAGTCTGACATTTAAATATGTCTTCTTCATGAAGAACTAAATTTCGAATTATTAATTTACATTTAAAAATACGCTAACCCGATTTGGCATCTGAATGATTCCACATGGAGGGAAAAGCTGTCAAGTATTTCTCTCGGAGAATATCGGTGGAAAGCGCCAAACAACAGTCAGTTTTTTTTCCCGGGGAAAAAAATCCGGTTCATCCTACCTTATTAGGGAACGAAAAATGCGAATATTCTGCGAATTCTGCCCTCATTCTTGCGCTCGGGTTTGTTTTTCTTTCCACGTAATGTCATTTCTACTTTGTGATCTTTGTGATGCTCGCTCTTCATGATAATACTGATTGGTCAACAATAATGTAATTTAATGTTGATGAATGATTATAGAGGCCCGTTAACACATGAAATTGTTTCGACTTTTCAGCGCCGAAAAACGTCATGTGTGAACTTTCTAGGTGAATAAAATTGTTAGTCATCACCGCAAATCTTAGGTTTCTGCTTTTGCCGTTTCTGCTTTTAATTAGGTAGTACCCTTTCCATATCGATCAATTTCCGTGATTTACGCGTTATTAGGTTAAGATACCGCGCGTACTGGTGAAACTAAATTCTTCTTTATGCGAAACGGAAATCGAAACATCATCAGACAAAAAAAGGTTTTATGTAATTATTTTGTAAAAAGGCATACAATAAGAACCAAATTCTTGTTCTTTTGTTATTGATAAGAAAGGTAGGATGTAGTTTGTGACGTTATTCGTGATCTATTGTTGCATAGTTTATGGGATGGAATCTTGCATAAGCCTACATAAGACGCGGCCTATGGCCAGAGTAGTCTGTTGTAAGAAGCTTGTCGGTAGGCAGAGAAAAGAACATACTGACTAGTATAAGTAGTGGCTAGTGATGGCTTTCATCGTCATACCTTCCATACCGCCCTAATCACAAACTACAAGAATAACGACGGAGGCTTTAGTCAAGGATAATGTGCGAGTTTTTCCCCTGTACTGTAAATCTCTTATACATTTAGTAGTTGTACAGTCCGTACATAAGAAGTTGAGAACTATCGTACTAAAATATGGGAAATCTTTCAGATTTATCGAATCTGGAAGATATCGAATGAATAAAACACATAACAAGCAGCGAGATAATAAAAAAAAAGTTTTAGTTACTGACATATTATATACTTTTTTTACTCTGACCTGAAAAGAAGTCTTTTATTTGAATTGATGAATTCTTTTCTAAAAAGGAATTATATCGACATAAGTACACTAGCTGCAGTATTTATTCAAAACAACTCATCAATACAAGTCTCTCTTTCTCCCTCCATCGATTTCAGAATAGAAGGGAAAAGCTCTCATTACTGGATGGCAGCAACGAGTCTAGAAAGAATAAAATTTCACTTATATGTGGGGCAGGAAGAGGTAAACAGGTTGCTGAAACTTTTGAGCTAGTCTATACGGCTGATGAAACTAAGTACTGACAGATGTCTTATGTCGTTCACAACAAGTAAGCGGGGAAGAAGAGATAGGAGCGCAAAACATGAGTTGGGATTGGAAGAGACTAAAAGAGGCAATAAGAGAACCGAGGAAAAGGGTTGTGCTACGCTTATGGTATGTATGCTACTTGCCTTGCTCCTCATTATAAAGTGTATTTCACACCTGAAAGCTTTCGCCTGAATTAAAGCCAAACTTAATTGGCCTAATGAGCAATTTACCCTATATACATGTTCGCTCCCGCCCCCGGAAAGCTCCAATCAGACGAAGGAGACGACGAAAAAGCAGTCTGGATGAGAGAGAGAGAGTGAGACGAGAGGAGGGGGGCAGCAGTGAATAAGAAGCCAATTAGCACCTAACAATTCTCTTCGCGTTCCTAGCACTACAATTGTATATGACGATCTAATGAAGGAATCGACTAGTGAATAGTGATTCCATTCAATTTTTATTTCCAATAACTCTGCGTGCTTTGAAAAAAAAAATTATGTGACAATCAAAAACTTGAATAGGCCTATATCGCAATTTTAAGTATTTTACTAGGTCCAATTGGAGTTTTATTTATAACGACAATACAAACAAAAGCAGAATTCAAACCGTGAGGCAACTTTGGCTGAAAAAACACAGTTAAGATAAATATTGATTAAATTTTAGATTCCAGAAGAATACAGGCAAGAACGTCGCAATTCCGTAATGCAATACAAAAAAGTTTTACTTTTGTCTCTTTGCTCTCACCGGCAACTCATTCCCTCACCATGTTCTCTGTCATTGTAGCGGAAGCGGTCACCACGTCTACTGTTACTGGTTGGTCCTTCTAGTTACATTGAGATGCATAGCACTACAGCCGACGCAAAGCAGCCAGCAAAAAAAGTTTTGTATATCCTGAGGGCGAACGACCTGGAAGAGACAGAGAGAGAGAAATAGAGAAATAGAGATAGAGGTTTTCCACCTAGATAGTTAGTACCAATTCAAACCCATGTATCAATCATTCGGTTGGCTGGATGTTGGTGAAACTATTCGTCCTTCCTGTACTGCACTAGCTAAGCATCACGCTAAATGCTATATGCTGTTAATTAGGTACCTTGCCGTACAACCTACCGTACCCTTTATCCCTTCTTCTAAGCCTCCTATTTGCCGTAGTCCTCTACACCCCAAATTGAGAACATTCGAGGATGAATGACCTAGAACCATTGGATTAGTATTAAGAGAATTAAACCGGAAAGTTCATAAGCTCTCTTTAATTCCATAAACATTTCGCGAATTTCTAACTTTCTTATAAGCATCAGTCATCAGCACTAAAGGACATCTAAGATGACCCATCATTGATAGGAAGGGAGATGCCGTGGAACAGGAAAAGTTATTGACAAATCGTGCAAACCTTTATTCACAGAAGAAGGGATTGAACCAAAGAAAACTAATCGCCTATTGATGTCGGGAACTTGTGATTTATTATTAGTTTGATTCACAGCGAATTCGGCCTAAAAATCCAAAAGATGATTTTGGCATAAAGAGTAATGAGTTTTCCGAATTTGATGGTGAAATGGTAATTTATTTCGCAGTTCGGTAAATTGAAATCTAATTCGGTAAACCTTTTTTTAAATGATCAAAATCCAATCCGTTATCCTGAATCCTATTTCAGGCCTTCTGTATTCTTAATATATAGACATTATCACGTTCCCTCAAGCACAAGGGAAAGCACAAGGGGCGAAATTGCGGATACAAATCATGGTCTTAGATTTTGTTTTTTTAGAAGCAAAGGAAAACCATGGATGTAAAGGACTCAAAGCCACCTTGACCTTTTAAGGTTTAAAGACTGCTAAAATTACTTTCTAAGATGACTGCGGTTCACTTCACAAGTCTCAGGGTAGTTATACTGCAATCCGGAAACTATGTAGTGTGCCGTAAACCTACGCATAAGATTTGTGCGTGATTATTGTAAGCATTGATACTGCGGAACGGTTGTAAATTTTCCTTGTGGTAGACTTCTGTCCCCTTCCGGCATCATTATTATCAGTTGCCGATATTATTTACAAGTGAGGAGGGAACCAACCTGAGTGTTCCATGCCCTGCTGGAAAGCAATCACGAGGCCTTTTAAGCCCCGCAACTTTATTGAATATGACGGGCGGTAAGAGAAGGGAGAGAGAGGCATCGGAAACCAAAGTTTGGTGATGCGACATGTGAATTTAAGAAAGGGAAAAAATGTATACACTACGCACTGTACTGTACTGAAACATAGTCTAGCGTACTGCATCTATTCAATGCAACTGCATGCATACTTCTACGTACTGAACAGTTCAGTATCCTTTGCCATCTATGAATATACACTACCCCACACCCTCAACCGTCCCACCCAGCCTAGCCCATCCAATCCCCCCTTCATTCGTTGTTGCTGTGGTTGAGCGCTCTCTCCTCCCTGTCCTGTCCTACGCAATGATGCACCAAACCGATCAATAATCGGGAAATGTATTATTATACCTGAAGGAGGACCAAAGTATCAGGACCATGCTTCCTGGAAAAGTGAAAAAGCGAGAAACTGCCACAATGAGCCCTTCATTTCTATAAATATTCACATGGCGCATGAGTGACTTGCTTCCAATGGTTCTGAAATTCAATTACCGATTGGGCAGTGGTAGGCTACAGATCAGTTTATTTAAAAAGTGGCCAAGGCTAATCTGATGATAAATGAGATGTACAGCATGTATTCAACAAGCTGGATGATATCCCCTCTAGCGCGGGGTTCTGACCTTCCGCCATATGGTTACACATAAAACTCGTGGAGACGCGCGTTTGATGGGATTGACCATCAAAACCAATCCATTTTGAATTCAATCTACAAATGTCACAAGTGTTGGTAAAATATGTATATATAGAGAGCTTTTCTCCCCTCCCACTTTTTTTCTTCTTGTACTAAACTTTTTTTTGGCAGAGGACGGCATACAGAAATGTGAACGCTCTCGACTCCCTGCTACTGACCTCCCGACCGACCGACCAAACATAATTGAATTGGTTCGCTAGCGCTACATTTTTTTCCCTTTTTTCGCCCCAAGAGAGGAGCGACGTCCTTTGCGAGATGATGATGTTGAAACTGGAATACTACCCACCTATCCAAATGTGGTTGGAGATGAAACTTCTTGCAATAGCTTCTCACAACGTGCGCACTGTTAAGTTTAACGTCCTTTCTTTATTCTTGCGAGAGACGTCAGAGGTCAGAAACTGGCATCTGGATTAAATTAAAACCAATTTATTTTGAAGTAGGATTATAGAGTACTAAAAAGTTGGTTTTGTAGGAATTCATCAATTTTACATTTTGACAGGCGGGGTTTTGTAATAAATTTGGCTTCATGTACAATATGATTTAAAAACAGAAATTTGCATGCACAGCAATCAACAATCGTATGAATAATATTCCCTAAAAAAACAAAAGAAAATTAGGATATACGCCGCAGTGTAGACTGGCTCTTTTGGTTGTTAACTTGCTACTGAGTTGAAGAATCTCACATAACTCTAGAAGCTACCGCCGGCACCCAACTTCGTATCAAGTAGAATACAATAGAGGGTTTCCCATTCTTTTTCTCCTTAAACCATACACTATAGATTCAAGATAATTACAAAAAAAGAGAAATGTACGTCAATAAAACTGACAAATCGAAATCAACTCGAAACACTCTTCTTGTCGCTTTGAAGGAAAACAAGTGGTCAAGGATAGAGCTTCAAGTCGGATCTGACGTCTTTCGTTCATGTCGCCACTACCCCCTGCCTCTCGATGCTTTTGTGCAGCCTCAGAGAGATAACCTCTATTGTCCTCAATTCCACTCCACTTTTCAATGGATTCACTTATTCCCCATTCAGTTGAAAGGTTCTTCTAATGGAGTGGTAGCCTGTGTCAAGCGTTTGCTTGGAGACCTCTTCCCCGCATTACAATCGATGAAAGCCGGCCAATACTTTTTTTTTTTACAAAAGCAATTGAAAATATGTTCTTAGCTTTGAGAAGAGTTTATTATGAAGTGATGATTTATGATTTACGAGTTTTATTTGTAACCTTACCGTATTAGTTCTTATTCGACCACGTATTGATTCTTACCTCTTCAGTCGTGTTGCGTTGCGCTTTTATACAGTCGAGATTTGGGGTTTTAAAATAATTCGTACCCATGTGTGATTGTCTCTAAGATTTTTAAATATACCTCGTCAATTATTTTAAATAATTTCAATAATGATATTATATTTTGTAATAAAAACTGCATTCATAATTCTGCATGAAATGGTGAATTTCAGTAAAATCTGTATCTTCCATTTAGTTCCTACCACACGATAATTTTAACATGTACCGTACCTATTAAAGATTCTATCCTCTCCCTTGTCGTCCAGCACCTGTTGAGCTATTCGTGACGCCTTGATGAATCATTAGAAAACGACACTCTTCGTGAAATCCCCTTGGTTCAACATCTGTGCTATGATGAGACGCATCATAATCAGATAAGATTAGATCACTCCACTGTGAATTAATATACTCCTGGGTTGAACCCAACGTAGTGCGGCAGGATTATCAATTACCCCAGCATCCTCACATAATCCTTTCAACAGAATTAAGATACTGGTTCTATAAGGTGTCACTATGAATGGTGAAAGGTGCCGATCTTTCAATTGATACATATGCTAACACCCAAAGAAAATTCCAATTTAGGGTATATATACTTGGCACGTTACCGTAATAAAGGTGCTTGCAATCGAAAAACGAAGCGAAGCAAAATAGACGATTCCCCAAGTCACGGACATCAGGTGAATTGTATGCTGCTACGGAGCATTTTCGAGTGCGTTGTAACATTACTACTAAGTAAACGGGCAAACTTTAAAGGTTTTAAAACTTTTATTTTGTAATATGTGACAAGTGTGCCTAAAGGTAATTAAAATAAAATACCAATATCTAGGCAGACAACTATAATCCCAACGAATACAAAAGCTAAAATCGGCACCAATTATCTATAACGAAGTAAACTCGATGATTTCTTTGTGTTCATTTTTTACTTACTTCCACTTTTTTAGTTCTTACAAACTCACACCCTAAAACTGACGCGTGACGCTCATTAACTTATTTCTTATCCCGTACTACAAAGTCAAAACAAAACACACAAAGTAGCGTTCCTCGCATTGAGTAAGCGTAGATTTATGCAAGGATATCATATGTTTTTTAGAATTTGGTTATGGATCTGACCGTATAAAAAGTATCATATAGCAAGGATTCAAGGAATATTTGCAGTGATTTGACTTAATTCAAGGATCTTGCTTAGTTCAAAGATCGGCAAAGACGAACGATGTGTACGTAGTCCTATCTAATTTGATTGTCTCTTAGCTAAAATTATCAGGAAAAACTGTAAAATACTATGCAATGCCTAAAACTCTGCTAGAATGGCATAAAAGCTTTGACTGCTCACCACAGAAATCCAGTGTCTCTGATTTGAGAGGCTTTCACCCAAAAAAAATATATTTTTGTTATACGGTAACTTCACAACGGAGGAAAAACGCAATGTAACAAGTAAATTTTGATTGATTCAATTAGAATACATTTAGAAAAAGACAACGCACGAAACCAGAAAATGAGTGAGTATGAGATAAAACATAAAGTAAAGAATAAAATGGGATGAGTCAAAGGAGATGCTAAAGGTAACGGTTGAGTACCTTCGTCAAGTGTGATTGAACTGGCGGAAGCCGGGCGACTCGAGCTTTAGGATGAGCCTCGGCGGGCATGCAAAAAGGAGAATACGCATCTATCTAAGATACGTACACACCGTACGTAGTGCTAGACTCCAGCGCGAAGATGAGCAGAAGCGAGCAGGAGTAGGGCATGCATGAGGGGTTCATTAATTAAGGTCGAGTTAGTTAGTTCATCGCAAGCCGCAGGGTTTTTTTTTCACTGGTTCATCATAACGTGCAAGCGTTTGATCCAGATGCTCATGCAGTTTCTAATGGCTCACCATCTTATCCTGCGTAACACTGATGAGCTCTACGTCGTGTACTACCATCTATAGTTGTACTTTAACCGTCACTGTACTAGTAACTGGGCAATATCACTTCCGCCATTACTATTTTTTATATGGGTTCTTTTAGCCAAATCTTTCTTAAAATAAAGAAGGAAAGAAATAATTCCTCGTTCTTTTAACAACTTAACAATTACCAATCCGATTAAATTTATTAGATTATTAAAATAGAATCACTAAGTAGATGTCGAATCGTAGATGCGTAATTACGAGTAGATAAAATAGTAAATTTTCATAATAATCCTCATTTCATATCGCAATCATAAACGTCTAAGCAACCGTTAATGTATAGGTTAAGGCAAGGTGTATGCTAGCGATAATTTAGGAGAAATGGTATCATGTGTTTATATTTGCCTGGAGAAATAAGGGTGTTTGGAAAAATCCGGGGAAACTATTTTTAAAGATAAAGTCCTACACATTAATTATGTAAGAAGTATGGCATTATTTAACTAAAAATTTTTTTTAATTGAGCTACAAATATTGCGGTACTGTGCTAAATGTTAGGAAAAGAGCGTGGTGGTTTGCGTCTTTGCACAAAATTTGCTATGCTGCTGGAAACGACAGGATATTGATGGTATGAACGAAATTGTTACGCATTAGGTACATGCCCTTGACAATTGGATGATCGAATGAATAAATTGATGCTTTTAATGGACCACTTCATAATTAAGCATGAATGAATAGCATTGGTAGATGCATTAGGCGTCTCGGAGGTATTTATTTGTTGCGTAGAATCCTAAACGACGGATAACCTCCCTGTGACGTTCATCAGACGTACGTCTTCTGTGTCTAGCCCCATGTGAGCTACGTTGCTGTATCTCTTCACCGAGGTTAGATTGATTAATACATTATGTGCATCGTGGAGGTTGATTGGCCCCTGGCTGTCAACTATGGTATAGCTAGGGAACAGGGGTTCGTTGGATGTGATCCAATACTGTATTGTCATTCATGGAGGTAAACTCTGATCATCAATTATTGACTTGACGTTATAGGTAGCGAGGAGAAGAATACCGAAGAGAGTGGGGTCGGACTCGTTTAGTGAAAATCATGTTGCTCTGGGATCAGAATATAAACGATCGCGCCCCTACACGACGAGTACCGTCTTGATCGCTCTTCAAATATTACTGAACCATCTCTTTTGAAATGGTAGCAGGGGATTCGAATCGATTTGATTCGCACACTTGCCATCAGAAAAAGAGTATAAGGGCGGCAGCAAGAATAAACTGTTATCCATGAAAACTACTATACGCACTACTGTCCTCCGCGTCGGAATAAGGGCTGGACTATATTCTATTACCGTACCGTAGGTATTGGTGACGCTTGAGTGCTATTCAGGTTAGCAGCAAGGTTTCAATGTTACCTAGCTGCATAGATGGTGAGCTACTGCCAAAACTTAGCCATCAGCACTGCCACCTTTTGTTTTATTAGTGCTGGCGACACCTTAATAGTCCATAAGGACCTCGCATCATCTATGTATGGCCTGCGTTGATACTCGCCGCATCCTCTTGATCCCTTTCCTCTCTTTTCCACTCAGTTGACAACCGAAAAGAGAACGAGGGGAGAAATAAGGGGAAGATCAAACTGCTGGATGAAACAATGCCTTTGAGACGTTATGATCCTCTTCTCTATTTCATAACTAGACTTTCCAGCTGACTGTTAAAAAAGTTGAGGCTCCCTGCTGAAAGGATTTCTCATTTAAATATAACGAGGTAAACAACCTGTATAACGAAGCAGATTATTAAATCTAAGGTGCTTTCGTTTTAGTGAGGCATTTCCAACGAAAGGCATGAAATAGTACTGAATAAAATATTTATAATATAAACCAGGTGCTGCTGAAGAAAAAAAAGGACAAGGCCTTTAGGGAGAAGCAAAGGCTAACAGAGGCTTTAATCACCATATATATACTGTATGTATATGTGTGTGTGTGGGATAGAACTGGCGATGCGCATATGTGCTGGGGAACAAAACAAGGAGATCCACTTTATTCCGCTCAGCCAGCTTGGAGGGTAGCGGAGGCAGCGGGAGCAAGTTGCCCTTGTCCCTCCTCCCTGCTTCCACTGCGCACAATTTGACCAGGCGGATTGTACCGCACGCTCCTTCAATGCATAGGGTGGTGCATCATCAGTTATGCAGATCACATGGTGACGCTCGCCCCATTGAATCAACATGCTTACTCAATTCTCTAGCCATGCCAGTTGGGCCCTTGTTTGTAGTCCAGACGCCTGTATCTGCATCTCGAAGAGCTTCCTAGCTCTTCGACTACATCCACATCTAGCTCCAGCTTTACCTATTCTACTAGCCAAGTACTCTACCTACGGCCTTCACGTTCTCTTGAATGCAACCTCAGAAACTCGGAAAGATTTATTGCTCCGAATGCTCGCAGTCTACCAGGGAAGGAACAAGAATCCTCCCCTTCTCCTCTCGTCCCGAGTGGTTGAGGAAACAAAAAAAACAACAAAAACGAAGCCATAGCTCTCACTTAGGCTGCAACATAGATCCTCCTTTTAACCCATTTGCAGAGAGCCCCTTCGTTTCCATAACTCAATGACACGTCCCCTTCGCAACTCCTCTTAGGACACATGAGTTGAGATTATCTTCTTTCAGGGCTTATGCAAGAGAGCATCTTCCTTGATGAACCACAGGCAGAGGGTCTTATTAGCGGCAAGTCAGCAACAGTGAAATTCAATCAAGAAATAATAAAATAAACTTGACCGCAGGGCGATCGATCGCAGTCTTTTTTTTCTCTCTTTTTTATTTTGTAGGGAACCTCCTCGAGGGAGCGAGAATGCAACGTGGTTGAGATCACCCCTCACTCGCTACATGAAAAGTGACGACGATGAGGTCGCGACGTCATCAGCGACCGATTGTTTGCATCATCACCAAACGCTGCAACATTGGAATCAGCGTTCTGTTGTGTCTCATCATAAAGAGGTCGGAAAACGATAATAATAAAAAAAGAACACGGGGGAAAAGTTACAAGAACTTTGTTCAAGAAAAAAAAAACTTGCCTTTCTATCCTATCACTTTGCATATCATAATTTCATCAAGAGGGATTTGTGTTGAGGGTTGACTGCTCTTGTGACCGCGGCTGGAAGAGCAGTGCTGTACGCTGTTGCTGCCGACAGTTCCTCCCGCCCCGATTCTCTTAAAACAGAAACTGTGACGACCAGAATACTTGATGACCTACAGGAGCAGGGAGTCATTTATCTTTATGTACTGATTTATGAGGGATATATATACGGCATGTATGTGCTCTTCGGGAACTTTCAGTAGTGGGCCAGAAAATGACCTAAAGACAACTATCGAAAGCCATTTTACCCATCCCTAAGATCCACACCAGGAGAAAGAGGGAATTAAACGCCTTAGTGGGCGTAGCGATATATATCTAGATGAACGTGACCCGAGAAATTTCACGTAACCATTCCCATATGCTATTGCAATTTAGGTGGAGAACTGGAGAAGGGGAGACTCCAATTGAGACGAATCGTGATGTGGAAAAAAGCAGGCAATACATCAACAAGGCAAAGCCTCTACCACTGATAAAGCGTTGGTAGGCTACATTATTGGTCTAGAAAGAAATCTCAAGTTCTCGGGAAATATTGCCCTCCATCATTGACAAACGACAAGATTATAGAGAATGATGAGTCATCCAATCTCATACCTCAATCTAACTCAAGCGTTCTCTATAAAAATTCAATACGGTACTACTTTTGAGTTTCGGAATAAAAGGATCCGAAAGTAAATGATAGTGGAAAAATAAAAGTGTAGGTTTTTAAATCAAAAATCAAATCTAGTTTAGTTTAGTTTATTTATTTATTTATTTTTTAAAGAGGAAAGAGACTAGGATTACATAACCAGGATAAAGATACCAGGCCCTACTCAAAAATAATGTTTTAAAAATCGTTTGTCGTAATGAAACAGAGCCCGTATCACGTGATTCGTGAAAGAATGTTGTTCCACACTGGAGGCCTTAGAGGGTTAGGGGAGGAGACGGCTCTCAACCGCTGGCTAGTGATTTCTTTCCTACCGACAGTGATGAGTTATCGGAGGAGGGTTATATACAGAGACATCACTGGTCATGGCCGTGAGTTGCGGTAGAAGGGAGGAGGGCAATAAGCCTCGTGCCGGGCTCCTCATTACGCGTTTGCATGCTGTGGACCACCGTTGGCGGACTCGACCAGCAACCTGCTCGTCCTCGTCGTCGTCCTTTCCGTCCCTTCGCGCGCTACATCCCTAGCGTGGTTCTTTCTGGATGTATATAGATCTACATACATTTTTTTGTACTCGGTTTTCCCCCTCGGTTTTTCATGGAGGGGGCTCTCCTCTCTGACCACACACACACAGGGGGACTGCTTCATTCTGCCTGCTATCTCGTTCCGTGTCGACATGCAAAGGCCGGATCATCAAGACAGAGACTGCTGCTATATCTACCCTCCCCTCCCACCACCACAGCACATTGAAATTCATAATAATACACATATGAAATAGAGGGGAAAAATCCAACCCAGTGCCAGTTATATTCTATATTTCTTCTCGTTCTCTGTTTAGAGTGTTTTTTTTTTTCCTTCGTTCTCTTTTCTCTCTAGTGAGTTATAATTACATCGTACGTGTGCACGCTGTCCACGCAAACACGCTTTCTGTGCAGTCGTCGTAACAGGTACCATACACACACCCACTCACACTCATCTGAAGCATAAATCATTTTCCCACACTGAATGTGTGGGGAAATCACTAAAGAATCTAAAATGATGAATCGATTTAGTAATAGTAATAATATTAATGAAATTCACAAAATTCGTAATTTAGACTATTTTAAAAAGAGCAATTCACTGTTAATGCCTTCAAGTTTTAAGCTTGTTGTGAAATAAACTCAGTTAACCAATGTTTTCTTGACCATTCAATGTGAATGTAACATACAAGTATCTGGACAGATTCTTCTGTTTCGTACCCAGAGTATACGAGTTTTTAAAACATATTATACACATGTTGTTTTAAAAGGAAGTGGGCGTTTAAATACACATATAGGCCTACACCGCGGGAATATAATTTTTCCAATTTCTTTGGGATGTGCGTACCGTACCGTACGTTGGCTTCACCAACAGCAATCGGGGTGTTAGGCGAGGTACGACGACTGATTATTGGACGCATCCGACTTGCTGCCACCAGGAGCATCAGATATGTGCATATAGGCACCTAGATATACTCCTGATGGGGCAAGGCTCTTTGATCAACTCCATCGACATATGCACAAAGTTTGCGTCCCTCTGTCTCTCCCCTCTGCTGTCTCTCGTCTCTCGGCATTAGATATGCTCGACGGCCGTCTATGCTTCAGTAGGGTAAGAGAAGGCAGTTTACCCAGCCGAGGCAAAATTTACGAACTGATGCATCGAAACTAGTGTTATAGTCCCGAGATCGCACTCGTCTCGCCTCTTTCCACCAGCTAAAAAGGCGCCGAGCACGATCAAAGTTTGCTTCCCGAAACTGGGTTCTGATCTCCAAAGTCGTACCTCTTTCATGATGCACACATCAATCCTTTGCTTTATCTCGGATATGATTCCGTACCACGCAATTCACTGTTTTGGATTTTCTCTCTTGCACCTTATCGTCATTTCATTATTTGGCACCCGTGTCAAACTGCGCCAGGAGTCGGGCCAATTATAAGCACATACTAATGAGTCATCTTGAATCAAGTTTAGAAAGATGAATACATACAAGACAAAAAGGCCAACTGCCTCTGTTTCCCGTACACCCTAAACAGCTGGAATAGAATAGACAATATAGAACTCCAAACTCCCGCTGGGATTACGTGTCATAAAATCATCGACCCAGAAATTTGACCTATCTATCATGGGGGACCATAAAGGGGCAGAAAACAGCAGCCGGAAGCAAGCTGAAAAGAATTGAGATAAAATAATAGTTACGCCAACAGTAGACTAGTTATCTAACAAGTATCAAAACTAAAACTGCGTAAAAGATGACTGTCCACGTATCCTGATTAGTTGAATAAACATTCAAGTGTTTGCTTTATTTGATATTTTCAAGTTGGCAATTTGAAAAGAAACATCCGATGGAGTCTAATATATGGTATAAAGTAGATTGAGTATTGTTAATGATGGAATGTTGGCTGCTCCTGAACCGTAACGTTCCATAAAGGCCAAGGCCCTTTATTGATATGAAGAGACTTGAGCAATGTTTGACGATGCCGTCGACAACGACGAGGACGAGGGGAGATAGGCATGTTTGGACTGCACGGAAAACGGAAATATTTGTGAAAACCTGGGCTCGGGAGACACAAATCTCATTAAGGACAATTTCAAATAAGCATAGGATGCTGTAACATCATTATTGGAGACGGAGCAGCAATCATCGCTCAAAGAGACCCACGATTTATTCCATATAAATACTGCACCGCACTGCACCGGTTCTATAATACTCGGTCGACAAGGCGCCCAGCTATCTCTCTGTTTCGTCTATCAGTTTCGATTTCAAGACTCACAGTGCTATAACGTAGTCTGCATCGGTAGGAATGCTTACATTTTATAATTCAGTCACTATAGGAACAGTAAAAGCTGCGTTCACGAACAGATATAGAAAGCATATTACCGACGGGCCGGATATCAGATCGCAGTGCTGATGGGTTTCAGTAGTGATGTAGGCTATAGTATCGTAAAGGGCATAAAGCGGGCCGTTATCGTGGCGGTTACCAACATGTATATGAAAGAATATAGGCTCCACAAACAATCCACGCCTATATGATGATCTAATAATGAAAAGAGAGTAGAAGAGTAAATAAGAAGATCAAGAGGGCGCCGTGATTGGTTGATTATAAAGACCTCTTGTTTAGACATAAAAGGGTCGGAGCTTTGACGCGCTTGACTGTACATAGCAACCCTCCTCTAATCATCATCATCGACGGTGCCGCTCCTAGCTGGTGTATAGATGATGAGAGAGGCTCGTTAAAAGAGCTCAAGCTTCTCCTCCTGCTGTACTGCACTGCACTGCGCTATACTGCACTAATTGTCAAGATCATCCGCCGGCCGCTTTGTGTTCCCCGGACGCCGCCGCCTAGCTCTACCGCTTGCCGCCGTATCCTTTAACCCTTATACATGTACCTGATGCTGCCTCACCTAAAGAGGCGAATCAAGAGAGGAAATAAGTTGGCGGCAGGATGATGCTCCAATTAATGGGCGGCTTTTCAACCTTTTAACGTTATTTTTCCCTCAAATCCTATATTGCTCTTTTCATTATGTAAATGCTGTATGTTTTCCATAAAAATAAATCGACGTATTGCCTACAATTTAAAATAAAAATTCCGTTTTGCATCGCTTAATTTCGATAACTAACCTAACTATCTCGTAATTATGTATTTTAAAATGTAGAACCTTCTAAAGTATCTTTCATTCTTTTGTTTGTTTATTATTGTTGAACGATTATATTTTATAAACTATCATGCATTTTTTAAACTTTTATATGAAAAAAGAATGAAGTTCCGTAGCGAACGCACGAATGATGCAATCAACAACCATGTCCGATATGGCCCCAGACGTTCAATATCAACTTGAAGAAACATCAAAGTAATGGAAATCGACTTCTTTTTATTCTGACTGGCTCAGCTGTGGTGGAATGCCTGTAACACTGAGGTCCTTTCCTTCTAATGAAACGACCCCACACACATATAAACGAAAACGAGTATATATAATATGTACTAAGCACACTCGGGCTATTCAAGCGATTGATTGCACTCTATTCAATGTGTGGCAGAATAATCTAGTGCGGGATTACTAATTGCAAAGAGAAAAAAGAATAACCGATGTATAATGGTGATCCGATGTATAATGGTGATCCGATGTATACATGATGGCATTGATGGCTTCATAATGTTGAAAGAATGAAGATAGGCAATTAGATTTGTAAATTTATTTTAAATGTTCAACATTTATTTTATTTTTTATTGAAAAAATAATGATGTTAGTGGTCAAATAAAACTGTCGAAGGCTTTAGTTTGAAAACTGTTGAAATCTTGATTCAATTCACTGTCGGGAATAGAATTCAGCAGCCCCCATTAATCGACTGAACAAACATAATATTGCGTGTGTTTACACACACGCATCCACATATATAAAATCATTTAATCTAAGAATGAATAAATGGGAGAGGCGCAAGAGCCGTGCCGGTCCGTATACTGAGCATGACCGTGGAACAATTCCAATAATATGCTGTGTGGTGGCGGAAAGGAGCCCTATCATAATATGGGGTGCTGTGCATTTGTGTGTACGTACTATACTGTACAAAAATACAGTGGGAGCGGGATGAGAGGGGAGGGCCGTCAACAGAGTCACTCAAGCGCTCAACGGGCAAGAGCGAGTGGGTGCAAAAAAATGACCAAAAAGACCGAAATTAATAATGCACTACGTGGAAGGGTGGGGAGACTATAAGAGTAGAGGAGGGTAAGCGCAACCAAGCGCATTCAGGGGACTAGGCCGAAATTCTGATGGCCAAGTTGCATAAGGAGCCATCTCCAAGAAAACATTGACTTAGAAGAGCTCAGCTATGTAGGCCATGCAAAATAAATGTGGACGCCAAAGACCAAGATGGGCCTCCCGTGTTGACGTGGATCACAGGAACTGGATGGTGCTGCCGGCAGAGACCGTGGAAACTTTGATGATTAGGAGAAAACCCCTTCAAAACCACCAGTCCCATTGCCACAAACCTATTAAGGCTAACGACCAAGTCTTCAGTTGACCGTCGGAGAGTAATTGGTATATATACATGCAGGGCCTATATATGGGCCTATATGACGAGTGTATCATGCCGGTTGAAAGGAGAAGATTAGGAGAAGCCATGTGTATGCAACTTTCAACTGATTTAATCTACGCAGGGCAAGAGCCTTTTGTTTCATAATTTGTTTATACATATATATAATAACATGCAGGCACTATACTGTATAACATCCAGTAAAAATAATACGGTAAATAAATACCCTAGTATATTTGAGAAATTTCCTTAATTTTAGCTTACGTACTGTGAAACACAGTATTTTAAAACCAATTAAATTTTACATATCTGATTTGATCAGCCAAACTTGAAAATAAGTTAGGAAAAAAGTATGTTAAGAGTCGGTAATCGATAGGATGATTAGGAATTTAAATAAAGTTGATAAATTTGAGTGTGAATTGAAAATGAGGCAATGATTGGGTATTTAGATAAATACAAGTCAAGGTAGATACAAGTATAAAGACTTCCAGAACTGCGTATTTAAGTTGCAGTCGAGTTGACTACAAGGCTTCCAGTGCTAAAAAGATTGATCAGCCATAGCCCCGGTACTTCTGACTTTTCCGTAGTGTAGTGGATGTGACCTATCAGTTCGGTCAGATGGACAAGTGACCGGAAACTCGGACTGAAGAACATGGGTGTCCTCTAGGCCGTATTAATATCTATAGACAGACGAGTCGAGGATTAAAGAAGCATCAACACAGCAGCTGTGATTTCCAACTCGTGTTGCAAAGGTCTGTGCCTAGACGAGTTGTAGCCTATCTCGTCGTCAGTATATGATCTAATGTGTAGCGTGACTATATATCTTTTATTTTAGGAAGAGCAGAAGGAAAATACTGTGTGGCTAGGTGGCTGCTGCTTCTTCATGCTCTCCGCACAACGTACAACGTTATTATCTCGCACAACGCTATCATGGCTCAGCTGCACCTTTGGTTGCCTTACACTGTTGAAAAAGGGGTGAAGCTAATTAAAACTGCAGTAGGCCAATCACCGTTGGTTGCTACTGGGTGGCCCCGCTGCGCGGTCTTGATCCCCCCCTTCAACCCTTCTCTCTCTCTCTCTCTCTCTCTCTCTCTCTGCCTCTTCAATGCTCGGTGCTACTCTGCTCCCGATGGTACTGCTCTTATTGAATTGTTGAATCATTCAGGAACAAGAATTCACCATATACATAGGTATAGAGTCATCTACGGAATATATTCGACAATTTTGCAGGGGCATGCTGCAAACCGTGTTGAGAGGGAGAGGTGGGAGTGGGAACCCTTTTGGCCGCCTTGCCTAGTTTATATACATACGTATAGAGGAGCCTTTTGTGTAATTTAGATGCGGCAGCGGTGGCCTCTCTCTCTCTCTCGTCAATTAATGAATCGCGGGAGGCCTTTCCGCCCTTTTAGCCCTCTCAGCTATGCATGATCGGGAGTGCTGCCGCTAAAGGAAAGGAGCATAGAGAGAAGAAGAGCCAGAGGGTGAATGCAAACTGGCGTGTACATTGCTTCTTCTAGGCAAAATGTTTCAATCAACGTCCCCCAAATGCGACTATACGTAATCGTGGTACTGCGAGCAGTCATTTCTATCGTTTCCATCGTCATCATTATTGAAATACAGTAAATAAAAACCCAACTGGGGAAAAAATATATTAAAAATCAAATGGATAAAAAATTAACCTAAAAGCAGTCAATCACAAATGTAATGCTTATATTATGAATTGTTGTGCTTTATACCGCTACCGTACTGGACTGATGAAGTGTTGCGTTGTTGCAAAAATAATTGCATTTCAATATTTTTAAGATATAGTTTTGATAATGTCTATAAAGAATTTTTCCTCATTCAGGTAGCGAATACTGGATAGAGCATCTTAATTTTTGTTTATTCTTTCAAGTTTTAGGCGCGTGCTGCCTAATAGGAGGGTGTTACGTGTGGGGATGTGCTAGTTAAGTATTGTGCACCCCAGTCGTCGGTGAACCAGTATTTGAGAGGGTGCCCGACCGGGTTGGAGGGTCAGAGTGTGCCTGGCGGCCCCACGTGCAACACTCCCTATCCTTATAGCAGCACTGCAAACGAAGGCGACCAACTTGAGCTCCTCCTACTCCTCCTCCTCCTCGACGAATCTTCGGCGCAGTTTAACAGATTGTGAAGAGTCCGCCTGGTTCACCACTTGGACGTTCACTGCCGTATCTTCAATATTCATTGCTTCCTTGAACCAGCAGCATCGCCGGCAGCACGGTGGGCTACCTCTAGCATCCGAATCGAATCATCGTACTAGAGTCTTGCTGAACTATCCGCCAATCAAGTGAATTGCAGTTCTGAAACAGAAGAGAACAATCTTACCAATTGCCACGATAATTTCTCTCATAAACAGTCTTTAAGTTTTGAGGTCAGTGTTATCTCTTCATCTTATTCCACTTTCGCCATTTTAACTGTTGTTCCTCACCGACGGCGTGTCAACCCACATCATCTCCGCTACCATCGGTAAGTGATAAGAATTATATACAGCCACGGGGAATCCAACGTAATCGTAGATATTTTTCTTTGACTTATTATTTTACGTCTATCTCCACTATTTCACGCGCAAATGGGGAAAAAGCAGAAAATAATAAAGCTTTGTAACTCTGACTATAGGAGACCAATTATAAATCCGTCAGTCAGGAGGCCCATCAAGGGGGAACACCATATAAAGGATGAAGAAGGAGTTAAGAATGTCTCTCTATAGGAATAGCTTGATCTTTTTCTAAGAGATCTTTTTTTAGTGGCACCAAGAAAGAGGAACAGAGAAAGTGTGCAGCTTGGTATATCAACTAATCCGGGCTAATGAAAATCCCGGTCGGAACGTATCGCCCTCGACAGGTCGATTCGTTTGTCTCGTTCATATAGCCTATATTAGTCCTTAAATTCTATATATAAAGTATATTTTCATAATATGATGCATGCTTACGATTTTTGCCACTGTAAAACACGTGAAAAGCGTTATGTTCAAAATTTAATTCGACTGGCAAAGAAAATGAAGCGTCGACAAGTAATCCAATTCCAAATGTATTGGAAGGCGAGGCAAGTTATGCTCATAATGCGCCTAATTGTTCTTGATACAGATAAATGAGTGATTTATTCATATTTCACGGGTAATGCATATTTTATAGCAAGATGGTTCTTATTTTTTCGTTTGCCTGGAAACCATTGCTAAGCAGACTCCTTCTAAGATCAAGGGTGAAGTTGACTTTTTCCCTACATATAAAACAATCGGTAATAATTTTCGTCGGCCTTTATTTTCATGTTTGAAAACGACACTAAAATAACGCATTAAATAAGGGGGTATATAGACACGTTGCCTTGTGATCATCGGAACACACGGCTGTTTGATAATACCGCTTGCCGACGGCTAATGAATTATCTCCAAATCTCTCGTTTATCCAAGCATTCTTCAAATAAATGTAGCTATATTGATACTTAGGTATAAGCCTCTGTGTATAGAAATACATTCTTCAATATATCATTCAATTGAAATTGCTGAATGATGGAACGTCGATGAAAGAGGAAAAGCGTTTGGCCAGACTCCCGTCTACCAAGGAAACCATCGGCGGAAGAAACCGTCGAGCTTTTTTGTTCGAGTGAAAAAAAGAAGCGAAGAGAAAAGAAGGAGGCGGGGAAACCCGTAGAATCGTGCTGCTACTTGCATGGAGGACACCTAGACAGATCATTTGCCAATGATGAATGATGGGAACATGACGAAGACAGCGGCATCTCCGTGGCACACGTCCAGCTAGGCTTCTTCCTACATGCGACGGTGTGTGGCCTCCGCCGTGATCTTACCAAGCTATAGGAGCTTCTAAAGGTCCAGGCCAAGCTCACTCCCGTGTGAGGGCTTGCGGCTCGGTGATCCGCGTAAACGGCTCAAAAGACCAAACGAATTAACTCTCTCTCACTCGACCTCCTCCCCTCCTCCGGCCTTCCCTCCCTCCACAGCCTCTCACTCAATCATTATACATGTCCTACAACACTTTGGAGCAAATCATTTCTTTTATCGACAAGGAGTGATGAAATCCGGGCTACCGTACCATCAATTCTATTGCTGCTGATGACGCATAATCACGGCCGAATTCGTTGATTCCTCATCCCACTGGGAGATTCTTGTTGAAACGACAAAAGAGAGGGGGAGAAAAGGACTTGGTATATAGCGCGGTAAGCAACAGCCGGGTATAATTGCTTCATAAATCGCTCGATGTTACAGTAGAGAGAAGCGGGGGTTTTATTTCTTTTTTTTCCAATTCTCATTTGCATCGTCAAGAAGTGAGAGGCAAACTTGAAAATAAGTGATTTTGAACCGTGTGCCGCCTGGAAGCAATGCGCCATGTGACGACAATGATTTTAATTTCACAGCGTTTAATAATCAAGGCCCCTAGATACGTACGAATAAATAAAATAAAATAAAATAAAATACGCTGCCACCTGATTGTTCAATCAAATGTAAAATCATCGGCCTCAATCTCCGCTAAGGGAAACTCAATTATCAAGTGTTTTACAAATATACTTATTCCTCCTTAGCGACAGCTAAAGAAGTTTATTTGGAACAGGTGAATTAGAGTGTAACGTTAGCTGCTAGCAGCTAGCCGGTCCGTGACAACGCACTGGAACGCGCACCTTGGCGACTATGCGCTTCACTGACGGCAATATTAACGTTGAAGAAATATGACAATAGGAATAAACATACAGAGCAGTAGTGGCAGGAATCGGAGTGGCATACACCTTTTCGGTCATCTATTGACGGGTCCCTCCTCTCTTTTGGTAGAAGCAATATATCTAACATCACTGACTCCTTGTTTTCCCGTTGCCATGGCCGAGTTGATTGCCTTCCAAGTCTTCGAGTTGTTTCCATTTTTTTCTTATTCTATTGTTTCCGTCTCGGCTGTAATCACTTTTAGATTGGAATGTGACATTTCTCTCTTCTTTACCTTTATACATATAATATATCTATGTCTATATATCCATATCCATATATATTTGTTGTAGCAGCCTACATTCATCGTCTCGATTGAGTCCAACATGCACCTTCCAATCCTGATGCTCTCAAGGATTTTCCTCTTGCTAATATATAGTATATAATATACTCACCCAGTGCATCCTATCTATTACCCATCCGTACGCTGCAGTGCGCTTCGCGGATGTATAGATGACAATAAGACAGAGAGAAAGAACTGGTATGGTCTAATTATATTATGATGAACTAACTATTTCTGCTGTGTGGTAAAAGCTGGATATACTGGAATAGTACTCGCTCTATGCTTCCAATTCAAAATACATTTAGGTTCTTGACGCGATGTGAGTAGGTTTGGCATGTTCTCGAATACGAGCGCCCACTCTCATATCTGTGTTTCGTTAGTTTGCCGCCAAGCCAACCTCAGTAACTTTACCATGCTTTTTCCTCAACTCTCTTTTCTTTCCGAATCCGGCGAGGGACGTGGGAGATGGTGGTGACGCTTCAATACCATAGGAATTCTAGGCTGCCCACTACTCCAAGTCTGACACCAACAGCAGTATTAACATTACACACCTTTGCCACTTTTATTAGAGCTCTCGCTTTCTTCCACATTTTCTACAGCTTGTTTTATGGTGTGCTATTCGTGGCACCCATGTTTTTTTCTCAATTGGGTAGATCTACTATCACCAAAATTGCACCAAGGAAAGGGATTTTATAAAAATGAAGATTTCTACTGACCCGATCATTTAAATACATCCATGATTCACATTAGATTTATATAATTAGATATGAATGTGTTGCTTTAATCTATGATTAAAAGCTTTTGAAATTCAATTATCTATTTTGAATTAGCCAAAACTAGAATAACCAGCATCATTACTATTACACTCTGCCTTAGAAGAGCTATGAAAGGTTGATAGGTAGGAGGATCCTCGCCATCCAATCACACTCAGCGCCCTTGCGATATCTTTCAAGTAAATGCGTGATTTTATTGGAAATGTTTCTTACGCAGAAGAATATATATATAAAGTATATTTCCCATTCTCCCTCCTTTTTCTTTTCCGTTCGATTCAGAGTATCGGACATTAGGGACTCCCACGGGACCTTTTCCTTCATGCTTGCGCCTTGTTTTGTTTTCTTCCTTTCCTTTTTTATTTATTTTATATTTATTTTACGTACGACGCGAGTAAATCGCGTCACTAAAAGGACGTGGGAGCTGTTGTGATGTCAGCGCGTTTCTCTCTCATTCCCATATCGTTGCTGGTTATGATTGTTATTAGTCCTTTGCTCCTCTACACCTAACTGCTGCGCGATGTGCTACGACTGGGTAATCGCCCCTCTCCCCCTACCCTATCTATACTCTCGTGGCGATGAATTGATACTCGGGATTAATCCTATTCCAAGTGTATGCCACAGCGAAAAAGAGACGAAAAAAAAACACATAGCAAGCGCAAGTTGATGCTATATAGTCCCGGATGGACGGGCTCGAGGGGGCGAGAGGCAAGCAGCTAAAGAACGAGAGATTGGTTTGAAAAAAGGAGGAAAAAGATTTCCCATCGGGACTCTGAATCAGTGCCGACATAGCAACATGCTGCTCCTGGTGCCCTCCTGATGCACTAGTAATACAAATAGTAGCCTAACGGGATCTGAAGTTGACGACGAATAGGTGATCACTCCCATTCTGTTTGAATTTACCCGTGTTCGATTTGCCAGTTTAGTATCGGTAATGCTGGTCCCCTCCACTTAAAAACAAAGAAAATTGACATCTATTAGCCGTGGAGTTCTTGATGTAAAACTGAGTGCTGTCAAGTCTGAGAGGTTATTTATAGACAGATGTCAGATGATGGAATAATTCTTACTTGAATAAGTAGAGTACAGATTCCGTTTAGTGATCTGAAATTGATTGAACGATTTCTCGACATCAATCTACATTCTACGACAACAAAGCTGTAAAATGAGCAAAAGAAAAGGAAAGCCTCAGGGAAAGATCTCGTTCAGGAAATTCTATATCATTCGAAGCCTAGTCTTTCTCTTCCATTACCGTACTATAGCAAATTCAACTGGTTTTTGTTTTGTTCTAAGCCTCGTCTGTCCTCTCGTTAATTCAACATATTTAAATATTTTGTTGATTACAAGGGATTCGTATTGCTTGGGGCTGTAGGGAGAAAACGACAGAAGATGCGGTAGGCCTATCCAGCGGAGATCGCTAGAGCATTTCAGCCCGAACTAATGATGAAATTACCGCGGAGCAAAAGACGGCCTACTCGAAGGTTAGGCCTAGATATCCGACTTCTCTACTGGGAGGGATCGGCCAGCATAGCGTGTGTTTTACTCATCATTGCTATTGGGTCTGATAGGAGAAGGTTTATAAGGTGTTGTAAACGAAGAAACGTGTCGTGCTGAGCAAAGCCAACAGGGACGAGCTACATTGCCACAGGAAAGGCAGGAGCTCGTCTCGGTGTGTGATGGCCTCATAGGCGATGGTAGGCTACATAGACAGCGCATCGATTCTCCAATTAAGGTTTTCTTTTATGTGAGTATGTAGACGTGCGCCATAAAGTTCATCAATCATTTAAGGACCTTTAAAAAATGTCGGGGATCTTTTGTTCATCGAACGGAACACATCAGTAACAGCAGCTATAGCAGCGGCGGCAGCAGTATCACTTCTTCCTCCATCTTCGTCCTCATCTTTCCCTTCCTTCCCTGTTACTACTTTTTTTTCCTTGAGCTTATAGGTTGATGTCAAAAAGTTTTAGTTTCGCCTTTCATAACTCTCCAAATGGTGTTCACATCGTAACTTTCCTAGTGCGGTGACTTTCAGTAGCCACTAGGTTATGATTCTCTGATTTATATATATAGGCTATTGATTCCTTCAATCCAATGAAACGCTTGAGCTAATAACGCGCTTTTTTTAATGAGCCCACGTAGTTTTGTTACCTCTCTTTGCTTAAAATCAAATCCGTCATGATATGTGGCCTATTTCTAGCTAATAATAGCTTCTGTGTATTTTCAGGTACACTAATAACAAACACAAATAAGCATAAACTTTATATGAGTTGAAATATTCACCCATGAATGTAACGATTTATGTGCAATTGTGATTTCATATACCTAACCGTTCACATTTTACGAAAAATAAACAACTATATATATTTTTAAATATTTCATATAATCAAGTACATTCTGTATTTTCTTCTTTTAGGCCGCTCCAGTGTCACTAAGATAAAGTGGTCATCAACTGAAGAGAGGAAGAGGGCATCAGCAGTGAGTGTTGTTGTTCCAGAATCTACACGCACATCAGGCCGTCGAATGAGCGAACAACAATCGAGTCAGCGCCGGCTTAGACGGAAAATGAGCCGCCACTGCTGATAGGTAGCCGTTGATACACTTTGACCAGCAAAGTTGTGCTGCTCTCTCCCTTCTCATATCCCTATATCCATGCTGGTGTCAACTCGTTTTAGATAGCGAACAGAGCCTCATAACAGGACAGAAAAAAACGACCACAAAGAGAGGCTCTCCCCTCCTTCTTTTCTCTCAATCCCTCGATTACTTCAAGAGGAAAAAAAGCCCACGGCAAATAAATAAATTGACTTTTTTTCTCGCTGAGTTTGGACTCCAATCCACGCTGCATAAATCTAAAACACAATTTATAATTAAAAGAGAACGAACCAAAAAATAGAGACACAAACGGGACTGGCGCATTTGAATGTCTCAAGAGAGATGGAAAGCTCTGCCAATGCCGTTTCTGATGACTCTACAGGACTGCTTCAACAAGAGTCCTTAGTAGTGAATGGCCAAACCGATTTCTCTCAGCAGCTTATATTGAACTCTAGTTCATCCTCTTGCACGAGTACGAGTCAACATCAAGAAAAGCAAAACGGTCCGTCCACATCACCCACACCCAGCACAAGAGTCGTGCCTGGAGAATTACAAAACTTGCTCAAAATCGAAAGTGAGTGCGCTCGATCCGCTATGGTAAATAGTACCTCCGTTTCTATGGAAGAGAATTGGCATAGCAACGAGGCGACGACCAATAGATTAACGATCGAGAGTGATGCGCCATCCTCCTCCGGACCGGTAGCAAATCGTTCGGCGTCAGGAGTGGATGAGCCTGCTCCTAACAATATTAGGGCCGTTACGGTGACAGGTTACCACCAGCACGCAGAAGACGACGAGAATCACTCAGAAGACGCAGACAAAACCAACGACGATATGACTAACAACAATAATCACCAAAGAGGAGAGGTTTTAGCTCTTCGCTCGTCATCTTATCAAACAGTTGATCAGCTCCAGAATCAGCAGCAGTATGGTGTTAAGAAAGAAGATCACCTTTTTGCCTCCTCCTGTTTGTATTCTGCAGGCATGAAGCAAGAGGACTTGATCCATCATCATAACAATATTTACGGTTCTTCCTCTCATGTGAAGCTGGAACCGGACCAACAGCACGATGTCCATCTATACAATGCTGCTTTGTATGAGCCGAGGACCTGTTGGGCCTCTCCAACAGCACCACAATCTGTTTATCAGCCACAATCGAGCTACCCGGAGTTTGATCATTATTCAGCTCTACAGAAACTAAGTTGTTCTTTTCCAGCACCGCCATCGTCATCAACCAGTGAAGCCGTCGGGAATCGATCAGGCTCTTCTCAATGTCTGCAAACAGCATCGAACACGATGACTAGCCAACAGTCCACCGGTTACCGAATGATGAGTCCATCGGCCGCTGCCGCTGCTGCCGCAGTCGCAGCCATGTCTACTCCACTGTATGCGATGTCATCTCTGAGTTATTCAGAATGGAACAGCAGCGGAACCAGCGCGACCAGCGCAATCAGCAGTAATTCCGTAGGTCGTGGAGGATCCTCTTCAACCGTTGCTAACAGCAGTGGATCCACTTCATCCTCATTGACCAAAGGTAGGCTTGTTTCTTCTCAAGTATAGCATATACCTTGTTAAACACAAAGTTTATAAACGATTAATAATAGTATAACGTGTTTTATATGCCGCAAACCCATTCCATTAAATGTTGATAGTGTAAATCAATCGTTTTCCATTCAGTTTTCTCAGAGAAATTAGCGATAAGTAAAAACTCATGCACGAAATCAAGTTCACGAAAGTGATGTGTCAAACTAAAAAAAAAATTAAGAAGAAGTTAGGGTAAATGTGGAGATGGAAGACGTAAAAAGGGAAAGAACACAAGTTTGTTGCTAGGCTAATGACCCTCTCGGCTAAATACACAGTGGCAGCTCAGCGGTACGCAGATGAACAGATGGCACGTGCAATTAGTGACGTGCTACTCCTGCTATCGGGAGGGAGTGGATGAGGGAGCAGTAGGATAAAATAGAGAGGCCTCGGAACATCTTTGCTTCATCCCATGAACGAGAGTTTGTGTTGATGTTGCATATCAATTCTGTTTGGACTGGGGAGGGAACGGATGAGTTTGGATTGGGGCTCATTGAGAGCTAGGAGCGGCTCGAGCCGATTCCTCCATGCATAGTTATACAGAATAAAATTGGAATTTCAGATAGCTCCACCGAGAGCTAGAAGCGGTAAAATAGTAGAGAAGAGAGGTCTTGTAGAGATCCACTTGATTAATTCCATGCAGCGCCGCACATATTATAATCCTTGGATAACAATCTGGAAGCTGATGAGCCTCTACACGCACTAAGCCTTGCATATACACAGCCTAAATATGATCCGTTTGAAAAGAAGCTGCTCCAATTTTCTGGCCCAAAAGTTTTCCTCCATCCCCATTCGGAATCAAACCTTAAAAGCCGCTTTTGACTAGCGTACTGCCGCTGCCATCCCCAGATTTCATCCTTACTTGATCCCCAAGTTGCCGGACGACTTAAGACTTTAAGGTAGCTTACTCATTTACAGATGTCCTCTATAAATTCTCAAGCTACACAGTAAAAGAAGGCTAGGATGGCATCATATGCAACTGGCGAAAAATGATGTATTTTAAAACTTGTTAAGTGGTTAGTTGTAACGTGCCACCGCACCGGTATAGTACCTATCTATGGTAGGCTACTTTACACTGCACCAGATATACGTAAAACTGTAAAAGGGGCTCGGCGGGGTGACCCGCTAGGGTATTAGGAAATGCACAATAGATGAGGGCCCGCTACTGTAGAGGCTTCTCTTGAAGGAAATATGGCTATGTCTATGAGGCCTCAGATGGCATGGAATGACAGCTCTAATGAATAGTGACAACTGACAGGTGATCCCTTCCCTCGCCTGACCTACAGCCTTTGCGATGACATACCATCATATAGCCTACCTCTTCCATTTGGCTCTATTGAATAATACAAACTGACGCCCTTAAGGGATACATCCTTATGAAATAATAAAAAAGAGGGTCGTTTTGGAAGAATAAAAAATTTAAAACGAAGCTTGAGATCGCATCCTGCTGGACGCGGCCCATTCTAAAATATAGTAGAGCCCCTTGCTTGTCGCTCTCGTATGACTGGAGGCTAGACATACGCATGCTGAAAGCTACTATTCACCATACAGACAACATGACGCGAACCGATGCTGTGCGATTATAGCCGGAAGCTGTTCAATGCTATGGGTGCTATGGCTGTATAGATCGGCCATTCCTCCTTTATTCTTATGGATCTTGAAATTATTTCATCCCTCCTTATTTACATTGGTTAACGGACACCTCATCTTACACAACCCTACTATTCGTATTCAATTAAATCCTAATATTGTGAGATTCGAGCACAATTTTCGTCTAGTCTACTAGATCGTACAAGGCAATCAACAATCCCGTGCCTTAAATTATTTTTAAGTATTAAAATATTTATTTGAGCTTTGTTAATTCTGTAATCCATCTCTAAACGGAAATACGGAGTTATGAAAGAGAAGGGAATTGAAGTCGAGATGTAATAATTCGTTGCTATCAAAAGAGTGTGCTTTCGAAGCCTTTTCGACATGTTCGCTCGAGAGATGATGCCTTTAAGGAGGGTCTTTCTTTACGCCTATGATTTTTTCCTTCTTCAAACTGAGATCAGTCGTGTTCTCAGTGACGATTTTAATTGCATGTCGCGCAGTGTTTTAATGACGCTGGAAGAACGCTATCCGACGTGAGCTACATAATCAATATTCGTTGAAAGCCCTCCGTTTAAATAGTGCTACATTGATGTAAGTAATCATAGCCGTCAATTAAAATCAGGCAACAGATTGGCAGAGCAATCTTGTTGCTTTAATACTTTCCTCTTTCCCTTTTTATCAAAGAAAATTGTGAATTTTCAAATCGTCATCGGCTGTTAATATCTAAATAAGTACACCATGTCGTCCCCCCATCTATTTAATGTATATGCAGCCTATACCTTACATACGATCGTTTAAAAGAGCTGTAATTTGTTTTTGTTTTCATTTTGAGAATTTGAGATACAAAAAACAAAAAAATAAAATAAAATAAAATCCACTGAAAGCAGTACAGATTCGCAAGTAGGCATATTATTTCTGTTGCTTGATATATGACGTTTCTACTTTTCGGATAACCAGATACCAACAAATGTCCTACGCCAGGATGTAACGGCCAGGGTCATGTCACCGGTCTCTATACCCACCATCGCAGGTATTGCCATAGAAGAACTTAGTTATTGTTTTTTTTTTTTAAAGAATAAAAATATGAGAAAAAATTTTTGAGTACCGTAATAAGCCCTAAATGCAATGAAATGATTGTACGTTGTGCTCGCTCACGCAGCCTATCTGGCTGTCCCAGGAAGGATAAAGTCACCCCGGAAAGTAAGTAGTCAATGGATTGGTGTCGTATGTTGTGCGATTCATATTTCATCCGATTTTGTTTTCGTTTATAGTTTGTTTGTCATCTCTAGTGCTTTCAATTGCGGCTAGGCATCGATCAATAACACTACCGTATATTACATAGCCTACCGTAATAACCGTACCATACGCAAGGCTTATTAAAAAAGGATCTCTCGTTTTCCTTCAGACAGACAGTAGAGAATACTTCCTACAATGCACATTGAATAATTATTAGTCTAAAGTAATATGTAGGGTGGCCTATCCTATCTTGTGGTGGGACTGCCACTATAATCGCTGGTTCGCCGCATGGTACGTTAATCAAACCTAAAAGTTTGACGAAGAGGTTGACCCGGAGGCTGTGCTTATATTGAATATATGAACACAAACCACCAACTAGCTCATTATAAAATTGTTTTTAGCCCGTAAACTCTTCACTCGTTGAATATAATACCTCCGTGGTCCGTTCGTCCTTTTGTGTACATCTACATACAGTATGCGCGGGGAGCAGCAGGAGCAGCAGAAGGGGTAGATCTCACGGGCCAGTCGATTGTTCTATCAAAGGAAATATAAGCGGGCAACAATGGGAAAGTAGGAATGGGGAGGGGACAAAAGAAACTAGGGTGGGTGGGTGGGTTGAATAAAACGAAATAACGAAATCCTCCCGCTCGGTGCCCACCATCGGACAGATGGTTCCCGCGTTTCTAGAGCTTGAAAGCTTTTCCGACTCCTTTTCTCCTTCTTCCCTTTTTCAGGATATCGGAGCCCAATGATGTGCCTCCGAGGCTAATCAACCCTTTTCTCTTATTTAGAAAAGTAAAGAAACGAAGGGAAAAGATTTCCGCTCAGTGGAACTAAAATAAAAGTTGGCCCATTACTGAGAAAATTTATACATACTGCTGCTCCAATTCATATCGTGAGGCTCTTAGGGTCATTTTCATGTTTTTGAGTTCCTATTTCAACAAGACAACTAGGTTCAATAGCTAACATTTGTTTTTCAACCTCCTAAAAACAAGTTTTAGCCATGCACGAGACGATTGTCAAGTGCCCAACATTGGGCTGCACGGGTCGTGGCCATGTAAGCAGTGGTCGGACGTCTCACCGCAGTTTATCGGGATGTCCCTTGGCCGCAGCTGTACGTCAGAGCAATCGCAATAGACAACGACTATCTCAACCATCTTCATCAACTTCCTCGTCCGCTACAAGTTCAGCGATTACCAGCTTAACCAATAATTCAAAAACAGGTGAGAGTACATTCATCAAGTAAAGCAAGTAAAGCAACTAACAAAAAAAAAAAAAAGACGGAGGATATTTTTCTTGTTACAAAAAAATATGTGGAGATAACTAACTTTGAATTTATTGTAATGTAATTTTTTAGGTACGGTCGTAAAGAATGGAGAATTATCGACAACAGGCGTTGGGAAGAGCTCTTCCGTCAACGCAGTGACTTCGATGAGCCAATTGGCTCTACCAAGCCCCGCCAGTCCCCCGTACTCTCAGCATAGTCCACTTATTCATCACCTTCACCATCAGCAACAGGGTCTAGTTCACAGTTCTGCCTCAGTGGGGAGAATAGGTTCGTCCACGTCTAATGGAAAACGCCAGAGCAGCGACTGCAACGACAACTTGACTAACATGGATCCATCCTTGTACGGGCAAGGGGGGAAAAAGAGTCGCAAGAGCGGTGGAGAAGACCACCATCACCATCAACAGCACTATAGCAGTGGAAGTAGTCACTTGGACGGAATGAAATCCTCATTGGACGGTAACAGCTCTTGCCGTTCCACTCCACTCACGCCGCTCTCTTCCAAATCGGGCGGGAGTCAAAACGGGAGTTCCAGTCCCAGCTCACCACCCTTCCAGCAATCTTTCCGAACACCGACCGTTCAAATGACTGGGCCCAGTGATCCATCAACAGCATACGCGGCTTCCTATTATCAACAGCCGTACTATCATCCCCTCTATCCAAATCCGCAGCACCACGGCTACTACCCCCATCATCAGGGATGGACTACCGACTTGAATTTACACCATCCAGCTACAGCTGGAGTGCCGACTCCTCTGCCGCCTTCAACTACCCCATCTTTATCCAGTCATGCTCACAACTATCTTGGGCCATACCCATTAACACCGGATGGTAGCTGCAATAACAACTCCATAACAGGATCAACTGCCGCAGACGTTGCTTTAGTACCACAGTACAACGATAAAGTCCCGATCAAAGAGGATCACGGAAACCATCATCATCAACAATCACAGTCAACGTCTGTCTACTCTTCCTCTGTCTTAGAGCAGCATCAACAGAATAATGAAGACGGGCTATCTCATTCAACGCATCAAGAGATGAGCAACCGCTCCTCAGAGACAAATAGCGCTCGAGAATCTCTTGAATATCCTGCCTACAAAATCGCGGTTTGCAACACCGAAACCCATGCGCCGTCCTACTATACTAAGTAATTGCTCTTCCTGGTCATTTTTCTAAGAAAAAAAATCGGGAAATTAGCAAAGCTTACATTTGAAAATTTGTAATTTTATATTTAGTGTGGGGAACACATTTTCGTCGTGCAGTACAGCAATCAATCTATCCGTAAAATGCAGCATCGAAGCTCCTGAGGTGACTGGAGATTTGAGCGCTGTGAGTATCGTACCTCATTTTTATTCAGAACATATGATCTTCTATGCATTGCACACATGATCTAATTTTTTTTGTATGATTTGAAACCAAAGTCCATATTTTAAATAATTTTTATATTACTGTTGTCGTCATTTAAGGGATCGGTGGAGGTGACGTATGTCAATAGTGATCCATACGCAGTCAGTACTCATCATCCCACGGGCAACAAGGAGAAAACATTGCAGGAAGAGCAAACAGACCCACTTGATTTTTCTTGCGGAACTGGATCGAATAGCGAGCAACTTATTCCGTCAGGCTATGACCACTCTGCGTCACCCAACAAGGCTAATGTTCACCCCTACGCATTTGGGCGACCATTGCATGCCGAATACATCACCTCAGAGCGGTCTTTCTATTACAGAGATAGTCTCGGTATGGTTTGCACCATTCATAAACTAATCTAAATCTAAACTGTCTAATTTACGTTTCATCACTTTTGTCTATTTTCATGTTTTACAGGATATAATGGTTCTCAAATGGTGGCTTATAATGGCTACGGAGCAGCAGATGTCTCACCGTCCCCCTATCACTGTTCCAGTTTCAATAATAGTAATTTAGATGGTCCGTCTACCGGAATCCTATCCACTGCTAGTTTGAATGGTTGCACTAGCTACCAGTACGGGGCAAGTGGAGTAAACACTGGGATAGCTCCTGTTTCCAGCTCGCCCTCTGGGCCGATGGGTTGTTACGGCAATACTCGCACCGCTGCATCCTCTCTACTATCATCGAGCGAGAATGGCGGAAAATGCACCAACGATCCGTAATAATGCGCTAATACTAGTAGAGTAAAATCGATTATAGTTACCTTCATTCAAGTAGTGAAACATTTTGGTAGGTTTTTAACCTACCAAAAACTTATATATTATTTGGACTAATATGGCTTTGGGGTGAAAAACTGAATGCCTGTATTGGTTCGCACTGATTGACTAATAGTTAGTCTCGATTACGTTGTAGGAAAAACGCATGACTTCTAATTGTGAAGAACGAAGATTTATCGTCTTGAAGAACATAAATAATCAAACTGTACCTATCAGCTTTTCGCTAAAATCCGGATTTTATCCCCCTTATTATTATACTGAATTTTGAGTTTTTCTGTGGAGAATTGAATACTTGAATTACAATTGAATATGACAATTACAATTTTTAAATAGCCCTAGATCTTGCCTAACTTTTTTCTTTTGTGTTGTCAAAGAGCAACATCCTGTGGGATCAGAAACTCGGAGAACAACAAAACAGCATCTCTAGCAGCCGGGAGTAATCAGGAACTCAAGTGTCCAACACACGGCTGTGATGGATTAGGACATTCCACAGGCAATTATGCAACGCACCGCACCTTGTCTGGCTGCCCGAGAGCCGCTAATGGAGCCAGCTCTAGCCGCTCGCGAACAGGCACTTTCACCCCGCGTGACAATAGTGCTACTGAGCCTCTTCGGTGAGACTTCCTCGAAGATATTTTAAAACTTTGTATTCCAATGTATTCGTTAAATTTAAATTAGTCGAATTTCTCTATTCATCATTATGGCGGTTATTTTATCGCTAATAATATATTTTACATGCAGGTAAATACTCACTCACATAAATTATGAGCACAAAGACTTCCCAGGAGTAAGCGATATCCGAAGAGTAAGGCCAAAGAGAGGGATATGAACGGCTAGGAGTTAACTTAATCGCTATCGTCATGCTTCATGAATCTTCTTCATCGTCATCTTCCGAACGTGCTTAATGTTCCGTCATGGAAAACTATTTTTCGAATACGACCAACGAGATGTATCTTGCTCCTTAATCTCAGGCCCCTCCACCTTTTCATTCCCAATTTGTTAATTTAGCTTTGAGGTGTTTGTTCTAAAATAGATTCATGAACTCCATGATGATCCGCTGCATAAATAATTGCCGTCAAATTCCAGTTAACATAGTCGTCTTCTTGTAATAGTTAGCTTCATACCAATCTTTAAATTTGTGGCAGTTTTTTTATTATTTATTTTATCGAATTTATGCTTGATCTAATTTTGGTTACGCACTTCGAATTTCATCTATGTCAGCTGCCAAATATCATTACTTCTTTACGTATGTTTCTATTTATTTTGTATACTGTGTATCACGTACTGTATGTCGCGGCAAAGAGCGTAGGATAGAAGAAGCAGGGCGCGCAGCACAATGGTTATACTTTTTCTAGAACGGGCTATCAGTTTTGTCTGGTAAAATACTTAAAATTTAAGTGAGGTTTTACATTGAACAATAGCACTGCAGAGCAAAAACTTATTTAACAATGGTCTCCTCTTCGACGATGCCATCCAACGGTGGAAGAATGACAAGGAAAAACTATTTTCAATAAACACTCGATATGCAGAGCGCAAATCTATACGTGCTGTTCTTATTGTAATACCCAGCCAAAAGGCGTGTCTTTTCTTATAAGCCTTTGTCCGTTTTCCCTTTTTTTTTTATCTTGCTTGTAAGTCTAGCAGTAATTAGCTGTATAGCACTCCTAAACTAGTCACAAGAGTTGAATTGACGCGCAAAAAGGAAACTTAAAAATGACTTTCCCTGTTTTCAAACATTGGAGTTGTAAATTGTAACAGACAACTTCGTACCATCCTGTCTATACTCTTAAAATATTTATATATGTATATATTCATATAGATCGGCACTTTTCAACCCCCCTTTCTTGGTTTGTTCGAATTAAACACAACCTCTTCCTACCGTATATAATTACTGCTTGCTTGTTCACAACCGTTAAGGATATTCGTAAGTCGTAACAAGATCCATTACTATTGTGGTTATATATTATTTCAATGAGGAAATCTTGACATAAAAAATTTAAATGTGTAAGCGATGAAATTGCTTGTGTTTTTCATAGTTATCAAAACTTAAGTTTTGTTTTGTTTTTGTTGTTTTCAAAATGGTTTTGTTTATCTTTGCCAATTTCTTATTTTCAAATTTTCCTGTGATGACTGTTTTAAGGCGGACCGCAAACCGACACGATCACCTGATCGACATGTTCTTGTCTGTCTCACAATTGATGTCTCACTTTTGCTGTTGAAACCACGGTTGGAGCAGGCTATACAAGTTAACTCAAACAATTGCTTTACCTGGTAATGGATTACAATATGCGGTATTGAGAGTCCGAACATACCAATGTGCGTGTCAAACACCACCAGCTCCTAGTAATTGTCTCATAACTGTTTGTTTTCTAGATTGATGTATGGAAAGAATGAAATACACGTCAGCGATCCCGTGACAGAAAATGCAATCGAATCCGATTCTGTGAACATTTATACCAATAAATATAGTAATCATGTTTAAAATGAACCAGTACACCGTATACTCGTAAAAAATTACGTGCGGGACCTACCAAGTTTAACATCCCACATTGCTTTATTTATGTCAACTCCTTTATTTAAAGACACATAAAACTCAATTTAAATCCTGGAAAGACTGGAAATACCAATTAACAGACAACACGAAACTGGCATTTAAAAGCGCTTCAAATTTGAGGGTGGAGCGAAACCGCGCTCTCAAAAAATACGTAACGGCCATGGATCCGTAGATCCTGTCGTCCTATACCCGAATCCAGTAAAAGTAAGCCCACTACTTCGTTTTTTTCATAATTAATAAAAAATAATAATAATAAAATATATATTGCAATCCTAATGTCTCCTTCACAATCTATTTGTTCTTGGCTATGGTGACTGTGGCGTTGTTTGATAGGTATTTTCCCTAGTGGTGGGTTGCAGCCTTGTGAATTCAAGTCCAAACAAACATTAAATTTGGCAACCATTTTTACAACAAAAATTACTTTGAACGATTTCCAAACAACGCAGCTATTAGATAGACGATCAAAGAAACAGTTTTAGCTGGATTTATAAGTTGAGGGCGAGCACATTAAACAGAAAGTGTCGACTATAAAAAAGCTAATAAGATAGAATACACTCCGGCTAGATTGATAAATAAACGAAATTGATAGAGGGAGATGAACAGGTATAAGAATACAAAAACACGAGGGTACAATAAAAGGCACCCTATTGAATTATTGATCAATATTAATTTCTGACATGTCAGAGGTTTCCGTTATACTGGCAATGCTCAGTCAGATTGGATGATCGGGGCAATTTAGACATTTTGAATAGTAGTTGTTACACAAGAGCGTTCTACGGTCTGATTCACTCCTTCATAGTCCAATCCTCTTTTCATTGTTTCTTTTTTACTGTTTTCATTCCCACTAGAGTTATCTTGAGACTCTCGCTTTTGTTCCATCATCTCTGTTCCCTCTGCAGGTGAAGGTGGAGAAGACCTGGTACGGCATAGACCTGCTAGTCGACGAACAATCCAAGTTGACCAACGAGCGCAGAAAAAATAAGCGATGGGACCAGCTAGAATATTCTTAAATTCGTTGCGAAAGTTGTCATTGAACCAGCCATACAAGAAAGGGTTGACTACCGCCGATGTCATCCCCAATAAGTGACAGACAGCATAAATAATCAGCATAGTTTCCTGGTCATCGGGCAGAATGAAAGGATTGTGCAGATCCAGGAACAAGTTCAAAACGTTCAATGGTAGCCATGTTAGTGAGAAAACAAGAGCGATTGTTATGAGAAGGCTGTTAAGTCGACGCAAACGCTACAAAGAAGACAAAATAAAAAGAGAAAGTTAATGCTTAAATAAGCTCTGTTAAATTGAATTAATCTATAACGATAGTTGATGAAATTCAGTTACCGAGTTTTATGTTTATAAACAGTGAATGATTGCAACATTTACCTTCCTCTCCGAAGCTTGTCTCCGGCTGTTTTTTCCCATAGTTGCCAGTGTTGATTGACGGAGCCGGAGACGTCGGCAGATTTTCGCATGAACAATGGAGACTAGCAAGATTGGCGCAGCGTATTGAATTAAAATAGTAAAAGCCGAATAAAGTGCCCGGCCATGGGTCATAGGCCAATTTTCGTAACAGAAATCAACAGAGTGCAGTTCAATCAAGGTTGAATGTGGTATAAATTCTGGCATCAAGTTATGATGGTCTAATGAACGGAATATAAATATAGGCGACGCTAGAAGGAAACTTAATCCCCAGATGAAAAGAAGTCCGGCAACAGCTCCGATTCTTCTCAGGTAATCCCTCGTAGGATATACGATAAGTTGATAACGATCCAAAGCAATAGCCGAGATAGACATGGTGGAAACAAATACGGAGACCGCCTGAAGTCCTCCTGCTAACTTGCAGCTCAGAGCTGAGTCACCCAGTGGCCAATACTTGCTAATGATCTCGACTAGTGTGATCGGCGTGGCAATCAAGCACAAAAGCAAGTCCGAAATGGCTAAATTAATTATAAAAGTGTTACGAAGTGTTCTCATGGCTGGCTGTCGGATCACGGCCCAAATTACAAGAACGTTCCCCAGGGTTCCTGCCGTTACCAGCAAAGTCTGTAAACATCAAACACATGGATTTACAAATTACATTATTGAATTAATAGTATGACTCCAAGAATTATATCATCTTTTAAATATTTTTCTTGTTAATATTATACAATAAAAAGGACAATATTACGCAAATAAATCTTACGTAAGCGGTAATCAAGATAATTGATGCGATGTTCCCTAAGCGCCTGTTTGAAACCATTTTCCACCAGAAGTCTTCTTTTTCCATATCAGCCAAGAGATTCAACAGGGACATCGAATCATTGCTAGTAGTAGGGTTTATCATTAAAAGAGTAGTTAAGTTGTGAAGCAGAATGTCCATCGCTGTGTGATTCAGATCGAAAAAAATTCCACTTTCGCCTGCCATATCACTTCTGACCATCAGATCTAAGAGCAATGCCGTTAGATTGTGAACATCCATTCTTCAAGTTTTCTGGTTACTTCCTGTAATATATCATTTGATCAAATAACGAGTAGAAAAAGATGCCGGTACAGTCGATTAGGCTAAAAAATTACAATGGTAAGTGTTATTGGGACTTGATTAATTAAGGAAGCAACTTATGTACAAGGTTAACTAAGGTAACAAGGAAGTGCGGATTTTTAAAAGGTGTCTCTGAGGCTGCGCTTGCATTTTATCGACTTACATAGTTGTCGGTTTGGACAACTGCAACTTAATACATAATCGAATCGAAGGTAAGAGATAAATCTGATAATATAAATTAACTTTTAGATTCACTTTTATTATTTAATAAATTTAATTAAAAATTTATATTTATTATTCCTAATTGCTCTAGCCTTTAAACAATAATGCTTATATAATATAAAATATTTGGAAGTATTGTACTAATTATACCATTACTATACTTGACAATGTAAATTACTTTAAATACCTACCCTATAAAAGCGTGATGTCCGAAATGATGAATTATTTTGCGTTTCCGGCTTGTGTGGAGTTTTCAGCTTCAAATTATTTATTTTCTCTTAAGCTGAGAAGTGCGTTGTTCTCATTGATTTCTTGTCTCAGTATTTTCAAATCTACGTTCCCACTAACGGTTGTGTTCCTACTAACCAATATTTAAAAATGACAATAAAGTAAATGCATTGTTACCAAAAAAGACCATCGTGGACGACCTACTGTTATAAAACTATAGCTGGTTGCCGTCTAACGAAACTGGCTTTCGATCCCTTCCTTAAAAAGGTACAGAAAGGAAAACGATTGGCGCAAACTCCGTTGAACATCCGACGGACGGAAGTCTTATCACTTATAAATTGTGGAATAAGATCACGATTTATCAAATAGCGACGATATCGTAGGCATGAAATACGTAGTAATATTTTTTAGAGCGTCGAAGGATCTATAATTGATTTAATCCTATCTGTGCTTCCGTTCCAGTTTAACGAACTCGAACGGAACTCCTCCGTGGCGAACTAATCAGGGGAACGGAGCTGGAACTTTTAGATAAAATGCGGAAGTTTCTTTAATCATGTTCTTATTTTTTTTTTTTTTTTATAACTAGATATCATTAGTGGACTAGACAAAATTTCATTTATATATTGTATGAACTTCATACTATCAATACTATGCATCTTAATTTTAAGTTCAAATTATAAATAGGATACAATATGTAAAATTCCATGAGGAAAATGACAAATGTGGTACAGTGCTGTAGATACATTTTAAAATCTATACCATCGATATATACTTACGTTTCCTTGTTAAAGGAAATAATATATTTTTCAACTCGTTTCATTTTTCGCTTTGTTACGACGACTCTTGAACCAACTCGTTAAAATTCTAAATAGGCCTACAGTGAACAAAAATCAAATTAGGTAGCGTGTAGTAGTATGTATACGGTATCATCAAACAAAATTAAAACTTGGAATAAAGCTACTTAAAAAAATGAAGGAACTTAAGTAGTTAAGTTTCATTTAGTTCTTTTTGCTATCTTATAAGTTGAATTCCTTTCTATAATAATGTTTCGTTTGCTGCTAGATAAACAATTATTCCTTTTTTTTTCAAAGTCAACCCGTGCCTTAAAAGACATGATATTGTTACGAGCAACTTTTACCAGTTACAAGACTGGTATCTCTCTTTGTGAACTTTTTACCGGTCCATTCGAGGGTAGTACATTCGAGGGTGCGAAACGGGCATTTTTGCAAAACCGAAACGGCTCTCATAATAAATCCTCTTCATCTGAAGAACTAAACATACCTAGTGTAAAAGAAATTTGACCTGAATACCATACACGATATTAATAAAATGTTTACCCAAAATGGATTACCTACAACAAACTGTCAAATATGCGTAAAGTAGTTAACTTTTAAAAGGGAAGACTAGCATGTAATTTAGCATAGTTTGGTCCAATGTTACATTGCCAATAAAACCTCATTACCAATCAATTAGGGCATGTGATTATGGGCTAAATTAAAGATTCTTCGCTCCTGCACCAACAGCAACGTCCACCCTGCATCCATAGCGCATGGTCCATGCTAATAATGATTATCAAAACATCTTAGTACAACGCTCGATAAATCAAGTATCTCTGTACTTAATTGATACCTTAACTCTAGAATAGTAGTCGAGATGAAAACATTTTTATAATAAAACTTACTCTGTAGTAATTCCACATTGTTATTGAAAGCTGTGTACAGCAAGTGCCATACTCGATTTGTTTAACTATCGTTCTTCAACATTTTACTTTGCTACACCATGCTTAAAATTTTTTTTATTCAAGTAGATTCATACAGAACCAGTACTGATTTGATGCTCCGAAGAAATATTGACTTGTATGTATAGCAGTATTTATTAGTAAATTTCAGATAAAATAAAATTTCAGGTTAAATCCTTAAAAAAATATGTGGTATCAAGATTAATTTATTGAATTCAAAGGAGAACATTAATTCACAGAAGGATGTAATAATTTAAGAATTTGGTCGTAGATCATCTCCACGACTGGTACGGTATTTCATAGTCTCGTTAGGGAAAACTTGACTTAATTCTTCAAGCATGTGAGCTCTAAATTTTCTGTATGCATCAATCTTCCCCTTCACTTGTTCATTTTTATTCAGTGCCTTTTCCATACAGTCCTTAGTGTACAGTTGGGGATTTCTACCTTCATCAATGTACCTAAAATGTGTAAATGAGAGAAAAATTATGATGCCACACTATTATCTTAAGCCAAGGTACTCACTCAAACACTTCTAAGGGAACATGGACTTCTTGAACTTGAGATTTCAACTTGTCAATTTCCTGTAGCCCTTGTACTATTGAATTTCTAAAGACACATAAAACAAAATTAATCATTGAATATGGTAATTTAATGACAGCAGATGACAAGCCTTTGAGAATAATTAGAAAACTTTTAAGGTATAGATAACACTGTAACTTACATCTTTTGATTCAAAACACTTTGACCTTGGGGTTGGAAATCACTGACGATAATTTTGACCTGTCGCACATTTTCAACAAATAGTTCCAACTGATTTTCCAAATTTTCCAATGGTGCACTCATTTTTGAATTAAAAAGTTGAGAAGTTTTCAAAGTAATAAACTGAGAGTAACACACTCTAGCTTGTTTGAGAAGAAGACTTGATACGTTGCAACTTTCTTGCAGATAAGCGAAACAAACAATAGGCCTACGAGGTGAATAAAAGCTGGGGATTACCGGCCCTATCGTTCTGTCGTTTGTTTTTTTTTCGAGACTTTTATTATGTTAACGAACTGAAGTCTAAATGTTCGAGTTAAGCTACCGACTGTCTAACATCATTTAATCAATGTAACTGTATTAAAAAGAAACATGAATCAATGAATGCTGCCAGAATCTAGAAATACTCTACCACCACAATATTATCATTTACTGATTTCTGCAGGCTGACACTAAATCACTCTACTTGGAAGACGAGGTTTACAAATTTCAATAGTGAGTGAGGCTGTGAGGAACTAGAGGTCTAATGGCGGGTGTCACTAAAACGTGGACGTGGACGGTGGACTCCCTATTCCGTGGACTTAAAAGAGTGGAACCACGGAAACTCCGCCTGCTCAGGGAGTCCACCGTCCACGTCCACGTTTTAGTGACACCCCAAAACTCTTACGTAGGCCATGAACTTTTTTGACAAGCTGAGCAGCCGAAAATTTCGTATTTCTGTATTTGACATTTCGAGTTTCGACATTCGATCGCGAATCCGCGATCTGTTTCAGTAGTTGAATACATTGATCATTCAAGTTTAAAGCCATTCGTTTAAGTGAAATCGTGAAAGTGCTGACTTGTGTATGGACTCGAGATATCAGAATATCAGGTATGTTTACTTTAAATATGGAATATTTCATTAGTTTAATTCAGTGGATAGAACAAAACAAGGAGTTCTCACTCGATTACTTCATTAGGGGCAGTTTCGCCCGTCATTGACATTTACTTGTGGGTTTGATGGTAATCACATGTAGGCATCCTTATTGACTATTTACAACTGTACAGTGAACTCCTAGATATAAGCAATTATGGCTAGAACCTATATTGGTGGGAATTAGAGTCAAAGATAAATTATTTTTAAATTGTGTTGGTTCTTATTATTTTTAATTATCCAAATTTCACATGTTCATCATTTGTTGTCCTTCAGTCAAACTTTAAAAAAAAATCAACTGAAATCTCACTCAAATAGTTAATAATTACATTTTTTTTCTGGGTGGTAATGTTCATTTTGTTCCTTATATTGTGTGGCCTTAGATGTGTAAGGCCTTCTGTTTTTGTTCTTTGGCGGGCTTTTATTGTCTGTGTGGACTGAGTGTTTTCTTGGTTAACTTAATTTAGAACAGAGAAAAATGGCAACTAATAGTACTGGATTGACTTATGGAGGCCAAGAAAAAACACCTTCCTTGTCAGGGGCTGATGCAGATTTTGCAGCAGAAGCCGGATCACCTGGAGGACTGTTTCATCTCGATTACAAACGACATGATGACCTAAGTAAAAATAATAGGATCTAAAAATGTACTCAGGCTTATGAAGTATGTTTACTCATGCATTTTTACTTTTTTGTCCTATGTTTGAATAGGGAACATGCTGGATTCTGCCAAGGATAATTTAAAACTTGAGGCTATGAAACGAATCATAGGCGTAAGTAAAATTACGCTATTGCGTTAATACCTAATCCATCAAGTTAAATTTAAACAATAACCTAATTTAGATGGTTGCTAAAGGCAGAGATGCATCCGATCTTTTCCCAGCCGTCGTAAAAAATGTGGTTTCTAAAAATATTGAAGTGAAAAAGCTGGTGTATGTTTATCTAGGTTGTACCTTTTACAATTCTTTTCCGGTGAATGGTAGAATTTATGAAAATATAATCCTTTTTCTAGTTCGATACGCCGAAGATCAACAAGATTTGGCCCTTCTTTCCATATCAACTTTCCAACGAGCGCTAAAGGTAATATGGCATTTTTTAAATTTTTTTTTTCAATTTATGAAAGATTCATACTGAAATGGTAATTTTAGGATCCAAATCAACTGATCAGAGCCAGTGCTCTTCGAGTTCTTTCCAGTATTCGAGTTCCAGTCATTGTGCCTATAATGATGTTGGCTATTAGAGATTCCGTTAATGACATGTCGCCTTACGTACGGAAAACTGCGGCTCACGCTATTCCGAAACTTTATGATCTTGATCCTGAGCAGAAGGATGAATTGGTAATGGTGATAGAAAAACTGTTGTCTGATCAAACCACTCTTGTCGTTGGATCAGCGGTCATGGCATTTGAGCAGGTAAAAAAAGGTCTTTGGGACTAACTTGGATTTTTTTTTCTAAAGTAATAGTTCCATTTTTAATTTTTAGGTTTGTCCAGAGCGTACGGATTTGATCCACAAAAATTACAGAAAGTTATGGTATGTAAAGAATCTCGGCAATTAAATGCATTCTCGAAGTTCGTCGATTGCTTCACTAATTACTAATTAATTAATCAAATTGTTTCCTTTCTAAAGTTCGGTTCTAGTGGACATTGAAGAATGGGGCCAAGTCATTATTATCGGCATGTTGACGCGTTACGCTAGAACACAAGTAAAATAATAATTTAGTCTAAATTTGGTACGTGTCCATTTGGCTTACAACACTTACACGTGCAATATTTTCCCAATTTCCAGTTTACTGATCCCAATGCAAATGGGTCAGCTCCGTCTGATAAAGACAAGCCATTCTATGAAGATAGCGATGTGGATGACGATACTGGTACGACTAAACTTGAACCTCCCACTGCAAATTTGGATGTGGATCATCGACTTCTCTTCCGTAACACGAAACCCCTACTACAGAGTCGCAACTCTTCTGTAAGTTGACGATTGTTGAATGGAATAAGTTCCAAAACTATCATTTGCATATGCTCTTAGGTCGTCATGGCGGTCGCTCAACTCTACTACCATCTCGCGCCTAAAGATGAAGTAGTGGTTGTAGCTAGAGCTCTAATACGTTTGTTACGCTCACGAAGGGAAGTTCAAATAGTGGCGTTGAACACCATGGCGTCCATGTCAGTTAACCGGAAGGTATCCTAGTCAACGAGTCTCTTGAAATGGAATAGTCAAGTTATGTATTTTTTCCCCTGCCCACAGGATATGTTTGATCCATTCCTAAAAAACTTTTTCGTTCGAAGCTCTGATGCTACCCAAATCAAGTTGCTTAAATTAGAGATATTAACCAATTTGGCTAATGAATCCAATATTTCGTCGATTCTCCGCGAGTTCCAGACCTATATTGCTAGCCAGGATAAAGATTTGGTCGCCGCTGCAATTCAAGCTATCGGAAGGTATCCTGGGAATTAAATTGAATGAATTTATCCTAGGTTAATGCTTGTGTTTTCTTTTCTAAAACTTATTATTGTTTTCTTTTGTGTTAGATGCGCTGCAGGCATACAGGAAGTTAAGGATGTTTGTCTCAGTGGACTCATCGCTCTGCTCTCCAACACAGATGGTTCGATTATAAATAGATATTGCAGACGTATTCAATGATTTCGAAAATACTTTTTCTCTGGTTCACAGAATTGATTGTAGCTGAGAGTGTTGTAGTTATCAAGAAGCTCTTGCAAACGCAACAAGGCTCGCATGGAGAAATCGTTGGACAAATGGCACGACTTGTTTGTCGGATAACAGTTCCACCAGCACGTGCCGCTATTCTATGGTATGTTTTGTCCTTTTTACGCTCAATTTATTTTATATCTCTTTTACGTTGTTTATGAAAACCCGTTTGCCTGTTGTATGATTAACTAATTATTAAAATTAACTGATACTCCATAGGTTGGTTGGCGAGCACTGTGACAAAAAAGGTGTATCCAAAATGGCACCTGATGTGCTCCGCTTGATGGCGAAAACCTTTGCTAACGAGGTGCGTGTAACCGATACTAACTTGCTTGAGTAAAGTAAAAAAAAAAATTTTTAAACCCTGCTTATCCGTTTTTTTTATTTCTTCATAGCAAGACGTCGTTAAACTGCAAATTCTTAATCTTGCTACAAAAATGGTTTTGTCGGAAAAATATTCAAATGTGGAACAGGTCAAGGCATTGTCTCAATATGTCTTTAGGTAAGTTGTAACCTCCTATATTCTTCATAAAAAATTTAATTATAAAAAAAAAAGACGATTAATGACTGAATGGTCAATTGCATTCTCTTTTTTCAGTTTGGCAAAGTACGATCAAAATTACGACATTCGCGATCGTGTTCGCTTTTTGCGCCATCTCGTTTTTCCGGACAATGATCAAGCAAAACTTTCCAAATATGCTAAGAAAATTTTTCTAGCTCAAAAGCCAGCTCCGGTTATAGAGTCGGTATATAAAGGTATCGAAGTTTTTTTTTCAACTTGTTTATGTTTAAATATTAGTATTATTGTTTAAAACCGAATCCAGTACTGCGTAGTTGCTTTGGATGAGCGACTAAGTGCAGTATTTGCTGCTTGCTCTCTTTTTCTTAATTTATCATTTATCAGCAATATTGATAATTTTTTTTTTCTCTCAGATAGAGACGATTTCCAATTGGGTTCCCTTTCTCATTACATGAATAGCCGGGCTATCGGGTATATGGACTTGCCCCCTTTTCCTGACGTCGCACCAGATCCTTCTGTTCGGGACGTTCAAACGTCAATTCCGCCCGTGGTTACTTTACCGAGGTAAAATTCGTAATTGAGACATGTCATGGCGATGAGTTGAATATGTTTGTAATATTTAGTAGCAATTCCCGTAGCAAACATGGCGCGACCACTGCCGAAAGGAAAAACAAAAAATCTTTCTATTCTGAATCATCCTCCGAGGATGAGGAAGATGGAAAAGAAAAGCTGGAAAGCTCAGACTCTGAAAAAGATTCAACATCCGAAACGGATTCCGACTCTGAAATTGGATCACTAGATTCAGATTCTTCTTCGAGCAAGGATGAAGATGAAAACGAAACTTCTATCGATATATCGCAACAAAACATAGTTCGTCTGTCACCGTCTCTGTCTCCAGCTAGCAATCACAACTATCAGTTTAGAAAGAACCATTCAAGTTCGGAATCCAGCTCGGAAGCGTACTCCTCGTCTGACTCTGACGGCACGCAATCAGATTCTGATTCTGACGTAGGAGACGATTCTAAAGCAAAGAATTCTAAGACTCCCGTGCCAAAATCCAACTTGGATCTGCTGCTCGACTTGGATGGTGATTTCTTTCATTGCCGCATTGCATTTTGAATACTTGTTTAAAATTAACTTTAAACGTTAAGTTTCTGACAGCACTCCAGTTGCACCGATGCTGACCTGTTCATCCGCGCCAGTTTTTGCGGATTCTTCACTACAGCTAACTACAGCCAGCTTCGTTTCAACCAAACCAGTGGAGTTAGTGTCTAGCGTATCTAGCGGTTGCAACCTTCAAGTACTATATAGATACACCCGTTCGGCCCATCTTTACTCTGCATCCATGGTGAACATCGAGTTGACCTTGATCAACAGTGGCACTGAGGATCTTGTTGATATCAAAATTGGTCAAAAGGTAAGTTCTTACATAATTTTTTTCCGGATGTATACATGTATCAGCTGTTGATCTTTTCTCTTTTTTCCGAAGAATATTCCTGTAGGTATATCCCTTCACGAATTTTCTCCATTGCCTCTGCTTCCAGCTGGTTCCACTCGCCTTGCTACTGTCGGCGTCGACTTTGGCGATTCTACTCAAAATGTGAGCTTTGATTTGATGGCTAGCGGTCGTCCTGTTCGCGTCGGCCTACGTCCTTCTGTTGGCGAGCTTATCCGACCAGTGAGTTTCAGCGAAGGTTTCTTTTTGAATGAACAAGGTAAAGTTTGCTGGGGTCGACTGTGACATTGGAAAATTACTGGAAAATTGACTGCAACTATTTATCTATTCAGCAAAATTGAAAGGAATGAATGAACATAGCTTCATTTTTGCTCACTCTTTGGAAAAAGACAATGTTAAACATATTTCGGCGAACCTTTTCCGCGCAGCCAATTTGGCTTCCATCGTGTCGAGCGATGCTAACGTGTTGAGGTATGCCTTTGAATTACAACTATTATTTAGAGACATTTTTACTTGCATTTATATTGTTTTTTTACTTGATCTCTTAAAGGTTTGCTGGTCAAACTATTTCTTCTCAATCTTTGATTTTGGTCACCATTCACATTGACGCCAATCCAAAATTAGTTATAAATTCCGGAAAGATGGTTATTGGGTCCATGCTCTTAACGGAATTGAAGGATGCTTTAAAGAATTAGTAAACGGCTTAAATGTATCGCTTTATGTTTTTTCTGCATGGTTTCACGAGATACATGTATTAACAATGAAACGATCTATCAGAAAAAAAGCTTATGAAAAATATAAAGTTATCCTTTGAATTATATTCTCTCTTCTGAATGAAGTGATTGTTTTCGATTTATATTATTTTAGCTTTTAGGTATTTACTATTTTTTTGCACTTTGCCCCTACGTCAAAATTGTAGGAGTATTTAAAGAAGGATTAAACATGTAACATGGAATACTGTTAAAAATAAAAAGCGGAGAGCAAAAAATTCTAACTTGGCTATTTGAACGAACAACTTGTGACGCGAAGTTGACCTTTTTTAAAATTCAAGAAAAGCAACTGTTTACTCCCGAAAGTCACAAATTAATTTTCAAATAAGGCTAGCGATTCAGGCAACTACGCGTACGCAATTTAGCCAGCTATCCAGTGTTAATAGGTTTATGTGGACTCACGCTCCGCGATCAATCGCCCGTGATTCCAATTCCGCCAAATAGAGACACTCAAACGACTGTTATGTTTACCTTTGGGATTTGGCACGATTTTCGAAATTTCGGATGTTTTTAATTTTTGAATCGTACTGTATCGACAAGGAGCACCGGTTACCAAAGCACAATACATTTTTTCAGAACTCTTTTTGCAATACTGCATCAAGAAAATGTTTCTAAAGTAAATTTGAAGGTGGAAGTGCATGTGATCAGTGAAGAGAAAAGGGTCAGAATAAGATAGACTGATAAGTTAATTGAGGCCAAATGCTACATATCTTCACTAAGTAAACTAACTTTATAACTAAAAACCACATTTGAAATTTTGAAAAACATGGACAGTCAAGTACAAAGTGCTTCTTCAAACATTATTACTTCAGATTTATTTTACAAATCATCAGATTGCTGGCACACTTTAGACCCTTGCCAGTTTTCCTTCAATGCAAGATTTCCTCAGAGAAATAGGAAGCAAGCAGAATGGATTCACCTATCTCTGCAACATAGAAGAGATCAGAACTTTTTGGATAATTTTTTAAATTCTCACAATGCCCTTCCTCGTGAATTCCCACAAAATGCTTCATTGCAAGTATTAATTAATCTTAATTTTTGTGCTGTATTCCATTTTTTTATTGCTGTATTTAAATATGTACAAACTATTTAGATACCTTCAGGTGTTGACAAGAAGGAAAAGTATGATAAATCCACTATGGAATGCCTAAAACAGACCAATACCAGATCAGCAAAGGCATCGGATGATGTTCGGGTATGTTTCCAATTCCTTTGTCTTGATGTCAACAAGCAGACCAACCGCAGTTGCATTAATTCTGTCTTTGGTTTGTTCCTCCATATGTATTTGGAAATAATTAAATTGCTATTTATGCACAGCGCGTTTCAAAATTCACGGATAATTTTTATTTTGTTAGCGAATTAAAATTTAAATGAGAAGAATTAAATTTTGTTATTTCTTATGCTCGTAGGTACACTGTTGCAGGCAACAGCAAAAAATAACATGTAATAAGAGGAGCAACACTCCCGAACAACGTATCTCCCGAATTTCCTCTGAACCTGTGATTCTACAGGATATTTTGCTGGATGACAGTATAAATTTATTAGGAGCAGAAAGACGAATTGACTTGAATGCAGTTAAAGTGAGTGCTAATAATTCTAGTTGGATACTAGATCCTTGTATGTGTATACTTTAATTAAGCAAATTATTTCTTCACAAAATATTTCAACGATAGAACCGAACCGCTGTACAGACTACTGATCAAGCAACGACTAAGCAAGCTATACATCTAAAAGATTTATTGATAAACTTGCGGAAGCTCCGTCAGTTAAGGAGTCGATCTGTTTCAGACAAGCATTCACCAATCATGAATTATAAGGATGTCTCCCAACCCGATATATTGTTTGGTATAATATCACATTTTATATTACCAACGAATAAATTAATTTTAATTCAATCGAATCATAATCCCAGAAAGTCTTGAATTGATCGTTGATAAGCATATTCCGTCGGATTTGGCTTAATAGGTCAGTGAGGATGCGAAAAATAAAATACTATTCGGGATGTGTGAAGTGGTATGACGCTGTTTTAGGGACAGCGATTTCATTATTAATTCGAGAAATCGCATCATATCACTACGGGCCCGAATTTAGTTTACTTTATCTTAAACAACTTATGGCTCCGTCTTTAAAAACTTTATCATTTTCAGACTGCGGAAAGGCGGGGTTGCGGGGAGGGAAACTGGAACAAAAATTCTTATTGTTTTCGTATTTTTCTGTATTTCTATTGGTTTCTCATGTAGTTAGAATAATTCAAAATTTATTTTAATTAAATAGCCTCCAATAGAAGTGCAGCAAAATTTTTCTCATGTAATTAAAATAATTTATAATGAATCAAAATGTATAAGCATCCAATAGAAATGCAGTATTTGCTGTATTTCTATTGGTTTCTCCAGTAATTAGAAAATTTAAAATTTTATCTGAATTAATTAGCATCCAATAGAATTGCATAAAAATAGTTTTCATGTAATTAGAATAATTTAACATGTATTAAAATTTTTAAGTATCTAATAGAAATGCAGAAAAATACAAAACCAATCAGAATTCACTAAAAAAAGAGCCAATAAGATTTCGCCGGGGTCGGGTCTCGATCCCACTAACTCCTGCTTCCTCCCGGTACCGGCGCCAAATAATAAAAAAAAAATTCCAGCTTCCCTCCCCGCGACTCCGCACTTCCGCTGTTTTCAAATGATAAAGTTTTCGAAGGCGGAATCATAAGTGATTTTCAATGAAGTAAACTAAATTCGGCCCCGCAGTGATATGATGCGATTTCTTAAAGCAATAATGAAATCGCTGTCCCTAAAACAGCGTCATAAAGTGGAATATAACCAATCCTCATTCATTAAAGTCAAGTGTTTGTCTTCATATGACAATGCCCAATACAAGAAAGGCTCATTTCTTTTTATCTTGTCTAGTCGAAACAAAGTAACCTTCATCGGAACAAGCTCAGTTTCATCGATCAAAATTTCAATCAGTTGGGCATCACGGAATATTTTCTGTCAAATAGTTAATTATGTCATGTGCGCACACTTAAACTTTATTTGCATTTGAGTTTCAGCACGGGCATTAATATTGCATTAAATATGTATATATGGTCATAAAGGTAGGGGTCGCTTGATCAGAAGCGCCATTTCTGAAATCGTATAGTCATAAGAACCGCGGTCAGAAAGGCATGTTCAGAAGCGCCGTACCCCCAAGAAAAGTTATTAGAAAACCAATTATTTGTATTTTTCAAAATATGTATTTCACATATATTCCATATATTTAAAGATAGCAATATAACATTCTGTAAGCACAGAGAAGTCCATAATAAGTCCTTAATCTGTGCTTAAGCCTTTTAAAAAAAATACGCATGTCCAACCTCACAAGAAAAGAACAAGCAGTATTCGTATTAATAGTCAACCTAGTTCGTCGATGCCATAAGACTTTTTTCATCTAAAAAATATGTAAGTTTTTGACCTTTCAAATTGAAATATCTATTCCTGACTTACATTAAACAAACTTTCTCTTCCTGTTTTCGGTTTTCCAATGAATCAAATAAACCCAGGTCATAACTCATATTATAAGGAAATTTTAACAGCATAAAAATTTCATAATGTGGTGAAATACATGATAGTAAATACTTATTAAGTAAACGCGAAACTTTGCGTCGAAATGAATTAGTCTGCGAGTATAGAATCTGTTCCAAGATATATAAAGACCCCCCCCCCCCCCGATCCCCCTTTCCCAAGTTCCCCTTTATATGGCTGCTTCCGTAACTGGATAAAAAAAAACTAATTGAAGTTATGTACCGTAACATATTTCTCGTTAGTTTTCCACTTCCTGTTCATTGACAGGCGACAACTGAGTGAAGATTGTAAAGGGAAGAGTGAATTTAATTATTGGTGGTATTGGCTGGCTGTAGCGAAATATGTTCCCAGTTATCACAAGTTTGCGTTGACGGAAGTTCTGCTTGTATTTTAGTGTTTGTAGGGCTGTTGATTAGCAGTCGATTAATATCCCGTTCTCTCAGATTATGCTGTGTAAAAAATAATAATTAAAAAAATAACAGCTTCCTATAGTATTAATTAAAAAGTAAAAATTGCAAGAAATATTGAATTGAAACCAATAAAAAAAGATCTAAGGAGGAAAAGAAAACTGTGGCACAAATAATTTTCCTATGTACGGTACCGGTTCAAGTGAATCCTGCTGTTGATTTTCAAATCCAAGCAGAGAACTACTGCTACCAGCTGACGAGGCATAATGGCTATCGCTACCAACGACTAGATTATAACTGAGTAGGGATGCTGACGAACCAATCTGGGGTTGAAATCCTTGTTGAAATAATATTGAGGCGCCTCTGCCAGGCAATGAAGAAGTAGTAGGTTGATACATGTTGCTAGACTCGCAATGTTCACTTTCCGATGATTTGAATTGAATAGAACTGCCGGAATGATTGGCCCAACTACTGACCAACGGTTGATGTTGCTGGTGATCTGATACCAAATAACTGACTTGTTGACATTCTTGCTGAAGTAAAGTTACTGATGTATCTTTGTTCTGACACTGGAAGTCAGCGATCTGGCTTCCTTCCTCATAAGTAACGGTCGTAGACGAGATGGAAGGAGTACTGGAAGGAATATAATTTTCATAGGCAGCCGCAGTTGCATTGTAATAATGATCGTAGTTAGTGATAGCCGAGACAGTTGAGGCCATTCTCTCGTACATTTGCTGCTGCTTAGTGTAGCAACTAGAATCGTCGTTCCCATATTCTATTGGAATCACCGTACAACTAGATGTTCGAAATTGAATATTACCGCTACCAACTTCATCCGTATTATCTGGCAATATGAATGAATATAAGTAACGAGTTCAAAATTATGATTATTGATTATCAGCTACCTTTATCTTTTGTTCTCCACAAATGGTTGCTGTTGGACAATGTAGAATAGGTAGAGAGAAACGGGGAAACGTTGGGAGCGCTCTTCCAAGGGCCAGACGAATTTTCTCCAAATGTTGAATCTCCTTCGTTGATTCCGCTAGAGTTATTTGAGTTGAACCCTTTGGATGGAGATCGCCAACAATTCTTGCTTCGTGTTCGTTCCAAAACTTTTTCGGGAGATATTTTTGAATCCTTTTTACGAGTTTCTTTTTTATTGCTATATATTATACAGAAGAAATAGTAAGGGAGGATCGTCAATACGCGGCTGAATCAATTTCATTCTTTCAACATTAATGAGTATTTGGCTACTATTTTTAATTGCGGTCAATCATCTAGTATGCTACCTTGACGGCGAGTTAGTTGTAATAGCTCTATTACGACGGTGTTGGCCCGATGTACTAGCATCACAGATATTGTTGGCTACTGTATTAGCGGATGATGCTACTTTGTTGACGCTACTCCCACCCACGCCTTTGCGTCTTCTGGGCTGATATTTATAATCGGGATGCTCCTATGTCATAACATAAAAATGTAAGTTTTTTTGGGTTTCGTCTTAATAAACGAATGTTTGAAAGTCATATCGTCTGAACCTGCTTGTGAAGTTCACGCAGTCGTTCGGCTTGTTTGACAAACGGACTCTTTTCCTTTTCGCTCAACACTCTAAAATGTGTAAAAATAAGTACGGTACAATTTTCAAAAGTAGAATTTGCTAAGTAACCATAATTTAAAAAAAAACCTGTACAAAAAATGTACGTAATATAAAGAAAACATAAGGTACAATATTTTGTAAAAATTTACTTTTGTTCTTTTTTTCTTCAGTTGTTTAGAAAAACTAATGGGATTTTAAACCAATTTTAAAAGGACAAGTAGAAAAAGGAACGATCCTTACCTCCAAAGGCGGCCAAGCGTTTTGCTAAGCTCAGCGTTGTGCAGCTGTGGATATTGATCAGCCAATTGTCTCCTGGCTTCTTGAGCCCACACCATGAAGGCATTCATGGGTCTTTTAACATGAATATTTCTTTTCTCGGGATTTACCTTACTGTTTCGATTTGTAAATCATGGGGGAATACATTAATTTGAAAATCTTCAACGTAGCTTAATGTTTACGTCACAATAGGTCTATGATTTCTAGCACAATATAACTTATCGGGGACTTGATTAGGAATAAGGATGTCGCCTCAAATCTTTACAAATTTATGCGCGTAATAAGCGCAATAAACTTCCGTCCTAAAATATAGAGCACGAGAGAACTGTTCAAGTCTAAAAGGTGTTTACCTGTTGGCTAAAGGGACTAAATTCCAATCGTATCCTTGAAGAACCTTGGCAACCGCATTACCAATATCTGATTTTGGAAGAAAGGCTTGGTTCCTTTGAGGCGGATGATCACCTGCCACCAATGAAATAACGGGAAGCTGCATTTTCATTTTGATGACGGATGACAATTCAGCATCTGATGGGTGCAGGTATGAACACGTCGTATCCATTTCATGGAGTGTGAGAGTACTGAGAAGGGACAAGGATTACGAGTTCCGAAAAAGAGCGACGGAGAAAAGAGGGCTGTAGTCGGCAGTGCTATTGAGTCAAATGTTTGTTGATTGAATCGGTAGTAGGCCCTACAGCAAGTCAATAAAAGCCCGGCGGCGGCTGCGGCATCTGTAGCCGCCGTTCTTCAGCATCGCGGGAGGGACACTGTTCGGATGAGAAGCAAAGCGGTGAACTACTGATGACATGTGCGGCTCATCCTTTTGAAATGATCGATTTGGCCCTCAATAATACTGGGTGAGCTCCTGAACAACTACTCCTACTGTCACTAAAAATGCAATGGATTCAACGTCGTTACTCGATAAGAGGAAAGACTACTACGTACAGGAGGCCGCAAAGGCGTAAATAGAGCTCCTCAAGTATCGGGTAAGTCAGAAATGCGTTTTAAACATGTTGAAATCCCTTATGTGCTCTTGATGCTTCTGTCACAGAATTCTACTACCTATAACACTGGTCCCTTTGACGGCGGCTGACTAACTTGTGCTAACAGTGACTGTTGAGCGTGTCAAGGTATCAATCGTGGCGGCGACTTTGGGACAGTGCCGACGTACTGCCGAGGGATCTGCTGAAAGCTCGAATTACATACTGTACAATAATAAGGCAGCAGACAGGATATATAACTTTGGAGAAAATAAGGTTGACATCCGACAAACTGTTTACTATGATTTTTCGTCACTCTTCTAGCAAACACACCCTTTTTTAAAAATATTGTTACGATTATGTGCAGATGATTCTATCACTGCGAAATTCAATAGATCATTGTTCCCATCAGATCCTTTCATATACCAATTCTACTCGTCGTGTATTTCAACCGGATAAACATATCTATCGCTGTAAAAGAAACATAGCATTTTCCGCATGGATGTCTAACTTTCATCGAAGGGTGACGACAGTGAATCAGTAAATAATATGAGGATCGCGATGACGAAAAACTTCGATCACGAATAGCTAGCAGGGGGTAATTGTCGGTCTTACTTAAAGAAGGCGGGTGATCATCACGATTGGGATAGTTGATGATTTTGATAACAGTCAAAATCATCAAGTCAACCTCAGTCAAATGATTCGTAGCAAAAAAAAAATGCCGCAAAAAATATAATCCAGATCAAGTAGCTAACGGATACTCCATATGCAGTTGACCTATTATTGGGAGGTAGAAATGATAAAAAAAAAAATTATTTTATTTTGTTGCGCACATTACAATTGAAATCTTGTGCGACCCCAACCTTGTGCGTACCGCTTATGACTCATGTACGGCGTCTAGTAGATCAGCACTTGGCGCCTTACCAAGTGTGCCTTTTTCACGGAATTTACCTACCTTCCAAATGCCACAGCAGCAGTGTCGGACGCTCTCGGATCATAATCGAGATTATGAAGCGTGGGTACTGTCGTTACCGAGCTATGATATTCATGGGTTTAACACACAACCTGATAAATAACGAATCTACTTTCTTCTTTTAACAGCTTAGACTTCAATATGATGTTCTTGAAAAGTTCAGAAGTCCTATTGTTTTAAACCGAAAAATTCTCATTATACAAAACTTCCAGATTTTACATGTGGAACAAGAACCGCGTATAAAATAGGTTTGCTTTGGCTGAAACCAACCAGAAATAATAGAATAACAAATACTGTAAAGAGGTCGTGCGTAGGCCGCCAGCTGTGCAGCCGGTTTCTTTGAGTCCCTGATAAACTCGGCAAAATAGTGACAATGCAAATCTTCTCACAGTGAAATTTAATCTCTTTTTTATTTATTTTAAATTAAAGCTATTCAAACAAAAATAACGTTAATCCTTCTCAAGCATATATGTTGAAAAAAGGTGGTTATAGGTTAGGAAGAATGTATGTGATAGAAAAATTTCATATTTTCATGAGAGATGGCTTCGAACTGAATCTAAATCACCTCCGCGGGGATGTGATTTATTAAATAATAAACAACTTCAGAAACAATTTTGCACATACAAACTGATTTTGATGTTTAAAAACATTTGCAATTCGAAATGCAAAAAAGGATTTTTTTTACCGAACCCATAATGCTTTATATTGGTAAATTACCCCGATGTTTTAAGAATCATGGCGGAGTTTATATGATAATAAATAATACCAAAATGTATTTTGAAAATTTTATTCATTTGTGAGTTATGAAGTATGTTTTTATGTGAAGAATATGAAGGCTACCAGTTCTACCTATATTACTTAATTGAATCATTGTCAAATTCTTATAAATACGATAAGAATGTGCGTTTAATCTTCAAAATAACGCGAGAATGGGGAACCGCCAAGCAGCCAAGGCTTTACCTTGTTTTTTAAGGAGGGTTATGGTGAGTTCGGGTGGGCTTTTCAGATTCAGATTCGAAAAATAAATAAAAAAGATTTGCTCCACCCACGCCCCACCCTTTTCCTTCATTTTCTCCCCGTCACCCTTTTCCTTCATCCCCGAAAGGAAGAAAGAAGGGAGAATATAAAATCAAAAGAGAGAAGGGTAAACGTGTATTATAGTACGCGCATTTAATCATTATTTATATAATATATTATATATTATATATATTTATACACAAAAAGCTACTGAGTTATGCATTTGGTATGATCAGAAAGAGCAGGAAAAACTGCGTGAGTTATTGCTGTTTTATTATTTTTAATCTAACTTTTTATACGGTATGACGAAGGCCAGTCCAAAATCGCTCATGTAGTATACAGGCTACACGGCTGAGCAAATGGTATATACGTATTACGTAGTCTATAGCTTGGCTATCGTAACTGCAAGGCTGAATCTCTTCCATAAGCCCAACGGTTCCCTGCAATTTTGAGAGAATTTAGTAGCGAGTTTGAGAACTAAATTGCTCAGAAAGGGAAGAGTACTTTAGGCGCTGTATGACAGATGGAACGAGGGGACTAGAAGATGGGCCGAGAGGAAGGCTAGCTGGAAGGTAGCCGGGTAGCCCGTTGCTTTAGCCGGTGCTCGGTAGGGACTTGAGGTAGAGCTTCACATACTAGAGGCCTATAGCTACCAGCTGAAAGGATTTAAACAAATACCATTTCCAGCTGGACTTGTCATGATATTTTTTCTAATGCTTGTTGATTTGTGTTTTGTGTATTCCTTCTGATAAAATTGGGATTTATCTTTATAAATGAATCAGTCGTGTATTCCGATTTTCTTTGCTTTTCACTCATGAACATGTTTTATGGCGCAACGACTGCACCTTTGATGTAGACCTAATAGAAACTGGATTTGTCCGCACTTGCCATAGTCTTGGCCCTAAATGACCACTAATTGATTGTGATTAAGTGATCTAAAATCAGGGTGCTGTAATACTGCTATCATTTGTGGTGCTTGATCTTATTGATCAACTAAGGATTTGGGTAACGTCGGAATTTTATCAAGGGTCAGAAATACCGCAGTCTTTCACAGTATACAGGTCCTAACTCAACTATTCTTAAAGGACATTTAAGAGAGAAATGTGGGTGCAATTGATGATATTCTAAAGAATGAACTGATTGATGTTGTGAGATGACACGTTTGTTTACAACTTTATTCACGGAATTTGTTTTTGTTTGTTCCGCGTATTTATGACGTTTTACAAATAGATCCAAACTTTGACCGTTACGCCGAGCTCAAAGGATGCCTAAAGTCCTTATGCCGTTGCTACATGGCTTAAGAATCAACCTTGTAGTTATGATAGCCAAGGGTCTAGTGTATGTGTAGTCAGGTTGAAGCTGAAAGCCCCTTCAGAGCCCCCAGCCAGGATGCGCCCAGGAGACCCCTCCCTCAGCCCCTCCCATCATAGTTGTCCTTTGATAGACACTGCTCTGAATCTGAAAAGTTGCTCTGCCTATTTTCTCAGAGCAGAAAATAAATATTCAGAGCAAGTTTGAGCAACGAATCTGGATTTTCTCTTGCAGCAGTGTAATGGGAATCTGAATCTGAATCTATTGAGCCCACCCGAACTCACCATTAATCTCAGTCTAAACCGATGGAATCTTTGGCCAATTTTCAAAATACATTGAATCTTTAGTCTATCACCAATCTAATCAGATAAATTATAGATTTACAATTATAAACTTAATTCATGTTGAATCAAGTAATATTTTTGAAAAATCATTTCCGTTGATCACTATACATGACGAGAGTGCGAAACGTTAGTTCTTTGAAGCGATTCAGGTAAATTTTACGAAGATAATAATGGATAGGGGAAATTAATATAAGATAAGCTAATGATTTGATTCGCTTGGAAAAAATAATATTCAAATTGAACAGCACGCGTGATTAAAGAAAGAGAAAAGAGGGCAAGTTGTATCCTAGCTGGAGGTTAAAAGAATTACCGAATACGGGATAGTGCTGTAATCTTATTGATAATAAAAAGGATAAAAAAGTAAATAGTCTCGATTAAATCCTTCGGGAACCCCGAAGCGGTGCAACTGAAAACCAAAGTGCGAGCCTGGAATTTTTTAAGGAGGGGTAAAGGTAAAAGAGGAAAAAATCGAACTGCCATCTTTCGGGAATTTACAACATCGGCGACTTTCGGCACTTTCCCCTACATAAATCCCTTCGGTAAAAAATCCTTTCGGTAAAGTAAATTCACTATATCATGAGGTAGATGGAGTCATAGAGCAAGTGTCAAACTCAAATTAACAGTCTATTATTTCAGTTAAGAAGTAGATAGATAGAATAGACATACAAAATACAGTAACAGTACAACCTGTATTTAAGTATAGTTTTACTTCCACACTTAAGGCTCAGACTTCTCAGATTCACGGCTCAGGCCAACCTCGAAGTGGCCACGTTCGGTCGTTCGGCTGCTTAAGTCCAACGTCCCGAACTCAAGAGTAACCACTATCCAGACGTCTTCTAACGTCACTCGGTCATCTTCTCTCACACTGTGGTTCCGTGCTACTTCAGTGCACCATCCTGACGAGCTGCAAAATCTTTACTGATTAGCCTACTTAGACTAAAAATTATTAATTCTTGCAATGCCAATCGTTACAGGATTCTCGTTTACGTAATTCCATATTTGGTTTAGGATCTGAGAAAATATCGTTTCATTTTGACGTCTAAATATCGAATGGATTTTAGTTACTTATTAGATCTTGCTAAGCAAAATGAAAAACACGCTCAAACAGTGGTAAAGATTTCAACTTAAATTATGTATATAAAATCATTTTATGCTGTATTACAACCTTGATTGTGCTATTAGGGCCAGGTTAAGAGATACAGTACACAAGTATCATTATCGAAGAAAGAACCTCGTTCTGGCTTACAGTCGGATGCAATAAAAAAATTTTTGGCCAACAAAGAGAAAGAAGACAAAGAAAAAAAATTAGAAGACAAGAAAAAGAAAGAGGTACTGACTACTTCTGTGTAATTGAGATATTTAATACCACACTTGAAGCCTTTTAAAGAGAATAAAAAGAATAACAACCATTTTCTTGTACTCCTATCATCAGAAACTGCTTCAGCTAAGAGCTCAAGATAGAAAATCTAATGCAAGGGTTCAAGCTATGTTAAGTAGAACTAAAGCTGCAAATAAAGCTGTACTGGATGATGTGAAGAAATCAACCAATACTGCTGTCACTTCACAAGGTATGCCCCCTCCTCTTCATATAATATTAACATCCTTGTACATTTGTTATTTCATTAAATTGCTGTTTGTTAAATTTCCAGGACTAGATATTCAGCCAGATGATGATGATTATGGATATGTTTCAAAGGTCACATGCAACCATATTACTTACATTTTCATGATGTTTTGCTAACAAGATTTTACTGTCTAAAATTACAGGAAGCATCTGAGTTGTACAAGAACCTTGTTAAAAAGTATAGTACTGAAAGCAGTGTTGATCCATTTGGCAAGCAAAGGGGAAGGGATTCTAAAGAGCTTAGGAATACCAAAGTATATATATTTTTTTTTATATACATGCAATTAATCAATGAGCAATTGACTGATTTTTTATGTTTCATTTTAAATTTTTTAAATAGAATAGAGTGAAAAATGTCCTGAACCAAATAGAAGATGACGAATCCTCCGGGCGCCGAAAACAACGTAAATCCGAGTCAACAAGTGGAACAACGTTGACTTCGACAGCGAAAACTTTTTCGGGGGTGACTTCGACAGCAAAAACTTTTTCCAAAGAAGATAGGAATGAAGATTTTAGAGAGAAAAAAAGATTGGATAAAACTCACCCAAAAACCCGTCTCCCTGAAGCAACGTTAAGTTTCGACCAAATTTTGCAGTTGGCTGCAAAGAAGCAGCATGAACCTGTGAAGCTTGACAAGGTTTCAACTCAACTTGAGAAGAAGGAAAGTAGTAGTGAACGTTTGATGACTGTTAAGGAAAGAGAAGATCTTCTTCGACGGAAACGAGAAGAGCAGGATCGCATTAGCCGAAAGCAAAAATTGCAAGCTGTAGCTGAATCGTCATCTAATAAAAAAATAAAAATTGTCCAAGCATCACCATCTAAGGCCTCAACTTCAAAAGAATGTGGCCCGTCTTCCTCAAGCAAACTTGCTTCCAAAGCGTTAAATAATCCCTTGTCCAATAAAGTAAATCTTAGCCATCAGAGTTCTGCAAAATCTCCTATCGTGCAACGATCGTCGCAGATCACTGGAATTCGTCCAGCAAAACCGGAACAAACGTTCAAGAAAATTGCCTCTGGTGAAATTAAGAAACCACTTCCATCCCTGAAACCGAAAATGGTTCCGTCTGAAAAGGGAAAAACCTTGGCAAGTGCTGGAAAAGACTCCTTTCCTCGTCACTTCAACAATGCTGCTCGTGTCAACAAACCAGGAGGACCTCAATGTAAAATAATGGTTCATTCTTTCTTTTACCATTGTGTTGTGGTTTATTAATTGTTTCGCTTAAATTATCTTTCTCTTTAACCTATTTTTGTATGATAATTTTAAAGATCGGATGGAAAGTGACGAAGATGAATATGATTCCGAGTTGGATGATTTTATTGATGATGGACCTGACGAAGCCAATGACTACTCAAAACATATTCGAGAAATATTTGGTTACGACAAGTCAAGGTAAACCTAACTTCTCTTGGGTATGCTACACATTTTTTCTAAATCTACTTTACAATTATCAGATACCGACGAATTGAAAGTGATGAAGAAGATTGTATGGAATCGAATTTCGCTCAACAAATGAAGGAAGAAATTATAAGCACGAAACTTGGTAAGAAAGTTATCATTACTTTATGAATATCCTTTTTTATAAGATTATCCCGTGCTTCAGGCATTATGGAAGATCTTGAACAAGAGCGACTACTAAAAGAGGAGGAATTAAGGAAGAAAAAAATGCTGAAAAAATTTAGATCGAAAAAATAAGTTGCCATTTCCATCCATGTTAAATCTGACCACGGTTGATAAAAATATTCAAAGGAGTTAATTTTTTTGTGACCAATTATATTTTTCTGAATGAATCAACTTTATTAAAGTGAAAGCCTTCTAATGCAAATGAGCGAAATTATTTTATTTCACTCCGAACAAAACTGACGTCTTTGTTGTAAACATATTGTGTTAGAATAGTAGACAAGTGATAAAAGTACGGTTACATTTTGTGAAAACTCCCGTAGCTAGGTGTTAACATGTTAGTAGTAAGTACGAATGATATCATTTTAATTAGACTGTTCTAATGCATTTATATATTCGAAGGCGTAAAATTAATTCAATGTTTATTTTGCGTGATCCTGGTTCATTAAAAATTACCATAGCAAATAATCAAAGGAGTTTTCTACTAGATTTGGAATATTCCTATACCATATACTTGAAACTAAGTAAAAAACGAGTCAAATAAAATTTGCATTAAAACGCAAAAAAATACAGACGAAAAAAATTAAAACTTCAAATTTAATGTTTTATTCGCTATTTGCCATCAATGTAATGTAGATAACTTTCCAAAATTAAGATAGATTCATCTACTTTAAGTTCTCCCAGAGTAAACAGATCTGCCATATTATTGATACGACGTACTAGAGATTTCTCAGCGGGAGTCATAGATTCTTCCACCTAGAGAAAATAAAGGAATGGTAACAAGAGCATACTATTTTAGAAATGCCTTAAGTTATAATCTACGAACATAAGCCATATCCTCTTCTGTAGCCCCTTCTTCGCGCAGTGAAAGGAGCAAGGTTTCTAGTCGCTGATGCTTCTCCAACAAGCGTTTATTCTCCATATCAATATATTCTTTACGGACAAGAACATTGAACAGCCCCTTATAGCAGAGTTCAAGAGCAGTTCGTGCCACCTGAAATAATAACGCAAAGAGAAAATTGTGTTATAATCGTTCGTCAGTGTGTTGAGTAATATGGTTATTAAGTTGGGTGCGAAAACAATAGGTTTACCTGAGGTAGATCAACATAAAACAAAATGAAAGATTTGACAGGGGCGCCACTGCTGTTTCCTTTTATCAATTCTTGCATTTGGAGAAAATTGTGCTCCACCAGTTTATACGAAAACATTTTCACTTCTTTAGGTAAAAGCATACTTGATGTGTGCATTGGATCATGTTCAATAAAATTTTCTGCCTTAACCACTCTATAAGTAAATTTCATTAATTTTTGAATTAATGAAACATCCCCCCCCCCCCCCCGTTTTAATCAGAACAAGGAGACAGGACAGGACAGGACAAAACAAACCTGAATAGTCTTAGAGCTTTAGAGCCAAACTTCTCAAGGACGATTGAATCCAAGGTAGCAGATGCTAATTTTTCAAAAACCGCTTTGAAATCTAATCGATACTGTCCACCTCCGGCATCGCCAGATTTAGTCACCAATTCGGATGAATCTTCAGCTAACCATCAAAAACTATTATTTATTTATTTTTAAAGGAAAATTAAGATTTTTAGCATAACATACCCAAAACTCTTAAGTACTGTTCAAAATGCTCTCGCATAGAGCTGCTAGGAGATTTTCTGACGGCATCTTTAATCTGATGCAAGTCGATTGAGTTGGTTAGCGATACATTGGGGGTAGTATGTTGGCTCCACAACTGAAGCAACAAGTGGTAAAGCTCGCCACCTGTGGTATCAACTCTTCTTGCCGCCGCATTCACCAGCACAACATTCCTTGGAAAATAAATCCGCGCAAAAGTATTAAACAAGCCGACATGCCACAAGTGTAGAAAACTAAGCAAAATTATGGCTAAACTAACTTTGACATGATATTTTTATTACCCTACTGAATTCACAATATTGATTCATGCATACATAAGAAATGTTTAATTACTGAACAAACCTCATTTCAGTATCAAATTTTTCCAAATTTACTCTCCAGATAATATTGCTGTCTGAGTATTCCCCAAGCTCACTTGACTTTTCTTTCAACTTTTCAATTAGGGAGACAAAATCCAAAGGAGGAACCAGAAAGTGGTTCATGTGGTTTTCTTCATCATAGTTAAATTTAGGCACCCCCTGAGCATCACTAGCTTTGAGTTCTGGACAGCGAATGAAAAACTGTTGGCTAACCATGTTCACAAATTTGTCATACAACTGTGAAGGTTCAACAAGTTGGCCACTTTCTAAATTCAAACTTTGTAATGCTGATAATATATCCAGATAAAGAGATTTTTAAAATATTAAAAAGAAAACCTTCATGGGCCTCCATCAGCCTGTTGACTGCAAGGAATATCACATTTGAAGCACTGCTCTGACCTTGATTCAAAAGAACTTCAAGCAGCATTTCCTCTTCATCTCCAAACATTCGTTTTATCATGTAAAGGTACCTATGTTTTATCAAGTCAAAGTATGAGGGATTAAATAAAAGTGTTGTGTACAATGAACCTACTTTGGATATCTCAGCAAACAGTACATATGGTGTGGTACAACAGAGAATTCAATATGATTTGGATTCCAAGCACTTGGCCAAAACTTAACCAAGTTATGCTGGATCATGATGGCCAAAGCTTTCTTGGTCTAAGTAAAAAGTTCTCCACTAAATTAAGATTTTAAAAAATAAATATATGTGGTTTAACATAATACATCGATTGTTGAGAGCCCAGTGGCGGAAGCGATGTCTCCTACCGACCGGTTCCCACGACGTAACAAATACCCTCCAACACTCGCAACAATTTGGCCGAACTGAATTTTAAGTAATTCACAGCAAACTTGACTTATTGGACGCACTGAATAAGCCATGATACCTCCAGGTTATAAAATTCAGATATAGAAAAAAGTAAAAACAATGCAGCGTGATGAACAAGCGTAACTGTCACAGATCCCAAAAGTCCCTATCACAGTGACACAGTTTTTGAATATTTCTAGTGTCTGCTATTGTGGAGCACTAGAGTGGTAAAACGTGCGTTTTGATGCATACTTGCAAGCTGCAGCGTAGTATCTCGGTAGAATTCCATTTAAGATCTCTACCAGATCTCCACATTCCACAATTTAGTCTGTCCCGCAATCGAGCTCCTCGAGTTCTCACTGACTTCTGTCTATTGGGAGTTGGGACCTCAGTGAGTGATTACGTTTCCAGTGCCCACTGCTGTGTAGGATTGTAGGCTGTAGCACGCTTGTATATTGTTTTGATGACTGGTGACTGCCGCGGCCTCAAGATTTCAGATTCAGAACTGGATTCAGAAGCAGTCCAACTGTTGAAGAATATAGACCAAAATACCAATTTTTGCTCTTTTACTCAGCGTGGACGAGTCGAATTTTTCAATTATTTTGGTATTTTAATATTTGAAATTGTTAACAAAGTATATTTTAGGCTAGCTTTTTTTTGCCTATTGCTTTTAGTTATATTGGTCAACATCTGTTATGGCTCACCTGGAACATTTCTTAAATTCAGTTAGGAATCTTTCTGGAGAAGGTATCATTGATTTCAATAAGAAGTTGATGTCTAAATGATTGAATGAGCATTTTAATCTATCTTAGGAAGCTGGAGAGAATTGCATGAAGTCCTTGGTAAATCATCAGAGCTTTTGCTAAGGAATTTTGAGAACTTGGACAATGCTTTGGATATGCTTGATCCACAGCTTCATAGTTTGGGATTTCTAGCTGTATACATAGCAAAGTTCACCATTATGAAAGAAAATGCTTCTGATGTCCAAGCTGTTCAAGGATCAAATCCAGAATTTCTAGTTCAGCAAGTTGCTCAGTTTTTTAATGTATGCAATGGAGAACAGATACGATTTGCCCCTGATTCCTGTAAGTATTATAGGTTATTGTTAATTAATTTATTTGTTTTCTCATATGGGGATTTATTACACAGTTGCTGAACTTAGCTCATTGTTCACACAATGCATTTTGGAAAGGGATATTCCACCAGCTAGAGGTAAAATCTAGTTTTTCTATTTTCTTTATCTCTTCTTCAAGTGTTGTGCCTTATATTTTTCCATTAGGAATTCCCCCTCTTATGAAGGCCATCAGAAAAGCAAGAATGAATGAAATGCAACTAACTTCTCTTCATGGAAAATTACTTCAGCTTTGCCTGATGGCCCAGAATTTGAAACCAGCTTTGGAGTTCTTAAATCCTGACATTACAGATATCTGCTCTGAGGTATAATAAATTAAGATTGTGATTGCTGTTTTGGAGATTAGTATTAGTAACCTCATATAACTTTTTTTTTAATATTCTTAAAAGAATGGATACTTTGATGCCAAGCATTTCCTTCTCCACTACTACTATGGAGGTGTGATTTATGCTGCACTTAAGAAGTATGAAAGATCACTATACTGTTTTGAAGTAGCTCTTACTACTCCTTCATCAGCTGTATCACACATCATGCTTGAAACATACAAAAAGTACATTCTAGTATCACTGATTCTTCATGGGAAGGTTTGAAATTTTTACATTCACAGTATTTTATGTTTATTATGTGTTATTGTTACTGTTCCTTATACAGATAATTGCGCTCCCTAAGTACACTTCTCAGGTGGTCAATCGGTTGCTCAAGCCCATGAGTTCCGTCTATCATGAAATTAGTACGGTCTTCGCCACTAATAAACCATCCTCCCTGGAATTGGTTTTGGCTAAGCACCGAGATGTTCTGCAACGCGATAACAACTGGGGTCTTGCTAAACAGGTGCAGGAGTCACTCTACAAAAAGATCATTCAGCGCCTTACCCAAACTTTCCTTACCCTCTCTCTCAACGACATGGCTTTGCGGGTTCAGCTGCCCAGCGTTTTGGAAGCAGAGAAACTCGTGTTGACCATGGTAAATTATATAATATCGTTTTCCTTTCTGCTTCCTTTATATTGTTTTTTAATTAAGATTGAGGAAGGTGAAATTTATGCTAGTATCAGTCAAAAGGACGGCATGGTTCTCTTCCATGACAACCCAGATAAATATGATAGCTCTGCTACCGTCGAGCGTGTTCAGAAAGAGGTATGTCGTCACTTTATTTTATTTCTGGGCGATTACTGACAGTAATTAACATGATATTAACTATGTGTTCATTCATTGTGCGCATGTTAATATTTGGTTTTGAATTACATGGAACAGGTCAACATTTGCATCAACTTGGATCTGCAAGTTCAGAAAATGGAGGAGGAGATTTGTATCAATCCAATTTATGTGAAGAAAACTTCAGGTGGAGTTGCAGATGAAGAAGATGGTGGTAGGAACTCATCAGCTCTGCAAGGTGGTAGCACTACCAAAGTCCCTTCTTTCTCGATTTGATAATGAAAAAAAACCGATTGTCGCAGCTTCAATTTGTGTTTTACCATGGTGTAAACATCTGGCCTGGAGGAAATAAAACTTAATTGATTGAATCACAGAAATTGGGTTTGGTTTTCTTGATTCTCTTAATGTGAATTAAATCATATATCAAAAATATCCAAATGACTTGCTATTAATAAGTAACAGGGATGAACATAATCTTGATTCAATTAAAACCTACAGTTCGGTTCCCTTTTTCTTATTTTTAAAAATCCACAACTAGCCATTCAAATTTTTGAATCTACTTTGTACTGCACATCTAATAACTCGTGCTGATAGCAATTTTATTTTGTAGTGATTGTACACTCGCATTATGAAATGAATGAATCAAAAAGGGGTATTAAATAAATGATGAAAATCCCGACTCTGCTCTCGAATGCATTGGAATTTATTTAGTTGGCCAGTTCAACAACAAATCAAGACATCAACATCAATCAAGACATTACATCAATAGCTTCGTGTTTCTGTCACGATGGTCAGCGGACTCGAGAGTTATTTTGCGTACTTTTAATTCCACACCTATATGAATCGTAGAAAATCATTAATTAACCCGTATTTATTTGGTTATATATATATATTATATCATAAAATCATCAATATAGTATGTTTTACGTTTAAATGCAATAGATTGTACAAAATTAAAATGATTCAATCAGAAATTCTAATGTTCAATCAGATATCGGATCAGGTAGGTGAGGTAGGATCAGCTAGGCGATCAGCGCAGAGATCAGGTTCAAATAAAGATTTAATTTTCGGGTGGGTCATTCCTCAACTAGGTCAGCTACAAAACTAAAACATTGGCTTTTCTTTGATTTTTTCCCACTTGATGATTTGTACTCTGTAGAATTGTTTGGAAGCCTAGACTTTTATTTATACACGGACGATAGAGAGATTCGATAATGTGTAAGCTTAGTGATTCACTCATTATCTAATTCTACAGATTTTATCAATGGGTTTTATCCGCCGTTAATCTAACTCCGACAACAAATTATCTTCAGTTAGGTCTCTACTGTGGAGGGGAGCTGATAAATGAAATTTATTTATGAATGCAACTAACTGTGTGGCTTTGCGTCGTCACTTTAAATTTGTTTCCCTGAAAAATCTTGGTTTCGTTCTACTCAGAAGTTCAAATTTCAGTTCAAAACAGAGAATAAACATGTTGGAAGGCTATAGTCCTGTTTGGCAGGCTTTTTTTGGAACACTATTTACCTGGTTTTTGACAGCTGCTGGAGCAGCCTTGGTATTTTTCTTGAATGGAACTCAGGTACAAAATATTAATTTTTAAATTTATTTTGCCACACTATTCTTTTTGTCCATTACTGCTGATAGTGTGGCTTGTGCCCAGTAGTAAATTAGTTTGATTGTATTGTTACTAATAGGCTCTTGTGTCACAGCAATATTTTTATTAATCAAGTTATACAATTCCCTCTTATTATTGTTTAGAGAAAATTTCTTGATTCTTCACTTGGATTTGCTGCAGGTTTGAAATATAATAAATCAAATTTAAAAATTCAAAAATTTTCCATTAATCAAATTTTATTTCTAGGTGTCATGCTTGCAGCTTCATATTGGTTTGCTTATGTTATTATTGTACCTCTTGTAAAGTGGCTTCAATGTAATTTTGATTTTGTAAGTAAAGGTCACTTTTGGCACCTGCAATAGAGATGGTTGAGAATTCAGGACTATATGGAAATTCAGGTGAATATGCCTGTCTCCCTATTGCAGCTGGCATTTTCTTTGGTGCTTTCTTTGTTCACTTAGCTGACCTGATGCTGCAATACTTTAACATTGGAACATCCAGTATTTTGATTCATATTATTTTTACACTGAAATATTTACTTTCTTGTTCTTTTTGAAAAATCTATTATTCTGTAGTTTCTCCAGAAAGTACTCCAATTGAGGAACCAAGGTTCAGTCTAGGATTGAAATCAGAAAGCAGCCAAATATTGGGCAGTGATGGTGATTTGTTTACTCTTAAGAAGAGAACGAAAACAACTGCTACAGAAAATGAAATTGATCAGACAGAATCTGGTCTTTTCAATAAAGAGTTTGTTGATGAAAAGAAACAGAGTGGAAACTGGAAACGAATTTGCCTTTTAATAATCGCGATCACTGTCCATAACATTCCTGGTACTGTATACAGTGAATTATTATCATTTTGTGAAACATAACACCTCATTCATTAGTGATGAGAGTGTAAGACTTTTCAGAAAAATTAACTACACTGTACGCATAACGTCTTGTACCGTAGCGATTAATTATTATTCTTTCAATTCAGAATGAAACAATTCTGGTGGATTAAGAATATTGTCGTAATATTAAGTAACATATTTTCATTGGCAGTAGAAGCGATGGTGGCATTAAAACACTGGGTTAGAAAAGAAATTCAACTAATTTTTTTGTTGTCAATGAAAACTAGAGGGACTTGCAGTTGGGGTTGGTTTTGGAGCAATTGGAAAGTCTCCTAAAGCTACCCTACAAAGTGCCAGGTAGGTTAATTTAAATATATTAAATACAGGTTGCAAGTCATTCATATGTTGTAAGGGTTTATATTTTTCTTAATTCAAATTTTATTTTTATCATTGGTAGAAATTTAGCAATTGGAATAGGCATCCAGAATTTTCCGGAAGGCTTAGCTGTCAGCTTACCTCTTAGGGGGTCTGGCTTTTCAGTGTGGCAAAGTTTTTGGTAGATATTATGCTATTTTTCCGTATCATGTATTTTTGATTTCAACATTTTTTATTTTTGTTTATGTTCTAGGTATGGGCAGCTTTCAGGAATGGTAGAACCAATCTCTGGTCTTGTGGGTGCTTTATGCGTTTCTTGGATCGAGTCTTCTCTTCCATATGCTATGGCTTTTGCAGCCGGTGCTATGATCTACGTTGTTTTTGATGATCTCATTCCTGAGGCGACTTCTTGGTATCACGTTTTTTTCTTACATTCAAGAAAGAAATAAGAATAATAATACAAATCATTAAGGACATTAAGTTAAAAACTAATTTGACCCAGTTATTAAAGTTTCGAAACCAATATTCTTTTATTTTTACTTTGCTTACGCTATTGCTTCAAAACAGATCATGAAACCGTTTATTTCGCTTTAGTAATTAATGAAAAATATATATTTGTGTTAATCAAAATTTTATAAATATAACTAAGTATACGAGATAATAATAAAAAACTAACTGACTTTATCTTTTATTTATTTTTTCTCTTAATTTATCCTTTATTAACTACAGCGGAAACGCGAAACTGGCATCGTGGGGCGCCATTTTTGGATTTATTTTAATGATGTGTCTTGACGTTGGACTTGGATAATCCAGTCACACTTTGTTCCGTGTTGTGGTATCGTTCCAATTCATCAAGAACATGAACTTTACAATAGATTTTAAAGATTCGTTCATAGAGTCTTCTGAACTGTGCAGTTTGCTTTCTGTTTGCAGTACATCAAGACTTTTTTGCGTTTTATCTCTGGCAATGCATGCATTTAAAAAAAAAAAATGTTTTAGGGTTGAAATAAAATTGGCTGTACCTATTAGTAGTTATTTGTTGAAAATTTTTCTATTGAAGCATGGAGTAGGGACTCCATGTCCCCATCATTAGTCCCTATCCATTTAGTTCCCGCACTCCATGATAGCTAGAAGTATGGTTTTGATTCGACCAATACGAGTGTGAAGTTGAATTTGAACAAATATTGTATGTTATATTACCTCCTAAAAAAATATTACATAAAGTGTAATGATAATTCAATTCTTTTTTGCAGCCATAAGCTGAACTCTTCTGCTACACACACTGCAATTGGGTCCAAAGAAAAAGCAGGTTAATTTAAATTAAATTAAACATCAAAACTTGTTTTCAAATTCTGAATGAAAGAAGCTAGTTAATTAGGTGAGCTGAATGAATCAATTAATCATTCGCACTTGGTTCATGCATAATGATTTATCTGTAAGTATGCTTGCATTTCACTTCAATATAATAAAAAAAGGTAAGAAAAAGTAAAATGCGTCGTCTGGGTTCATTTTAACGAGCTCGAACCCTGTCTTGGACTTTATTTGAGTTTTTGTGCGCCATGTGACTTCCAGATCGCAGTCATCGCACATGATATGGTTAGAAAATATGGGCGTGGAAAAGACTTCAACGCCGACCAATTGGAATAAAATAAATTACGTCATTGTCTCCTGGCTAGCTCCTCCCAAAGTAGAAACTCAAGGACGAGAGACGGAGCCAGAACGGAACATTAAAGCCCTAAGGGAGCTGGAGCTGACGGCGGTGAGAGGCACCAGTGTGCCACACTACCACCAAGCAGCTAGAACTCGCAAACTCGGGACACGGCCAGGCATTCGTTCGCTCCTGTCCAAACGCTGCTGTTGTTCAATTCCAACTTTACACTTTTCTCCCATGTTGAAGATGTTGCGCAGTAACAAAAAATTCTTGAGAAGCTCTTGTGCCTCCCTCCCCCGTGTCAGGTACGTATAATGCTAATTAACTAAACGTGTCGAGGTTACCTGCTTGTATTATTATGCCGTTTTTTTTCTTTTTGTTTTCCCAACTGTTCATCAAACAGGCCATTCAAGACTAAGTCGTTTTCCCTGCCATTAGTTATTAAGCTTTAGTAAGATAAATAATGAAATCCTAATGTTCTATTTATTAAAATTTGATTGCTATTTGACGTAATTTTGTTTTTCTTGATCCTTGTTTTTTGTTAGTTTCTTAAATGCGTTTTTGGTGTGTGTGTATAAAAGAACTTGCAAGGCTCCTCGGTGCGAGCGTAACATGGCTGCTCCTTTTATGGAAAAGGGCCAGTTGAGCAGAGGAATGCGTATGCGATTCTCGCTTCTCCCTATCCTGGTTGCTGAAAGAAGAGAAAAGAGAAAATTCCTCCCTCTTCCACATATTATTCCGGCAGACTTTATCTCCTACGGACATATACTGCATGCATTTCTACGTCACAAGCTGCTAGAATGGGGATAGTGTTATTTTTTTTTAAGTTGCTTGTATTCCATTTAGGAGCCTTCCGATGTCTGGCTTATTCTTTTTAAATAGCTAGCAGGTGAATGGATTTTTTTTTTCAAGCTTGATTGTAGTATAAACTTTTAACTGCTTGAGACCATGAGAGAAGTTGTCGACTTCAAAACGCTTGCTCTAGAGTGTTAGTTGCTTGCTAGGCGTGGAGGGAGACGGGAACGATATATATTCCAGACAGGAAGTGACGTCATAAGCTCAGAGGGCGTGTGTTGATGAGAGAAACCTTGAGCTTTTTTGAATGGTGGCAGCCACCAGTGTGTTGAGAATCTAGATTCAATTGAAAAACATATCGTACACGATTAGCAGTTAATGATTGAACAGTTTGTATCAAAACTGGCCTCTACCATAGATCTATAGCGTCTGCTGTGTGCATTGAATTCACCATTCTTTTTCGTCCTTGAAGATCTGTGTAGCTATCTTTGATTGTTCTTCGTCGCAAGAAGTGAATATGAAATCTCTTTGGGTTTAGAGAAATTAAATTGTATAGTTAAACCTAGTGCCGTACAGTGTGAGGTAAAGAACCGAGATTTTAGTTTTCTTCCTGTATGCCAAATCGGTTATAATTAACTTGCGACGTCTCGACGTCTTGTGTGGAGGCGATGTATTTTGGGATGAGGCCATGGGGGGGAGCTTAGGAAGAAGAAACGCTTGCGAACCAACGAAAAGGCCTTTATTTTCTCGGCGTTTCTGCTACCTTTCAGAAAGACACTCTTAGTAGAGAACCATTAATTTTGTTGCATTCCACCGTTGGAGTTGTTGCGGCGTTGCCTGTAGCTGCTGGTGACAAGTTCAACCCATACAGCCTACCCTGTGCGTTGTGTTTTCGTTGCATTCCAATTGTATTGGATTCTCTCTCGTGCAGGTCTGTCGACTTTTGACAGCCACGTCAGCCGGCAGGAGGAGCAAGAGCAACAGATGAAACGAACCCTTTCGAATAGTTTGCCCTTATTAGGACGACGACTTCGGTCTTGCAGCGGTGGCGTCGTGGTCGTCGGCGGCTGTGGACGTTCCTTCGGCCACTGACCTAAAAAGAGAAAAGGGGGAGGAGGAAGACTGAATGGAATGTGGCCATCGTTTCTTCTGCCACTGCTCAGCTGACGGTGTGCGCATACATGGCTACATTTCCGCTTCCTACATGCTAAGTTTCCCCTTTTTACAAATAGGCTTCAAGAAGGAATGATAAGGCTCATAAATATTGTAAAATTTTGTCTGCACACTTGTTTCATAGTTTAAGCAGCTTGCCGTCATGGTAATAGAGCCAACATGTCACTTGCGACTTTTTTAAAATGTTTATTTCTACATTAGCTTTCCTTTTTTTAGTTTTTTTTTCTGTGTGAGAAAGGAGAAGAATAATCGTTGTATGTTGGGAGTATCCAACGGAATAGAAATCTTGCATCTTAACTTTTCCTTCATTTTTACTAAGCGTGTTTGAGCATTTTCTACCTACATTTGGTACGACCGCTGTTCAACAGATTTGCGAAAAATAGGAAAGAGAAGGCTGGCGATGTAGAGAGATTCGTTTGCGTTGAACGGGGTTAGGTTAGAAGGTACGTCACATTTTGCCAGTCTTAAGATGCTGCGTACGAGGATGACAGTAGAACTACAATACGCAACTAGTACTTCCAGTCTTTAAATTTTTTTAAATTATGAAGAAAAAAGGAGATCATAAAGCGCAAATGATAGCGACGGAAGAGGGCGGACGTCTCGTCTGCGGTAGATCCACACGAGCATCACAGACTTAGTGCATGCCGGGAATGAAGAGGGGAAAAGAACGGTGAATGAAAGAAAGATGGAAAAGGAGATAAAAGAAAATGAAACACAAAGAGAGAGGGACGGGAGAATGTGGTGTGGTGACTGTGTGCCCTTTAAAAGGAGGAAGAGGAGAAAAGATGAGAGAGGGCGAGGCGGCCGTTTCGGCGTGAGAGGCGGGCGGCAGTCGGTCTGTGGAATGCGGTCAGTGCACTGCTCTCTTCTTTCCTTCGCCTTTCGGGGGCTACGCTCTCTCCCTCTTCTTCCTTTCTCTCTGCCATTCAACTCGCCGCATTCCTTTCCTGCTCTCACACACTTTTCGTCGCTGCCGTCGTCTGGCTCCGTCTGCTGTGTATACGTGTACGTGTAGAAGAGAGAGCTGCCGGGTTGCTGCCACGGGTCGGCCCGTTCAGTCCTTCCCATTATCGGGACGCGCTCGGTTGACTCTTCGTTCATCAGCTTGTGCCAACTCCTTTTCCAGCATAGCGTTCTATTCTTTTTCTATTTTAGCTTCAAAAGGAAATTATAATTTACTTCCAATTGCTTACTTTTCTGAACGAAATCAATTTTCTTGCTAACAGTACATTCCCCCCTCCGCCTTTCGGTATTTTTTTTTTATATTTTCAGCGGTTTGACATTGGCCACCTGGCGGACTTCAGGATTAATTCTTTACAACACACCTTGTCGTGCAACAGAAGTGTTGATTGTTGTATTATTAAATTCGTTCTTGGGTTTTAACGCTGGGGAATGATAATCATTCTCCACTCTCTGCAGTGTTGAGAATATATCAACTGAGATGTTTAAAATGAAGTTAATCATATAAAATTTTTTAGTATTTTTTACTGAATGGTTTCTTGTTAGGTGCGATGAAAGTTTGGCATATAGACAGTGTCTGGTTTTCTGAGAGTAAAATATTCATTTGACATTTGTTCAGTTACATGTGACATTGTAAAATAGGCTTAGGATTATTGTGTTCTTTTCTTGTTAATATATATTTTCTTCTCTTGTCTTGCTGTTCACGCTTGATAAACTTGTTCTTCCCTACGTTGGCCAGTGGTCCGGTTAGGTTGGATGTGAGCGGACCCTTAATATCCCTGTGGGCTATCGCTCGAGTCTTTTGGGTTGTTTGGTACTTTTCATGCACTCTGACGATTGAACTCTTAAATAGTCAATAGTATTCGTCTATAGATTATCAACGTCCTATTAACTCGCCCTTAATTTTTCTAGGGAATTTTCTCTCGCAGTGCGGATGCACCAGGAGGATGAAGAATTGAAATTATGACTCCTTTGACAAGAATGACCACAAGAGTAACAAGAATACGGCTCTTAACCTCGAGACTAGTTTTCTCAGTGATCTGCCAGATGACATATTTTTTCTGAGATCATTGTGAAAGCTGATTTTGTGGGAAGCCTCGACTTATCAAAATAGATTTTAATTTTATGTAAAATTGAAATGTTTTATGAATACATGGCAAAGCTTTAAAAAATTCTCAAACATATACGTTTCAGTTTATTAATCGGAAAACTAATTTGAAACATAAATGAACAATAATTGACGATCTCTTGCAACTACAAATATTTACGGTTCAAACAGTGGATCACTTAAAGGGAAGACGAGAAATATGAGATGAAACTAATGCGCAACTATAGGTGCTATGTTAGAAATTGCATTATCAAGATTTCAATTTTTTCGATGAGTACCGGTACTTCGCTTGTTAATTGTATTTTTCATCGCAACGAGAAATAGGGTCAAATAACTGAAAGAATGAAAAAAAAAATCATAGGAAAAGACTTATGAAGAGTTTAAGTATCTTTATAAAATAACGGATAACGACATCAGAAGCTAATTAACTAGATGAATCTTGTAAGTAATATTATGTGCGGCACTACAAAAAAATCATATTAACTTTCTACGGTAAGAACTTCCTTGATTACTCTTATAAGAACGCAAGTGTCATCAGAAATCGATTCTGCGGTGTCAATAGCTTGCTCCAATTTCAAAACTTTATTTATTCGTGCTAGGTCTAGAACGATTCAAACAAAGTCACGTTCAACTTATTTTATTGCTGTAGTTGTATCTTACAATTACTGATGCAACCTAAGGTGGTTGAACCATGAACCCAATTTTTGTTATTGCTGAAATATATTTTCACATTTTCGTACCGTGTAGTATACGTTGTAAAGTGAGTATATTTTGCTAACATTCCTAATACCCTATTCACACCGACCGCCAAAACTTGTGCTTAGCGAAAACTCAAATTTAGCCAGGTTTAACGCAAAACCAGTTTAAATTTAGCTCAAAATGATCCTAAAACCTAAATTTTCAACTTTTGGTGTGAACGAAATTTTATCCTGGTTTTATATTTAAACACGGTATAAAGGCTCTAAACTTGACATAAACTACATGCGTTCACACACCCATTCCATTGAAATTCAAGGGATATCCTCGGTTTGCTAAAATCTGTTAGATCAGATTTAAGGATTTGTCATAAATGGTGGATAAAAGCAGAGTAAAACCAAGGTTTAGGCAAAATTGGGACTGTTCACATCGAGGTTTATTTAGTGTCAAAACTCAGATTTAAGTAAACCATGGTTAAACTTTTCGGTGTGTATCCAGTATAACAGTGGTGCATATCACGGCAGAGGTGCCGAAGGATATATATGAAAAAAATACATTTTATATTGAAAAGTGGCACCATTAGTTTGACTAAAATCCACCCGGAACGCCACCCTGTGCAAAGTTACCAGTGCAATTTTCTAAAAAGGCGTATAGGGTATGTAACGCACAGTGGCCAAACTTCCCCATTAGGCTATGAGCCCCATTCGGGCATTCGGCCCAACCATTCAGCCATTCCTAAATTGTAAATTCCTTCAAGCTTCAAGTTTCGTTTCAACAGTCAGTATGGTCCACCGTGGAGAACTGGCCGAGAGACTAATCACTAATCTAGTCAACACTAAACGGACGACGGGACGAGGATGACAGGCTCTAAAGTCTAGAGTCTATTCCTTGCACTAGCCAGTAGCCAGTAGCAATATGGGCGCGATTGTTATGAGTACTGTCCCATCATCAGCTGGTCCATAGAGTATAGTGACTATAGCCTGTAGCCTACACTGAACAGTGTACAGTACTACTGTAACCACGACGCCACGTGCAGTCACCAAACAGGTTTGTGTAAAGGTTCACTAACGTATGAGAATAGATTAAGTGAGTTAGCGTTAATTTTTTTTGGTAATCTTCAAGAAGACGGTAGTAAAAAAGCGCGATTCAAGTTTAAAATGTAAGTATTCTTATGTGTTTACAATCAATTGTTACATCATTGCATGATTTTGCTGTACTTATTTTAAAGCAATATTAATTGAAAGTTGTATGCTATTCTTGTTTCACTAGGCTCCCAAATCAAACAAATTTATCAGAAACTGTTTCACTACAAACCATTGGATACGTTTTGGCGCAATTCAAGTCTGAAAATGGAGAAAATTTAGAGTCTCCCATTGACTTGCCTCGAAATGTTAATACAGAAAATCTACAACTTATCTTAAATGCCCTTTTAAAAAAGGATGGCTCTAATGAGTTGATTCCTTACACATTTTTTGTAAATGGCAAAGAGGTAGTTAATAACTTGGAAGCCACACTGCAGAATGAAACTCTTAACAGTGAAAAAGTTCTGGAAATTATTTATCAACCACAAGCTATCTTCCAAGTGAGAGCTGTTACCCGTTGTACCAGGTATGTAAGATTCATTGGAAATGAAAGTATTGGCAGATGCTCTAGTTGTTTGATTTCTTTAATTTTATTTTCTAGTTCATTATTAGGACATTCCGAGGCTGTTGTTGCAGTATCTTTTAGTCCAAATGGTAAACATTTGGCAAGTGGAAGTGGGGATACTCAAGTTAGATTCTGGGATCTTTCAACTGAAACTCCATTGTTTACATGCAAAGGTTAGCATTTATTGCTCAAGATTTGTTTGATTGTTCACAAAGTAATTGTTTTATTTAATTGGTAGGTCACAAAAATTGGGTATTGTGCACTGCATGGTCACCTGATGGTTTAATTTTGGCATCTGCATGCAAAAATGGGGAAATACGGCTATGGGATCCAACAACAGGAAATTCCAAAGGAAAGCCTCTTTTGGGTCATAAACAAGTAAGCTACATACAGTAAATAGATTTTAAATAAAATAAAAAATTATTATTATTATTATTTGTTGCCCAGTGGGTTACCTGGTTGGCTTGGGAACCATTTCACATCAATCCAACTTGTAGAAAGCTTGCTAGTTCTTCTAAAGATGGAGATATTCGAATTTGGGACACAATACTTGGTACTTGTCTCCTCAACTTAGCTGGGCATCAACAAGGGGTCTCTTGCATTCGCTGGGGTGGACAAGGTCTTATTTACTCAGCATCACAGGTAATCAAGTTTCTGTACTCCTGATTGCAAATTTATTGTTTGCATGTGTCCAAATAAGCCTCTTAATGGTCTGGCTTTTTGTTTTCTAGGATAGGACTGTAAAAGTTTGGCGTGCAGAAGATGGTATCCTGTGCCGAACTTTACAGGGACACTGTCATTGGGTGAATAGTCTGGCGTTGAGTACTGATTACGTGTTACGTGCTGGCGCCTTTGATCCAGAAGATTATGGAGTTCTTCGAAAAACGCATACGCTGGAAGAAATTCGAATGAATGCTCTAAAACGTTACGATGCTCTTCTACAAGTTGGTCCGGAACGTCTGGTGTCTGGTTCGGATGATTTTACTCTTTTCTTGTGGATTCCTCATACAGACAAGAAACATGTTGGTAATTATAAATAATACATACATTATACATTTTCAGTCGGACCAATCAACATAATTTCTAAGCGTGTGTTCGCTAAATATGTGTGCCATCCTAAAATACGACTCTTAATACTTTGTTTTGTGCCCCCCGTCTAGCACGCATGACTGGTCATCAACAACTTGTAAATGACGTCAAATTCTCTCCTGATTCTCGTTTGATTGCATCCGCTTCTTTTGACAAATCGATAAAAATTTGGGATGGTAAAACGGGAGCTTACATTACCACCTTGAGAGGGCATGTTCAGGCTGTCTATCAAATTTCTTGGTCTGCTGACTCCCGATTGCTCGTGAGTGGTAGTGCTGATTCCACGGTGAAAGGTAGATTTTTAAAATTCTTCTTGAGAACTTTTGTATTCTGCACTACAATTATTTTCTTTTAGTATGGAGTTTGAAAACGAAAAAGTTACATGTTGACTTACCCGGGCATGGAGACGAAGTTTTTGCCGTTGATTGGAGCCCAGATTCTCAGCGCGTTGTGTCGGGAGGACGGGACAAAGTTCTTAAAATGTAACTGAACACTTAAATATATATTATGACTTTTAAAATAATATTCTGTGTTAAATAATATCAATAGATGGAGACATTGAACTAAGTCAAGAATTCGTCGCTTATTTGAACTGATTCAAACTGTATTAAATAGACGACATGAATGAACCAAAATGTGCTGTCTTAATTTTTTCTTAGTTTTTCTTTTTTCATTGCGTTTTTATATTTGTAACCTAAATCTACGAGATGGTTGTTTTAAACTTGGTCGAATAGATAATACCTTGTAAAAGTAGTGAACAAAAAGAGTATAAGAAAGCTTTTAATTCCTTTTGAAGAAAAAACAAAAACAAGAATTTTTTTTCTTTTACTGTTCACAAGAAACGGATGAACCTAGAATGGGTACTAGGTTGTCTCCGGTTGTCGTGTAGAAGTTTTCTAAGCGAATTTTACATTAGAACCTGTGTGAAAGGTATATAATTGAATCTTTCAAATGATAATAAAAATAGAGAACAAAGTAAAAACAATTATTGTACCCGTTCTCATTTATTTTATTTCCTCCATGGTTCCGTCTTTTAAACGTGCGCATCTCGCGTACACATCATCAGCCAGTTGCTTCTCGCTCTCAGGCTCTCCTTTCCCCGTCTTAGTGGTTTCAACTTTCCCGGTTCCTAGTTAATGCAACATCGGTGCTCCGGTTGTATTAGGCGCAGGTATAGCGGCACCCTTCTCTATAAAGTTATAGACACTACCTTTGCTCTTACAATCAGCCTAGTGTCCCTACACTTGGCTGACACATAAAAAGTCTGAGTTGCCCGGCTATGCTGATAACCCAGGCGTTGGCTTCAGGCCTTCTGCCCGTCAGCCGTCAAGACTCAAGCTCTCAAGCCCTACAGCTCAAGTTTGTTACAGCTGTAGTGCTGTACTAGGCTGCATGGCACTTGGGTTCATGGTTTGCCAATCGTTGAGAAATCTTGTTATTTTCGCATTTCTTGTATGTTACATTGGAAGCCTTTGAATTTGGTGCTGTATTACAAGAAAGATTTCCTGATTCTTGTGATTTAAAAAATTGTCGACCAGTTTTTGTTTGCTTCGGAAGAAAGAAGCTTAGATTTACTTTTGACAAGTAAGTATTCATTCAGTGATACAATATTCTGTTATACATCAATGAAATATAGGAACAATGATGAAGAACATAACAATTAGATAATCATCAAGTTAATGTTTTTTGTCACATGTTACAATCACTGGCCAAAATTATTCAGAAAGTTTAAATGTGAAGATTTTTCAGTTCACATTGTAACAATCATTTAAATTTTTGTTTTTCAACAGAATGGTAATTCAGAGTCTGAATAGTAGAGGAGCCCCATTTCGCTCTCAAGGATCAGGAATGACTCCTAAGGAGCTGTCGGAGAATGATGACTTAGCAACAGGATTAGTTCTGGACCCATACCTTGGATTTATGACACACAAAATGAATCTCAGGTAAGTACAATTTACAAATATCTCTTTCATGAATCTATTAAGCATATTTATATAAAATATTTCATACAGGTATAGGCCGCCTAAAGCCAACAGAGATGAACTTAAACAAGCAGTGATTCACTTCATTAATCACCAAGACTATGAAAAGACCTATAATCAGTTAATTTCCAGTGATTATGTTTTGAATTTTCTCTCCAACAAAAGCAAACAACAACAAGCAACACTTAAAGAACATGTAAGTCATTCTAATTTAATATGTACAGTTTTTATACTTTTTTATGAAATTAAGAACAAATATTTTAAATCAACACCTACATATAATGCAAATTTCCAGGTAGGCATTTTAATGTCCATAGACGTTTTGGGAAGCCCTATACGTTAGGTACCCCAACGTCCGTAGACCCATTTAAAGCCACTTCTCTTATCATCTTGTACCACTGTATCATTGATGTTTAGTTCATGCATATATGCCCTATTCTGTTATTTTTCTGTTTATAATAGTGTCAAAGTATTAATTTTTTTTAACCTGTTTGTCTCAGATTTATCGTTACCTAGGAATGTTCCATCCATCTGCTGGTTTCAGTCTGCAACCTTGCTACAGATATTCTATGGAAGGACAGAGAGGAGCCAAACTTTGTACCACTAAAAAATGGTGAAACTTTTGAACTTATTTTGCCTAAAATGTTAAGATATCACATATTTATATTTATATGTAATAAAATTTTAAGATTGAATGGATATGATGAAAGTATTAGTATGGCAATGATAATACTATAATCCTAAATTTCTTGATTTTGTAGGTACAAAAATGAACAGATAAGTTTGCTTGTTGGCTGCATTGCTGAACTTAGTCCAGAAGAAGAATCTCAGCTGCTGCATACTGGGAAAAACGATTTTAGTGTAATGTATAGGTAAGATTCATTTTGTTTTAGTGGTGTATTAATCAATGTGAACAATCGTACTTAATTGATTACATGATTGAATCGTTAACTTTCAGCTGCCGGAAGAACTGTGCACAACTATGGTTGGGGCCTGCTGCCTTCATAAACCACGATTGTCGGTCGAATTGCAAAGTAAGTTTTATCATATTTATTTTATCTACCGAAGGAAATTATTTATCTGACGGATTCGTGTATCCCGTCAATGATTAACTGGTAAACTGGGTAAACTGGGAAGATTTAATGACAAGCAGCTTGTACTCAAATTGCTGCGTTCTTTTGTAGTTAATGCAAATCTCATAATAACATATTGAAATCATTTCTTTTGGGTATATGAATGGGAAAGTATAATTTATTACTCTGTTGTTTAAATTATGAGAAGTCGTATTTCAATTGGAGCATGTTATTTGCATCCAAGTTTCTCCTGGTTTCCTAAAATCTAATTTTTGAAATTTTGTATCGTATTTCAATAGTTTGTTGCTACTGGTCGGTGACACAGCTTGTGTTCGTATTCTGAGAGATATTGAGGCAGGTGAGGAGATCACTTGCTTTTTACGGGGAAGATTTCTCTTCGGTGACAATAACTGTTTCTGCGAATGTGAGACATATCTGTGAGCGACGAGGAACTGGTGCTTTTGCCAAAAATAAGAAGACTTCTCCTGATGCAACTGCTAAGGAAGCACGTTATCGTCTACGAGAAACGCATTTGCGCCTCTAGTCGCGTTTAAAAAGAGAAAGGGCAACCCACCAGTAACAACTGCAGAGATACCTGGACATCAAGTGAATGGAATTTCATCTGCAAGTTTAGAAACTCTTTCCAGACCAACTGATACTCAGAGAGGTGCAAAGAAGGAACTCGCTAGGTATTAGTTGTATCTTTTATCAAGATTTTGGTTTTATGATTACGATATTTCTTTTAAATTAGTTGTTCGGTCACTTACATCAATATTAATTTTTAATTATCTAGATATGATGCTGAACTCCTTATGGCACCCAACTTTCCATCACAGAGCGCCTACCAAGACAGGTGGTCAGAGAAGTACATGCTAGCGGTTAGCAGCATTGTAGTCAAAACAGCAATGAAGCCATTTTCGAGATTAAATTCAAAGCCCATTAAACGTGGTCGAATGAAACTTGAAAGCGAAGCGGCCCAAGCGGAAAATATCAAATAAATGGTTGCAATTTGGAATAATTCGAACATACAAGTTGAAATCGGGGCCATCAAAAGGAATTTGCGTTCGCGAACCGTTCGCAGTGTCGGTAGCCTCCCTGCTCATCCGCGTCAATGTAGCATCTCAAGCTCACACTAACAGCAACGGAATCAAGATTGGAATGCGCTTACGGAACATAAAACGTATGGAACAAACCTCTGAAACCACAGCTATATTACCGATTGAGAAATCCACATCAGTTGACGCTAACTCAAAGACGGATTGCGAAAACTATTTCTACAACGACCGGGCTAAAGCGATGTCTACGAGTAACGATAGTGACAGCGAAGATTCTACTAGACTCTCTCGTACTGTAACTGTTCCAGACAAAGAGCGAGAAAAAAATTAAACCGATGCCCTCGTTTGAACCACTGAGTCATTCAGTGTCGCAGATAACAATACCTACATCACCGACTGTGGTCGTCTTAAACTTACTTAAGAATGAAGCGTAGTCCTGTCCTCGACGAAGTGATTGAATCGGAAATGCTATGGTGTATATAAACCACATCAGGATTGCCAGCAGCGGATGATGCCAGTTTATGAAGTGTTTCCGAGCTGAAGGACTTGAAGGAGACCCGGAAGAAAAAGCCTGTCTTCGTCGAACCAGTCGGCGGCGAAATTCCTCTACTGCTTCAGTATCCCCTACTTCAGGATGCCTTCTACAGCAAGAGATTGCGTTTAATATTTGGAAACGAGTCCCGTACCATCGATCTAGAAGCTGCTAGCACTTCGAAGTGATCTTGGTTGAAAAGCCAAGAATTGGTTGCTTTCGCTCCATTCTCCTAAATGTTCATTGATGAATATATTAAGCCAGCGATCCATATGTTTTTTCATTTTTCCTGCTCTTTAATTTGTATTCCTCGTTTTTCACAATATCAATCTGAGTACATTCACATCACTGCAGTTACTAACTTACTTTACTGCAGTTGCATTGCAATACATTAATGAAAATCGAATGGTTCTTTGAACTTTTTCTATAACTTATCGGTTCTTATTGAATGCTATTAACTGGTCTTTGAACCGAATTTGTATATCAGATGTCATTAGGTTTTGGATTTTTTGTGAAGGAACATGAAAATGCCTGTGCGATTTTTTTTTATAGAGGAAATAGTTTATAAGGGCACCTTTATGTTCAGGAAGAAATTTCTTGAACATGTTATAGGAATCTTTGAGGTTCTTCGTTTTCTTGAAAAAGGTTTTTCCAATATATTGCACTGCCTCCAGTAAACCTGACAGTAATACTCCCCACGGCAGGTACACCACACTTCACTGCACTGCAGTGAAATGCACTACATCACATAATAGTTTCTTAGAACTGTCCTATAAATCATCCGTCTCCTAATGCTTTTGAATCGCTTTAATGTTAAAATTGTAGGTTGGGCGATTTTCTTGATGTAGGAAATTTCAAAAATGCCTTGGCGATTTTTTTTGGAAAGAGAAGCACACACGAGCAGTGAGGTAACAGTCGAGAGCAAATGAGGAACACACACGAGCACACTGAGGCACAGTCGAGAGCAAAATAGGAACAGTTGAGAGTAAATTCTAGAAAATTACATTTTTATATGGAGGAATAAAATTATAAGGGTCACTATATGTACACGAGTAAAATGAAACATGTTATAAGATTAGGAAGAGCTTATCTAAACGGTTTTCTAGTTTTGTGCACCAAACTGCAGTACACTACACATCACTGCATCACTACACTTGACTGTACTGCAGTGCATTGCAATACAGTACATGAAAATGAATAGTTCTTTGAACTTTCTCTAACTTATCGTTTCCTCTACTTGAATGCTATTGAACTGGTCTTTGAACCGCACGATGTAAGAAATCAAGATGTCATTAGGTTTGGCGATTTTCTTGATGAAGGAACTTGAAAAAGCCTTGGCGATTTTTTTTTATGAGGAAAAGTTTTATAAGGGTCACCTTTATGTACAGAAGTAAATTGAACATGTTATAGGAATTCCTTTGAAAGGTTCTTCGTCCTTCTTGAAAAGGTTTTCCAATATATTGCACTGCCCTCCAGTAAACCTGACAGTAATACTCCCCACGGCAGTACACCACACTTCCCTGCACTGCAGTGAAATGCACTACATCACATAATAGTTCTTAGAACTGTGCCTATAAATCATCGTCTCCTAATGCTTTTGAATCGCTTTAATGTTAAAATTGTAGGTTGGGCGATTTTCTTGATGTAGGAAATTTCAAAAATGCCTTGGCGATTTTTTTTTGGAAGAGAAGCACACACGAGCAAGTGAGGTACAGTCGAGAGCAAAATGAGGAACACACACGAGCAACTGAGGCACAGTCGAGAGCAAAATGAGGTACAGTTGAGAGTAAATTCTAGAAAATTACAATTTTTATTTATGGAGGAAAGTTTATAAGGGTCACCTATATGTACACGAGTAAAAATGAAACATGTTATAAGATTAGGAAGAGCTTATCTAAACGGGTTTCTAGTTCAGTGCACCAAACTGCAGTACACTACACATCACTGCAGTCACTACACTTGACTGTACTGCAGTGCATTGCAATACAGTACATGAAAATGAATAGTTCTTTGAACTTTTTCTCTAACTTATCGTTTCCTCTACTTGAATTGCTATGAACTGGTCTTTGAACCGCATCGATGTAAGAAATCAAGATGTCATTAGGTTTGGCGATTTTCTTGATGAAGGAACTTGAAAAAGCCTTGGCGATTTTTTTATAGAGGAAAAGTTTATAAGGGTCACCTTTATGTACAGAAGTAAATTTGAACATGTTATAGGAATTCCTTTGAAAGGTTCTTCGTCCTTCTTGAAAAGGTTTTCCAATATATTGCACTGCCCTCCAGTAAACCTGACAGTAATACTCCCCACGGCAGTACACCACACTTCACTGCACTGCAGTAAAATGCACTACATCACATAATAGTTCTTAGAACTGTGCCTATAAATCATCGTCTCCTAATGCTTTTGAATCGCTTTAATGTTAAAATTGTAGGTTGGGCGATTTTCTTGATGTAGGAAATTTAAAAAATGCCTTGGCGATTTTTTTTTGGAAGAGAAGCACACACGAGCAAGTGAGGTACAGTCGAGAGCAAAATGAGGAACACACACGAGCAACTGAGGCACATGTCGAGAGCAAAATGAGGTACAGTTGAGAGTAAATTCTAGAAAATTACAATTTTTATTTATGGAGGAAAAGTTTATAAGGGTCACCTATATGTACACGAGTAAAAATGAAACATGTTATAAGATTAGGATGAGCTTATCTAAACGGGTTTCTAGTTCAGTGCACCAAACTGCAGTACACTACACATCACTGCAGTCACTACACTTGACTGTACTGCAGTGCATTGCAATACAGTACATGAAAATGAATAGTTCTTTGAACTTTTTCTCTAACTTATCGTTTCCTCTACTTGAATGCTATTGAACTGGTCTTTGAACCGCATCGATGTAAGAAATCAAGATGTCATTAGGTTTGGCGATTTTCTTGATGAAGGAACTTGAAAAAGCCTTGGCGATTTTTTTTTTATAGAGGAAAAGTTTATAAGGGTCACCTTTATGTACAGAAGTAAATTTGAACATGTTATAGGAATTCCTTTGAAAGGTTCTTCGTCCTTCTTGAAAAGGTTTTCCAATATTTTGCACTGCCCTCCAGTAAAACCTGACAGTAATACTCCCCACGGCAGTACACCACACTTCACTGCACTGCAGTGAAATGCACTACATCACATAATAGTTCTTAGAACTGTGCCTATAAATCATCGTCTCCTAATGCTTTTGAATCGCTTTAATGTTAAAATTGTAGGTTGGGCGATTTTCTTGATGTAGGAAATTTCAAAAATGCCTTGGCGATTTTTTTTTTGGAAGAGAAGCACACACGAGCAAGTGAGGTACAGTCGAGAGCAAAATGAGGAACACACACGAGCAACTGAGGCACAGTCGAGAGCAAAATGAGGTACAGTTGAGAGTAAATTCTAGAAAATTACAATTTTTATTTATGGGAGGAAAAGTTTATAAGGGTCACCTATATGTACACGAGTAAAAATGAAACATGTTATAAGATTAGGAAGAGCTTATCTAAACGGGTTTCTAGTTCAGTGCACCAAACTGCAGTACACTACACATCACTGCAGTCACTACACTTGACTGTACTGCAGTGCATTGCAATACAGTACATGAAAATGAATAGTTCTTTGAACTTTTTCTCTAACTTATCGTTTCCTCTACTTGAATGCTATTGAACTGGTCTTTGAACCGCATCGATGTAAGAAAATCAAGATGTCATTAGGTTTGGCGATTTTCTTGATGAAGGAACTTGAAAAAGCCTTGGCGATTTTTTTTTATAGAGGAAAAGTTTATAAGGGTCACCTTTATGTACAGAAGTAAATTTGAACATGTTATAGGAATTCCTTTGAAAGGTTCTTCGTCCTTCTTGAAAAGGTTTTCCAATATTTTGCACTGCCCTCCAGTAAACCTGACAGTAATACTCCCCACGGCAGTACACCACACTTCACTGCACTGCAGTGAAATGCACTACATCACATAATAGTTCTTAGAACTGTGCCTATAAATCATCGTCTCCTAATGCTTTTGAATCGCTTTAATGTTAAAATTGTAGGTTGGGCGATTTTCTTGATGTAGGAAATTTCAAAAATGCCTTGGCGATTTTTTTTTGGAAGAGAAGCACACACGAGCAAGTGAGGTACAGTCGAGAGCAAAATGAGGAACACACACGAGCAACTGAGGCACAGTCGAGAGCAAAATGAGGTACAGTTGAGAGTAAATTCTAGAAAATTACAATTTTTATTTATGGAGGAAAAGTTTATAAGGGTCACCTATATGTACACGAGTAAAAATGAAACATGTTATAAGATTAGGAAGAGCTTATCTAAACGGGTTTCTAGTTCAGTGCACCAAACTGCAGTACACTACACATCACTGCAGTCACTACACTTGACTGTACTGCAGTGCATTGCAATACAGTACATGAAAATGAATAGTTCTTTGAACTTTTTCTCTAACTTATCGTTTCCTCTACTTGAATGCTATTGAACTGGTCTTTGAACCGCATCGATGTAAGAAATCAAGATGTCATTAGGTTTGGCGATTTTCTTGATGAAGGAACTTGAAAAAGCCTTGGCGATTTTTTTTTATAGAGGAAAAGTTTATAAGGGTCACCTTTATGTACAGAAGTAAATTTGAACATGTTATAGGAATTCCTTTGAAAGGTTCTTCGTCCTTCTTGAAAAGGTTTTCCAATATTTTGCACTGCCCTCCAGTAAACCTGACAGTAATACTCCCCACGGCAGTACACCACACTTCACTGCACTGCAGTGAAATGCACTACATCACATAATAGTTCTTAGAACTGTGCCTATAAATCATCGTCTCCTAATGCTTTTGAATCGCTTTAATGTTAAAATTGTAGGTTGGGCGATTTTCTTGATGTAGGAAATTTCAAAATGCCTTGGCGATTTTTTTTGGAAGAGAAGCACACACGAGCAAGTGAGGTACAGTCGAGAGCAAAATGAGGAACACACACGAGCAACTGAGGCACAGTCGAGAGCAAAATGAGGTACAGTTGAGAGTAAATTCTAGAAAATTACAATTTTTATTTATGGAGGAAAAGTTTATAAGGGTCACCTATATGTACACGAGTAAAAATGAAACATGTTATAAGATTAGGAAGAGCTTATCTAAACGGGTTTCTAGTTCAGTGCACCAAACTGCAGTACACTACACATCACTGCAGTCACTACACTTGACTGTACTGCAGTGCATTGCAATACAGTACATGAAAATGAATAGTTCTTTGAACTTTTTCTCTAACTTATCGTTTCCTCTACTTGAATGCTATTGAACTGGTCTTTGAACCGCATCGATGTAAGAAATCAAGATGTCATTAGGTTTGGCGATTTTCTTGATGAAGGAACTTGAAAAAGCCTTGGCGATTTTTTTTTTATAGAGGAAAAGTTTATAAGGGTCACCTTTATGTACAGAAGTAAATTTGAACATGTTATAGGAATTCCTTTGAAAGGTTCTTCGTCCTTCTTGAAAAGGTTTTCCAATATATTGCACTGCCCTCCAGTAAACCTGACAGTAATACTCCCCACGGCAGTACACCACACTTCCCTGCACTGCAGTGAAATGCACTACATCACATAATAGTTCTTAGAACTGTGCCTATAAATCATCGTCTCCTAATGCTTTTGAATCGCTTTAATGTTAAAATTGTAGGTTGGGCGATTTTCTTGATGTAGGAAATTTCAAAAATGCCTTGGCGATTTTTTTTTTGGAAGAGAAGCACACACGAGCAAGTGAGGTACAGTCGAGAGCAAAATGAGGAACACACACGAGCAACTGAGGCACAGTCGAGAGCAAAATGAGGTACAGTTGAGAGTAAATTCTAGAAAATTACAATTTTTATTTATGGAGGAAAAGTTTATAAGGGTCACCTATATGTACACGAGTAAAAATGAAACATGTTATAAGATTAGGAAGAGCTTATCTAAACGGGTTTCTAGTTCAGTGCACCAAACTGCAGTACACTACACATCACTGCAGTCACTACACTTGACTGTACTGCAGTGCATTGCAATACAGTACATGAAAATGAATAGTTCTTTGAACTTTTTCTCTAACTTATCGTTTCCTCTACTTGAATGCTATTGAACTGGTCTTTGAACCGCATCGATGTAAGAAATCAAGATGTCATTAGGTTTGGCGATTTTCTTGATGAAGGAACTTGAAAAAGCCTTGGCGATTTTTTTTTATAGAGGAAAAGTTTATAAGGGTCACCTTTATGTACAGAAGTAAATTTGAACATGTTATAGGAATTCCTTTGAAAGGTTCTTCGTCCTTCTTGAAAAGGTTTTCCAATATATTGCACTGCCCTCCAGTAAACCTGACAGTAATACTCCCCACGGCAGTACACCACACTTCACTGCACTGCAGTGAAATGCACTACATCACATAATAGTTCTTAGAACTGTGCCTATAAATCATCGTCTCCTAATGCTTTTGAATCGCTTTAATGTTAAAATTGTAGGTTGGGGCGATTTTCTTGATGTAGGAAATTTCAAAAATGCCTTGGCGATTTTTTTTTGGAAGAGAAGCACACACGAGCAAGTGAGGTACAGTCGAGAGCAAAATGAGGAACACACACGAGCAACTGAGGCACAGTCGAGAGCAAAATGAGGTACAGTTGAGAGTAAATTCTAGAAAAATTACAATTTTTATTTATGGAGGAAAAGTTTATAAGGGGTCACCTATATGTACACGAGTAAAAATGAAACATGTTATAAGATTAGGAAGAGCTTATCTAAACGGGTTTCTAGTTCAGTGCACCAAACTGCAGTACACTACACATCACTGCAGTCACTACACTTGACTGTACTGCAGTGCATTGCAATACAGTACATGAAAATGAATAGTTCTTTGAACTTTTTCTCTAACTTATCGTTTCCTCTACTTGAATGCTATTGAACTGGTCTTTGAACCGCATCGATGTAAGAAATCAAGATGTCATTAGGTTTGGCGATTTTCTTGATGAAGGAACTTGAAAAAGCCTTGGCGATTTTTTTTTATAGAGGAAAAGTTTATAAGGGTCACCTTTATGTACAGAAGTAAATTTGAACATGTTATAGGAATTCCTTTGAAAGGTTCTTCGTCCTTCTTGAAAAGGTTTTCCAATATATTGCACTGCCCTCCAGTAAACCTGACAGTAATACTCCCCACGGCAGTACACCACACTTCACTGCACTGCAGTGAAATGCACTACATCACATAATAGTTCTTAGAACTGTGCCTATAAATCATCGTCTCCTAATGCTTTTGAATCGCTTTAATGTTAAAATTGTAGGTTGGGGCGATTTTCTTGATGTAGGAAATTTCAAAAATGCCTTGGCGATTTTTTTTTGGAAGAGAAGCACACACGAGCAAGTGAGGTACAGTCGAGAGCAAAATGAGGAACACACACGAGCAACTGAGGCACAGTCGAGAGCAAAATGAGGTACAGTTGAGAGTAAATTCTAGAAAATTACAATTTTTATTTATGGAGGAAAAGTTTATAAGGGTCACCTATATGTACACGAGTAAAAATGAAAACATGTTATAAGATTAGGAAGAGCTTATCTAAACGGGTTTCTAGTTCAGTGCACCAAACTGCAGTACACTACACATCACTGCAGTCACTACACTTGACTGTACTGCAGTGCATTGCAATACAGTACATGAAAATGAATAGTTCTTTGAACTTTTTCTCTAACTTATCGTTTCCTCTACTTGAATGCTATTGAACTGGTCTTTGAACCGCATCGATGTAAGAAATCAAGATGTCATTAGGTTTGGCGATTTTCTTGATGAAGGAACTTGAAAAAGCCTTGGCGATTTTTTTTATAGAGGAAAAGTTTATAAGGGTCACCTTTATGTACAGAAGTAAATTTGAACATGTTATAGGAATTCCTTTGAAAGGTTCTTCGTCCTTCTTGAAAAGGTTTTCCAATATATTGCACTGCCCTCCAGTAAACCTGACAGTAATACTCCCCACGGCAGTACACCACACTTCACTGCACTGCAGTGAAATGCACTACATCACATAATAGTTCTTAGAACTGTGCCTATAAATCATCGTCTCCTAATGCTTTTGAATCGCTTTAATGTTAAAATTGTAGGTTGGGCGATTTTCTTGATGTAGGAAATTTCAAAAATGCCTTGGCGATTTTTTTTTGGAAGAGAAGCACACACGAGCAAGTGAGGTACAGTCGAGAGCAAAATGAGGAACACACACGAGCAACTGAGGCACAGTCGAGAGCAAAATGAGGTACAGTTGAGAGTAAATTCTAGAAAATTACAATTTTTTTTATGGAGGAAAAGTTTATAAGGGTCACCTATTGTACACGAGTAAAAATGAAACATGTTATAAGATTAGGAAGAGCTTATCTAAAACGGGTTTCTAGTTCAGTGCACCAAACTGCAGTACACTACACATCACTGCAGTCACTACACTTGACTGTACTGCAGTGCATTGCAATACAGTACATGAAAATGAATAGTTCTTTGAACTTTTTCTCTAAACTTATCGTTTCCTCTACTTGAATGCTATTGAACTGGTCTTTGAACCGCATCGATGTAAGAAATCAAGATGTCATTAGGTTTGGCGATTTTCTTGATGAAGGAACTTGAAAAAGCCTTGGCGATTTTTTTTTTATAGAGGAAAAGTTTATAAGGGTCACCTTTATGTACAGAAGTAAATTTGAACATGTTATAGGAATTCCTTTGAAAGGTTCTTCGTCCTTCTTGAAAAGGTTTTCCAATATATTGCACTGCCCTCCAGTAAACCTGACAGTAATACTCCCCACGGCAGTACACCACACTTCACTGCACTGCAGTGAAATGCACTACATCACATAATAGTTCTTAGAACTGTGCCTATAAATCATCGTCTCCTAATGCTTTTGAATCGCTTTAATGTTAAAATTGTAGGTTGGGCGATTTTCTTGATGTAGGAAATTTCAAAAATGCCTTGGCGATTTTTTTTTGGAAGAGAAGCACACACGAGCAAGTGAGGTACAGTCGAGAGCAAAATGAGGAACACACACGAGCAACTGAGGCACAGTCGAGAGCAAAATGAGGTACAGTTGAGAGTAAATTCTAGAAAATTACAATTTTTATTTATGGAGGAAAAGTTTATAAGGGTCACCTATTTGTACACGAGTAAAAATGAAACATGTTATAAGATTAGGAAGAGCTTATCTAAACGGGTTTCTAGTTCAGTGCACCAAACTGCAGTACACTACACATCACTGCAGTCACTACACTTGACTGTACTGCAGTGCATTGCAATACAGTACATGAAAATGAATAGTTCTTTGAACTTTTTCTCTAACTTATCGTTTCCTCTACTTGAATGCTATTGAACTGGTCTTTGAACCGCATCGATGTAAGAAATCAAGATGTCATTAGGTTTGGCGATTTTCTTGATGAAGGAACTTGAAAAAGCCTTGGCGATTTTTTTTTATAGAGGAAAAGTTTATAAGGGTCACCTTTATGTACAGAAGTAAATTTGAACATGTTATAGGAATTCCTTTGAAAGGTTCTTCGTCCTTCTTGAAAAGGTTTTCCAATATATTGCACTGCCCTCCAGTAAACCTGACAGTAATACTCCCCACGGCAGTACACCACACTTCACTGCACTGCAGTGAAATGCACTACATCACATAATAGTTCTTAGAACTGTGCCTATAAATCATCGTCTCCTAATGCTTTTGAATCGCTTTAATGTTAAAATTGTAGGTTGGGCGATTTTCTTGATGTAGGAAATTTCAAAAATGCCTTGGCGATTTTTTTTTGGAAGAGAAGCACACACGAGCAAGTGAGGTACAGTCGAGAGCAAAATGAGGAACACACACGAGCAACTGAGGCACAGTCGAGAGCAAAATGAGGTACAGTTGAGAGTAAATTCTAGAAAATTACAATTTTTATTTATGGAGGAAAAGTTTATAAGGGTCACCTATATGTACACGAGTAAAAATGAAACATGTTATAAGATTAGGAAGAGCTTATCTAAACGGGTTTCTAGTTCAGTGCACCAAACTGCAGTACACTACACATCACTGCAGTCACTACACTTGACTGTACTGCAGTGCATTGCAATACAGTACATGAAAATGAATAGTTCTTTGAACTTTTTCTCTAACTTATCGTTTCCTCTACTTGAATGCTATTGAACTGGTCTTTGAACCGCATCGATGTAAGAAATCAAGATGTCATTAGGTTTGGCGATTTTCTTGATGAAGGAACTTGAAAAAAGCCTTGGCGATTTTTTTTTATAGAGGAAAAGTTTATAAGGGTCACCTTTATGTACAGAAGTAAATTTGAACATGTTATAGGAATTCCTTTGAAAGGTTCTTCGTCCTTCTTGAAAAGGTTTTCCAATATATTGCACTGCCCTCCAGTAAACCTGACAGTAATACTCCCCACGGCAGTACACCACACTTCACTGCACTGCAGTGAAATGCACTACATCACATAATAGTTCTTAGAACTGTGCCTATAAATCATCGTCTCCTAATGCTTTTGAATCGCTTTAATGTTAAAATTGTAGGTTGGGCGATTTTCTTGATGTAGGAAATTTCAAAAATGCCTTGGCGATTTTTTTTTGGAAGAGAAGCACACACGAGCAAGTGAGGTACAGTCGAGAGCAAAATGAGGAACACACACGAGCAACTGAGGCACAGTCGAGAGCAAAATGAGGTACAGTTGAGAGTAAATTCTAGAAAATTACAATTTTTATTTATGGAGGAAAAGTTTATAAGGGTCACCTATATGTACACGAGTAAAAATGAAACATGTTATAAGATTAGGAAGAGCTTATCTAAACGGGTTTCTAGTTCAGTGCACCAAACTGCAGTACACTACACATCACTGCAGTCACTACACTTGACTGTACTGCAGTGCATTGCAATACAGTACATGAAAATGAATAGTTCTTTGAACTTTTTCTCTAACTTATCGTTTCCTCTACTTGAATGCTATTGAACTGGTCTTTGAACCGCATCGATGTAAGAAATCCAGATGTCATTAGGTTTGGCGATTTTCTTGATGAAGGAACTTGAAAAAGCCTTGGCGATTTTTTTTTATAGAGGAAAAGTTTATAAGGGTCACCTTTATGTACAGAAGTAAATTTGAACATGTTATAGGAATTCCTTGAAAGGGTTCTTCTTCGTCCTTCTTGAAAAGGTTTTCCAATATATTGCACTGCCCTCCAGTAAACCTGACAGTAATACTCCCCACGGCAGTACACCACACTTCACTGCACTGCAGTGAAATGCACTACATCACATAATAGTTCTTAGAACTGTTGCCTATAAATCATCGTCTCCTAATGCTTTTGAATCGCTTTAATGTTAAAATTGTAGGTTGGGCGATTTTCTTGATGTAGGAAATTTCAAAAATGCCTTGGCGATTTTTTTTGGAAGAGAAGCACACACGAGCAAGTGAGGTACAGTCCGAGAGCAAATGAGGAACACACACGAGCACTGAGGCACAGTCGAGAGCAAATGAGGTACAGTTGAGAGTAAATTCTAGAAAATTACAATTTTATTTATGGAGGAAAAGTTTATAAGGGTCACCTATATGTACACGAGTAAAAATGAAACATGTTATAAGATTAGGAAGAGCTTATCTAAACGGGTTTCTAGTTCAGTGCACCAAACTGCAGTACACTACACATCACTGCAGTCACTACACTTGACTGTACTGCAGTGCATTGCAATACAGTACATGAAAATGAATAGTTCTTTGAACTTTTTCTCTAACTTATCGTTTCCTCTACTTGAATGCTATTGAACTGGTCCTTTGAACCGCATCGATGTAAGAAATCAAGATGTCATTAGGTTTGGCGATTTTCTTGATGAAGGAACTTGAAAAAGCCTTGGCGATTTTTTTTAATAGAGGAAAAGTTTATAAGGGTCACCTTTATGTACAGAAGTAAATTTGAACATGTTATAGGAATTCCTTTGAAAGGTTCTTCGTCCTTCTTGAAAGGTTTTCCAATATATTGCACTGCCCTCCAGTAACCTGACAGTAATACTCCCCACGGCAGTACACCACACTTCACTGCACTGCAGTGAAATGCACTACCATCACATAATAGTTCTTAGAACTGTGGCCTATAAATCATCGTCTCCTAATGCTTTTGAATCGCTTTAATGTTAAAATTGTAGGTTGGGCGATTTTCTTGATGTAGGAAATTTCAAAAATGCCTTGGCGATTTTTTTTTGGAAGAGAAGCACACACGAGCAAGTGAGGTACAGTCGAGAGCAAAATGAGGAACACACACGAGCAACTGAGGCACAGTCGAGAGCAAAATGAGGTACAGTTGAGAGTAAATTCTAGAAAATTACAATTTTTATTTATGGAGGAAAAGTTTATAAGGGTCACCTATTGTACACGAGGTAAAATGAAACATGTTATAAGATTAGGAAGAGCTTATCTAAACGGGTTTCTAGTTCAGTGCACCAAACTGCAGTACACTACACATCACTGCAGTCACTACACTTGACTGTACTGCAGTGCATTGCAATACAGTACATGAAAATGAATAGTTCTTTGAACTTTTTCTCTAACTTATCGTTTCCTCTACTTGAATGCTATTGAACTGGTCTTTGAACCGCATCGATGTAAGAAATCAAGATGTCATTAGGTTTGGCGATTTTCTTGATGAAGGAACTTGAAAAAGCCTTGGCGATTTGTTTAATAGAGGAAAAGTTTATAAGGGTCACCTTTATGTACAGGAAGTAAATTTGAACATGTTATAGGAATTCCTTTGAAAGGTTCTTCGTCCTTCTTGAAAAGGTTTTCCAATATATTGCACTGCCCTCCAGTAAACCTGACAGTAATACTCCCCACGGCAGTACACCACACTTCACTGCACTGCAGTGAAATGCACTACATCACATAATAGTTCTTAGAACTGTGCCTATAAATCATCGTCTCCTAATGCTTTTGAATCGCTTTAATGTTAAAATTGTAGGTTGGGCGATTTCTTGATGTAGGAAATTTCAAAAATGCCTTGGCGATTTTTTTTGGAAGAGAAGCACACACGAGCAAGTGAGGTACAGTCGAGAGCAAAATGAGGAACACACACGAGCAACTGAGGCACAGTCGAGAGCAAAATGAGGTACAGTTGAGAGTAAATTCTAGAAAATTACAATTTTATTTATGGAGGAAAAGTTTATAAGGGTCACCTATATGTACACGAGTAAAAATGAAACATGTTATAAGATTAGGAAGAGCTTATCTAAACGGGTTTCTAGTTCAGTGCACCAAACTGCAGTACACTACACATCACTGCAGTCACTACACTTGACTGTACTGCAGTGCATTGCAATACAGTACATGAAAATGAATAGTTCTTTGAACTTTTTCTCTAACTTATCGTTTCCTCTACTTGAATGCTATTGAACTGGTCTTTGAACCGCATCGATGTAAGAAATCAAGATGTCATTAGGTTTGGCGATTTTCTTGATGAAGGAACTTGAAAAAGCCTTGGCGATTTTTTTTTATAGAGGAAAAGTTTATAAGGGTCACCTTTATGTACAGAAGTAAATTTGAACATGTTATAGGAATTCCTTTGAAAGGTTCTTCGTCCTTCTTGAAAAGGTTTTCCAATATATTGCACTGCCCTCCAGTAAACCTGACAGTAATACTCCCCACGGCAGTACACCACACTTCACTGCACTGCAGTGAAATGCACTACATCACATAATAGTTCTTAGAACTGTGCCTATAAATCATCGTCTCCTAATGCTTTTGAATCGCTTTAATGTTAAAATTGTAGGTTGGGCGATTTTCTTGATGTAGGAAATTTCAAAATGCCTTGGCGATTTTTTTTTGGAAGAGAAGCACACACGAGCAAGTGAGGTACAGTCGAGAGCAAAATGAGGAACACACACGAGCAACTGAGGCACAGTCGAGAGCAAAATGAGGTACAGTTGAGAGTAAATTCTAGAAAATTACAATTTTTATTTATGGAGGAAAAGTTTATAAGGGTCACCTATATGTACACGAGTAAAAATGAAACATGTTATAAGATTAGGAAGAGCTTATCTAAACGGGTTTCTAGTTCAGTGCACCAAACTGCAGTACACTACACATCACTGCAGTCACTACACTTGACTGTACTGCAGTGCATTGCAATACAGTACATGAAAATGAATAGTTCTTTGAACTTTTTCTCTAACTTATCGTTTCCTCTACTTGAATGCTATTGAACTGGTCTTTGAACCGCATCGATGTAAGAAATCAAGATGTCATTAGGTTTGGCGATTTTCTTGATGAAGGAACTTGAAAAAGCCTTGGCGATTTTTTTTTATAGAGGAAAAGTTTATAAGGGTCACCTTTATGTACAGAAGTAAATTTGAACATGTTATAGGAATTCCTTTGAAAGGTTCTTCGTCCTTCTTGAAAAGGTTTTCCAATATATTGCACTGCCCTCCAGTAAACCTGACAGTAATACTCCCCACGGCAGTACACCACACTTCACTGCACTGCAGTGAAATGCACTACATCACATAATAGTTCTTAGAACTGTGCCTATAAATCATCGTCTCCTAATGCTTTTGAATCGCTTTAATGTTAAAATTGTAGGTTGGGCGATTTTCTTGATGTAGGAAATTTAAAAAATGCCTTGGCGATTTTTTTTTGGAAGAGAAGCACACACGAGCAAGTGAGGTACAGTCGAGAGCAAAATGAGGAACACACACGAGCAACTGAGGCACAGTCGAGAGCAAAATGAGGTACAGTTGAGAGTAAATTCTAGAAAATTACAATTTTTATTTTATGGAGGAAAAGTTTATAAGGGTCACCTATATGTACACGAGTAAAAATGAAACATGTTATAAGATTAGGAAGAGCTTATCTAAACGGGTTTCTAGTTCAGTGCACCAAACTGCAGTACACTACACATCACTGCAGTCACTACACTTGACTGTACTGCAGTGCATTGCAATACAGTACATGAAAATGAATAGTTCTTTGAACTTTTTCTCTAACTTATCGTTTCCTCTACTTGAATGCTATTGAACTGGTCTTTGAACCGCATCGATGTAAGAAATCAAGATGTCATTAGGTTTGGCGATTTTCTTGATGAAGGAACTTGAAAAAGCCTTGGCGATTTTTTTTAATAGAGGAAAAGTTTATAAGGGTCACCTTTATGTACAGAAGTAAATTTGAACATGTTATAGGAATTCCTTTGAAAGGTTCTTCGTCCTTCTTGAAAAGGTTTTCCAATATATTGCACTGCCCTCCAGTAAACCTGACAGTAATACTCCCCACGGCAGTACACCACACTTCACTACACTGCAGTGAAATGCACTACATCACATAATAGTTCTTAGAACTGTGCCTATAAATCATCGTCTCCTAATGCTTTTGAATCGCTTTAATGTTAAAATTGTAGGTTGGGCGATTTTCTTGATGTAGGAAATTTCAAAAATGCCTTGGCGATTTTTTTTTGGAAGAGAAGCACACACGAGCAAGTGAGGTACAGTCGAGAGCAAAATGAGGAACACACACGAGCAACTGAGGCACAGTCGAGAGCAAAATGAGGTACAGTTGAGAGTAAATTCTAGAAAATTACAATTTTTATTTATGGAGGAAAAGTTTATAAGGGTCACCTATATGTACACGAGTAAAAATGAAACATGTTATAAGATTAGGAAGAGCTTATCTAAACGGGTTTCTAGTTCAGTGCACCAAACTGCAGTACACTACACATCACTGCAGTCACTACACTTGACTGTACTGCAGTGCATTGCAATACAGTACATGAAAATGAATAGTTCTTTGAACTTTTTCTCTAACTTATCGTTTCCTCTACTTGAATGCTATTGAACTGGTTCTTTGAACCGCATCGATGTAAGAAATCAAGATGTCATTAGGTTTGGCGATTTTCTTGATGAAGGAACTTGAAAAAGCCTTGGCGATTTTTTTTTATAGAGGAAAAGTTTATAAGGGTCACCTTTATGTACAGAAGTAAATTTGAACATGTTATAGGAATTCCTTGAAAGGTTCTTCGTCCTTCTTGAAAAGGTTTTCCAATATATTGCACTGCACTCCAGTAAACCTGACAGTAATACTCCCCACGGCAGTACACCACACTTCACTGCACTGCAGTGAAATGCACTACATCACATAATAGTTCTTAGAACTGTGCCTATAAATCATCGTCTCCTAATGCTTTGAATCGCTTTAATGTTAAAATTGTAGGTTGGGCGATTTTCTTGATGGAGGAAATTTAAAAATGCCTTGGCGATTTTTTTTTGGAAGAGAAGCACACACGAGCAAGTGAGGTACAGTCGAGAGCAAAATGAGGAACACACACGAGCAACTGAGGCACAGTCGAGAGCAAAAATGAGGTACAGTTGAGAGTAAATTCTAGAAAATTACAATTTTTATTTATGGAGGAAAAGTTTTATAAGGGTCACCTATATGTACACGAGTAAAAATGAAAACATGTTATAAGATTAGGAAGAGCTTATCTAACGGGTTTCTAGTTCAGTGCACCAAACTGCAGTACACTACACTTGACTGGCCCGGGACTGTACTGCAGTGCATTGCAAATACAGTACATGAAAATGAATAGTTCTTTGAACTTTTTCTCTAACTTATCGTTTCCTCTACTTGAATGCTATTGAACTGGTCTTTGAACCGCATCGATGTAGAAATCAAGATGTCATTAGGTTTGGCGATTTTCTTGATGAAGGAACTTGAAAAAGCCTTGGCGATTTTTTTATAGAGGAAAAGTTTATAAGGGTCACCTTTATGTACAGAAGTAAACTTGAACATGTTATAGGAATTCCTTTGAAAGGTTCTTCGTCCTTCTTGAAAAGGTTTTCCAATATATTGCACTGCCCTCCAGTAAACCTGACAGTAATACTCCCCACGGCAGTACACCACACTTCACTGCACTGCAGTGAAATGCACTACATCACATTAATAGTTCTTAGAACTGTGCCTATAAATCATCGTCTCCTAATGCTTTTGAATCGCTTTAATGTTAAAATTGTAGGTTGGGCGATTTTCTTGATGTAGGAAATTTCAAAAATGCCTTGGCGATTTTTTTTTGGAAGAGAAGCACACACGAGCAAGTGAGGTACAGTCGAGAGCAAAAATGAGGAACACACACGAGCAACTGAGGCACAGTCGAGAGCAAAATGAGGTACAGTTGAGAGTAAATTCTAGAAAATTACAATTTTTATTTATGGAGGAAAAGTTTATAAGGGTCACCTATATGTACACGAGTAAAAATGAAACATGTTATAAGATTAGGAAGAGCTTATCTAAACGGGTTTCTAGTTCAGTGCACCAAACTGCAGTACACTACACATCACTGCAGTCACTACACTTGACTGTACTGCAGTGCATTGCAATACAGTACATGAAAATGAATAGTTCTTAGAACTTTTTCTCTAACTTATCGTTTCCTCTACTTGAATGCTATTGAACTGGTCTTTGAACCGCATCGATGTAAGAAATCAAGATGTCATTAGGTTTGGCGATTTTCTTGATGAAGGAACTTGAAAAAGCCTTGGCGATTTTTTTTAATAGAGGAAAAGTTTATAAGGGTCACCTTTATGTACAGAAGTAAATTTGAACATGTTATAGGAATTCCTTTGAAAGGTTCTTCGTCCTTCTTGAAAAGGTTTTCCAATATATTGCACTGCACTCCAGTAAACCTGACAGTAATACTCCCCACGGCAGTACACCACACTTCACTGCACTGCAGTGAAATGCACTACATCACATAATAGTTCTTAGAACTGTGCCTATAAATCATCGTCTCCTAATGCTTTTGAATCGCTTTAATGTTAAAATTGTAGGTTGGGCGATTTTCTTGATGGAGGAAATTTAAAAAATGCCTTGGCGATTTTTTTTGGAAGAGAAGCACACACGAGCAAGTGAGGTACAGTCGAGAGCAAAATGAGGAACACACACGAGCAACTGAGGCACAGTCGAGAGCAAAATGAGGTACAGTTGAGAGTAAATTCTAGAAAATTACAATTTTTATTTATGGAGGAAAAGTTTATAAGGGTCACCTATATGTACACGAGTAAAAATGAAACATGTTATAAGATTAGGAAGAGCTTATCTAAACGGGTTTCTAGTTCAGTGCACCAAACTGCAGTACACTACACATCACTGCAGTCACTACACTTGACTGTACTGCAGTGCATTGCAATACAGTACATGAAAATGAATAGTTCTTTGAACTTTTTCTCTAACTTATCGTTTCCTCTACTTGAATGCTATTGAACTGGTCTTTGAACCGCATCGATGTAAGAAATCAAGATGTCATTAGGTTTGGCGATTTTCTTGATGAAGGAACTTGAAAAAAGCCTTGGCGATTTTTTTTATAGAGGAAAAGTTTATAAGGGTCACCTTTATGTACAGAAGTAAATTTGAACATGTTATAGGAATTCCTTTGAAAGGTTCTTCGTCCTTCTTGAAAAGGTTTTCCAATATATTGCACTGCCCTCCAGTAAACCTGACAGTAATACTCCCCACGGCAGTACACTACACTTCACTGCACTGCAGTGAAATGCACTACATCACATAATAGTTCTTAGAACTGTGCCTATAAATCATCGTCTCCTAATGCTTTTGAATCGCTTTAATGTTAAAATTGTAGGTTGGGCGATTTTCTTGATGTAGGAAATTTCAAAAATGCCTTGGCGATTTTTTTTTGGAAGAGAAGCACACACGAGCAAGTGAGGTACAGTCGAGAGCAAAATGAGGAACACACACGAGCAACTGAGGCACAGTCGAGAGCAAAATGAGGTACAGTTGAGAGTAAATTCTAGAAAATTACAATTTTTATTTATGGAGGAAAAGTTTATAAGGGTCACCTATATGTACACGAGTAAAAATGAAACATGTTATAAGATTAGGAAGAGCTTATCTAAACGGGTTTCTAGTTCAGTGCACCAAACTGCAGTACACTACACATCACTGCAGTCACTACACTTGACTGTGCTGCAGTGCATTGCAATACAGTACATGAAAATGAATAGTTCTTTGAACTTTTTCTCTAACTTATCGTTTCCTCTACTTGAATGCTATTGAACTGGTCTTTGAACCGCATCGATGTAAGAAATCAAGATGTCATTAGGTTTGGCGATTTTCTTGATGAAGGAACTTGAAAAAGCCTTGGCGATTTTTTTTAATAGAGGAAAAGTTTATAAGGGTCACCTTTATGTACAGAAGTAAATTTGAACATGTTATAGGAATTCCTTTGAAAGGTTCTTCGTCCTTCTTGAAAAGGTTTTCCAATATATTGCACTGCCCTCCAGTAAACCTGACAGTAATACTCCCCACGGCAGTACACCACACTTCACTGCACTGCAGTGAAATGCACTACATCACATAATAGTTCTTAGAACTGTGCCTATAAATCATCGTCTCCTAATGCTTTTGAATCGCTTTAATGTTAAAATTGTAGGTTGGGCGATTTTCTTGATGTAGGAAATTTCAAAAATGCCTTGGCGATTTTTTTTTTGGAAGAGAAGCACACACGAGCAAGTGAGGTACAGTCGAGAGCAAAATGAGGAACACACACGAGCAACTGAGGCACAGTCGAGAGCAAAATGAGGTTGAGAGTAAATTCTAGAAAATTACAATTTTTATTTATGGAGGAAAAGTTTATAAGGGTCACCTATATGTACACGAGTAAAAATGAAACATGTTATAAGATTAGGAAGAGCTTATCTAAACGGGTTTCTAGTTCAGTGCACCAAACTGCAGTACACTACACATCACTGCAGTCACTACACTTGACTGTACTGCAGTGCATTGCAATACAGTACATGAAAATGAATAGTTTCTTTGAACTTTTTCTCTAACTTATCGTTTCCTCTACTTGAATGCTATTGAACTGGTCTTTGAACCGCATCGATGTAAGAAATCAAGATGTCATTAGGTTTGGCGATTTTCTTGATGAAGGAACTTGAAAAAGCCTTGGCGATTTTTTTTTATAGAGGAAAAGTTATAAAGGGTCACCTTTATGTACAGAAGTAAATTTGAACATGTTATAGGAATTCCTTTGAAAGGTTCTTCGTCCTTCTTGAAAAGGTTTTCCAATATATTGCACTGCACTACAGTAAACCTGACAGTAATACTCCCCACGGCAGTACACCACACTTCACTGCACTGCAGTGAAATGCACTACATCACATAATAGTTCTTGGAACTGTGCCTATAAATCATCGTCTTCTAATGCTTTTGAATCGCTTTAATGTTAAAATTGTAGGTTGGGCGATTTTCTTGATGTAGGAAATTTCAAAAATGCCTTGGCGATTTTTTTTTGGAAGAGAAGCACACACGAGCAAGTGAGGTACAGTCGAGAGCAAAATGAGGAACACACACGAGCAACTGAGGCACAGTCGAGAGCAAAATGAGGTTGAGAGTAAATTCTAGAAAATTACAATTTTTATTTATGGAGGAAAAGTTTATATGGGTCACCTATATGTACACGAGTAAAAATGAAACATGTTATAAGATTAGGAAGAGCTTATCTAAACGGGTTTCTAGTTCAGTACACCAAACTGCAGTACACTACACATCACTGCAGTCACTACACTTGACTGTACTGCAGTGCATTGCAATACAGTACATGAAAATGAATAGTTCTTTGAACTTTTTCTCTAACTTATCGTTTCCTCTACTTGAATGCTATTGAACTGGTCTTTGAACCGCATCGATGTAAGAAATCAAGATGTCATTAGGTTTGGCGATTTTCTTGATGAAGGAACTTGAAAAAGCCTTGGCGATTTTTTTTAATAGAGGAAAAGTTTATAAGGGTCACCTTTATGTACAGAAGTAAATTTGAACATGTTATAGGAATTCCTTTGAAAGGTTCTTCGTCCTTCTTGAAAAGGTTTTCCAATATATTGCACTGCCCTCCAGTAAACCTGACAGTAATACTCCCCACGGCAGTACACCACACTTCACTGCACTGCAGTGAAATGCACTACATCACATAATAGTTCTTAGAACTGTGCCTATAAATCATCGTCTCCTAATGCTTTTGAATCGCTTTAATGTTAAAATTGTAGGTTGGGCGATTTTCTTGATGTAGGAAATTTCAAAAATGCCTTGGCGATTTTTTTTTGGAAGAGAAGCACACACGAGCAAGTGAGGTACAGTCGAGAGCAAAATGAGGAACACACACGAGCAACTGAGGCACAGTCGAGAGCAAAATGAGGTACAGTTGAGAGTAAATTCTAGAAAATTACAATTTTTATTTATGGAGGAAAAGTTTATAAGGGTCACCTATATCTACACGAGTAAAAATGAAACATGTTATAAGATTAGGAAGAGCTTATCTAAACGGGTTTCTAGTTCAGTGCACCAAACTGCAGTACACTACACTTGACTGTACTGCAGTGCATTGCAATACAGTACATGAAAATGAATAGTTCTTTGAACTTTTTCTCTAACTTATCGTTTCCTCTACTTGAATGCTATTGAACTGGTCTTTGAACCGCATCGATGTAAGAAATCAAGATGTCATTAGGTTTGGCGATTTTCTTGATGAAGGAACTTGAAAAAGCCTTGGCGATTTTTTTTATAGAGGAAAAGTTTATAAGGGTCACCTTTATGTACAGAAGTAAATTTGAACATGTTATAGGAATTCCTTTGAAAGGTTCTTCGTCCTTCTTGAAAAGGTTTTCCAATATATTGCACTGCCCTCCAGTAAACCTGACAGTAATACTCCCCACGGCAGTACACCACACTTCACTGCACTGCAGTGAAATGCACTACATCACATAATAGTTCTTAGAACTGTGCCTATAAATCATCGTCTCCTAATGCTTTTGAATCGCTTTAATGTTAAAATTGTAGGTTGGGCGATTTTCTTGATGTAGGAAATTTCAAAAATGCCTTGGCGATTTTTTTTTGGAAGAGAAGCACACACGAGCAAGTGAGGTACAGTCGAGAGCAAAATGAGGAACACACACGAGCAACTGAGGCACAGTCGAGAGCAAAATGAGGTACAGTTGAGAGTAAATTCTAGAAAATTACAATTTTTATTTATGGAGGAAAAGTTTATAAGGGTCACCTATATGTACACGAGTAAAAATGAAACATGTTATAAGATTAGGAAGAGCTTATCTAAACGGGTTTCTAGTTCAGTGCACCAAACTGCAGTACACTACACATCACTGCAGTCACTACACTTGACTGTACTGCAGTGCATTGCAATACAGTACATGAAAATGAATAGTTCTTTGAACTTTTTCTCTAACTTATCGTTTCCTCTACTTGAATGCTATTGAACTGGTCTTTGAACCGCATCGATGTAAGAAATCAAGATGTCATTAGGTTTGGCGATTTTCTTGATGAAGGAACTTGAAAAAGCCTTGGCGATTTTTTTTTATAGAGGAAAAGTTTATAAGGGTCACCTTTATGTACAGAAGTAAATTTGAACATGTTATAGGAATTCCTTTGAAAGGTTCTTCGTCCTTCTTGAAAAAGGTTTTCCAATATATTGCACTGCCCTCCAGTAAACCTGACAGTAATACTCCCCACGGCAGTACACCACACTTCACTGCACTGCAGTGAAATGCACTACATCACATAATAGTTCTTAGAACTGTGCCTATAAATCATCGTCTCCTAATGCTTTTGAATCGCTTTAATGTTAAAATTGTAGGTTGGGCGATTTTCTTGATGGAGGAAATTTCAAAAATGCCTTGGCGATTTTTTTTTGGAAGAGAAGCACACACGAGCAAGTGAGGTACAGTCGAGAGCAAAATGAGGAACACACACGAGCAACTGAGGCACAGTCGAGAGCAAAATGAGGTACAGTTGAGAGTAAATTCTAGAAAATTACAATTTTTATTTATGGAGGAAAAGTTTATAAGGGTCACCTATATGTACACGAGTAAAAATGAAACATGTTATAAGATTAGGAAGAGCTTATCTAAACGGGTTTCTAGTTCAGTGCACCAAACTGCAGTACACTACACATCACTGCAGTCACTACACTTGACTGTACTGCAGTGCATTGCAATACAGTACATGAAAATGAATAGTTCTTTGAACTTTTTCTCTAACTTATCGTTTCCTCTACTTGAATGCTATTGAACTGGTCTTTGAACCGCATCGATGGAAGAAATCAAGATGTCATTAGGTATGGCGATTTTCTTGATGAAGGAACTTGAAAAAGCCTTGGCGATTTTTTTTTATAGAGGGAAAGTTTATAAGGGTCACCTTTATGTACAGAAGTAAATTTGAACATGTTATAGGAATTCCTTTGAAAGGTTCTTCGTCCTTCTTGAAAAGGTTTTCCAATATATTGCACTGCCCTCCAGTAAACCTGACAGTAATACTCCCCACGGCAGTACACCACACTTCACTGCACTGCAGTGAAATGCACTACATCACATAATAGTTCTTAGAACTGTGCCTATAAATCATCGTCTCCTAATGCTTTTGAATCGCTTTAATGTTAAAATTGTAGGTTGGGCGATTTTCTTGATGGAGGAAATTTCAAAAATGCCTTGGCGATTTTTTTTTGGAAGAGAAGCACACACGAGCAAGTGAGGTACAGTCGAGAGCAAAATGAGGAACACACACGAGCAACTGAGGCACAGTCGAGAGCAAAATGAGGTACAGTTGAGAGTAAATTCTAGAAAATTACAATTTTTATTTATGGAGGAAAAGTTTATAAGGGTCACCTATATGTACACGAGTAAAAATGAAACATGTTATAAGATTAGGAAGAGCTTATCTAAACGGGTTTCTAGTTCAGTGCACCAAACTGCAGTACACTACACATCACTGCAGTCACTACACTTGACTGTACTGCAGTGCATTGCAATACAGTACATGAAAATGAATAGTTCTTTGAACTTTTTCTCTAACTTATCGTTTCCTCTACTTGAATGCTATTGAACTGGTCTTTGAACCGCATCGATGTAAGAAATCAAGATGTCATTAGGTTTGGCGATTTTCTTGATGAAGGAACTTGAAAAAGCCTTGGCGATTTTTTTTTATAGAGGAAAAGTTTATAAGGGTCACCTTTATGTACAGAAGTAAATTTGAACATGTTATAGGAATTCCTTTGAAAGGTTCTTCGTCCTTCTTGAAAAAGGTTTTCCAATATATTGCACTGCCCTCCAGTAAACCTGACAGTAATACTCCCCACGGCAGTACACCACACTTCACTGCACTGCAGTGAAATGCACTACATCACATAATAGTTCTTAGAACTGTGCCTATAAATCATCGTCTCCTAATGCTTTTGAATCGCTTTAATGTTAAAATTGTAGGTTGGGCGATTTTCTTGATGGAGGAAATTTCAAAAATGCCTTGGCGATTTTTTTTTGGAAGAGAAGCACACACGAGCAAGTGAGGTACAGTCGAGAGCAAAATGAGGAACACACACGAGCAACTGAGGCACAGTCGAGAGCAAAATGAGGTACAGTTGAGAGTAAATTCTAGAAAATTACAATTTTTATTTATGGAGGAAAAGTTTATAAGGGTCACCTATATGTACACGAGTAAAAATGAAACATGTTATAAGATTAGGAAGAGCTTATCTAAACGGGTTTCTAGTTCAGTGCACCAAACTGCAGTACACTACACATCACTGCAGTCACTACACTTGACTGTACTGCAGTGCATTGCAATACAGTACATGAAAATGAATAGTTCTTTGAACTTTTTCTCTAACTTATCGTTTCCTCTACTTGAATGCTATTGAACTGGTCTTTGAACCGCATCGATGGAAGAAATCAAGATGTCATTAGGTTTGGCGATTTTCTTGATGAAGGAACTTGAAAAAGCCTTGGCGATTTTTTTTTATAGAGGAAAAGTTTATAAGGGTCACCTTTATGTACAGAAGTAAATTTGAACATGTTATAGGAATTCCTTTGAAAGGTTCTTCGTCCTTCTTGAAAAGGTTTTCCAATATATTGCACTGCCCTCCAGTAAACCTGACAGTAATACTCCCCACGGCAGTACACCACACTTCACTGCACTGCAGTGAAATGCACTACATCACATAATAGTTCTTAGAACTGTGCCTATAAATCATCGTCTCCTAATGCTTTTGAATCGCTTTAATGTTAAAATTGTAGGTTGGGCGATTTTCTTGATGTAGGAAATTTCAAAAATGCCTTGGCGATTTTTTTTTGGAAGAGAAGCACACACGAGCAAGTGAGGTACAGTCGAGAGCAAAATGAGGAACACACACGAGCAACTGAGGCACAGTCGAGAGCAAAATGAGGTACAGTTGAGAGTAAATTCTAGAAAATTACAATTTTTATTTATGGAGGAAAAGTTTATAAGGGTCACCTATATGTACACGAGTAAAAATGAAACATGTTATAAGATTAGGAAGAGCTTATCTAAACGGGTTTCTAGTTCAGTGCACCAAACTGCAGTACACTACACATCACTGCAGTCACTACACTTGACTGTACTGCAGTGCATTGCAATACAGTACATGAAAATGAATAGTTCTTTGAACTTTTTCTCTAACTTATCGTTTCCTCTACTTGAATGCTATTGAACTGGTCTTTGAACCGCATCGATGGAAGAAATCAAGATGTCATTAGGTTTGGCGATTTTCTTGATGAAGGAACTTGAAAAAGCCTTGGCGATTTTTTTTTATAGAGGAAAAGTTTATAAGGGTCACCTTTATGTACAGAAGTAAATTTGAACATGTTATAGGAATTCCTTTGAAAGGTTCTTCGTCCTTCTTGAAAAGGTTTTCCAATATATTGCACTGCCCTCCAGTAAACCTGACAGTAATACTCCCCACGGCAGTACACCACACTTCACTGCACTGCAGTGAAATGCACTACATCACATAATAGTTCTTAGAACTGTGCCTATAAATCATCGTCTCCTAATGCTTTTGAATCGCTTTAATGTTAAAATTGTAGGTTGGGCGATTTTCTTGATGTAGGAAATTTCAAAAATGCCTTGGCGATTTTTTTTGGAAGAGAAGCACACACGAGCAAGTGAGGTACAGTCGAGAGCAAAATGAGGAACACACACGAGCAACTGAGGCACAGTCGAGAGCAAAATGAGGTACAGTTGAGAGTAAATTCTAGAAAATTACAATTTTTATTTATGGAGGAAAAGTTTATAAGGGTCACCTATATGTACACGAGTAAAAATGAAACATGTTATAAGATTAGGAAGAGCTTATCTAAACGGGTTTCTAGTTCAGTGCACCAAACTGCAGTACACTACACATCACTGCAGTCACTACACTTGACTGTGCTGCAGTGCATTGCAATACAGTACATGAAAATGAATAGTTCTTTGAACTTTTTCTCTAACTTATCGTTTCCTCTACTTGAATGCTATTGAACTGGTCTTTGAACCGCATCGATGTAAGAAATCAAGATGTCATTAGGTTTGGCGATTTTCTTGATGAAGGAACTTGAAAAAGCCTTGGCGATTTTTTTTATAGAGGAAAAGTTTATAAGGGTCACCTTTATGTACAGAAGTAAATTTGAACATGTTATAGGAATTCCTTTGAAAGGTTCTTCGTCCTTCTTGAAAAGGTTTTCCAATATATTGCACTGCCCTCCAGTAAACCTGACAGTAATACTCCCCACGGCAGTACACCACACTTCACTGCACTGCAGTGAAATGCACTACATCACATAATAGTTCTTAGAACTGTGCCTATAAATCATCGTCTCCTAATGCTTTTGAATCGCTTTAATGTTAAAATTGTAGGTTGGGCGATTTTCTTGATGTAGGAAATTTCAAAAATGCCTTGGCGATTTTTTTTTGGAAGAGAAGCACACACGAGCAAGTGAGGTACAGTCGAGAGCAAAATGAGGAACACACACGAGCAACTGAGGCACAGTCGAGAGCAAAATGAGGTACAGTTGAGAGTAAATTCTAGAAAATTACAATTTTTATTTATGGAGGAAAAGTTTATAAGGGTCACCTATATGTACACGAGTAAAAATGAAACATGTTATAAGATTAGGAAGAGCTTATCTAAACGGGTTTCTAGTTCAGTGCACCAAACTGCAGTACACTACACATCACTGCAGTCACTACACTTGACTGTACTGCAGTGCATTGCAATACAGTACATGAAAATGAATAGTTCTTTGAACTTTTTCTCTAACTTATCGTTTCCTCTACTTGAATGCTATTGAACTGGTCTTTGAACCGCATCGATGGAAGAAATCAAGATGTCATTAGGTTTGGCGATTTTCTTGATGAAGGAACTTGAAAAAGCCTTGGCGATTTTTTTTTATAGAGGAAAAGTTTATAAGGGTCACCTTTATGTACAGAAGTAAATTTGAACATGTTATAGGAATTCCTTTGAAAGGTTCTTCGTCCTTCTTGAAAAGGTTTTCCAATATATTGCACTGCCCTCCAGTAAACCTGACAGTAATACTCCCCACGGCAGTACACCACACTTCACTGCACTGCAGTGAAATGCACTACATCACATAATAGTTCTTAGAACTGTGCCTATAAATCATCGTCTCCTAATGCTTTTGAATCGCTTTAATGTTAAAATTGTAGGTTGGGCGATTTTCTTGATGGAGGAAATTTCAAAAATGCCTTGGCGATTTTTTTTTGGAAGAGAAGCACACACGAGCAAGTGAGGTACAGTCGAGAGCAAAATGAGGAACACACACGAGCAACTGAGGCACAGTCGAGAGCAAAATGAGGTACAGTTGAGAGTAAATTCTAGAAAATTACAATTTTTATTTATGGAGGAAAAGTTTATAAGGGTCACCTATATGTACACGAGTAAAAATGAAACATGTTATAAGATTAGGAAGAGCTTATCTAAACGGGTTTCTAGTTCAGTGCACCAAACTGCAGTACACTACACATCACTGCAGTCACTACACTTGACTGTACTGCAGTGCATTGCAATACAGTACATGAAAATGAATAGTTCTTTGAACTTTTTCTCTAACTTATCGTTTCCTCTACTTGAATGCTATTGAACTGGTCTTTGAACCGCATCGATGTAAGAAATCAAGATGTCATTAGGTTTGGCGATTTTCTTGATGAAGGAACTTGAAAAAGCCTTGGCGATTTTTTTTTATAGAGGAAAAGTTTATAAGGGTCACCTTTATGTACAGAAGTAAATTTGAACATGTTATAGGAATTCCTTTGAAAGGTTCTTCGTCCTTCTTGAAAAGGTTTTCCAATATATTGCACTGCCCTCCAGTAAACCTGACAGTAATACTCCCCACGGCAGTACACCACACTTCACTGCACTGCAGTGAAATGCACTACATCACATAATAGTTCTTAGAACTGTGCCTATAAATCATCGTCTCCTAATGCTTTTGAATCGCTTTAATGTTAAAATTGTAGGTTGGGCGATTTTCTTGATGTAGGAAATTTCAAAAATGCCTTGGCGATTTTTTTTTGGAAGAGAAGCACACACGAGCAAGTGAGGTACAGTCGAGAGCAAAATGAGGAACACACACGAGCAACTGAGGCACAGTCGAGAGCAAAATGAGGTACAGTTGAGAGTAAATTCTAGAAAATTACAATTTTTATTTATGGAGGAAAAGTTTATAAGGGTCACCTATATGTACACGAGTAAAAATGAAACATGTTATAAGATTAGGAAGAGCTTATCTAAACGGGTTTCTAGTTCAGTGCACCAAACTGCAGTACACTACACATCACTGCAGTCACTACACTTGACTGTGCTGCAGTGCATTGCAATACAGTACATGAAAATGAATAGTTCTTTGAACTTTTTCTCTAACTTATCGTTTCCTCTACTTGAATGCTATTGAACTGGTCTTTGAACCGCATCGATGTAAGAAATCAAGATGTCATTAGGTTTGGCGATTTTCTTGATGAAGGAACTTGAAAAAGCCTTGGCGATTTTTTTTTATAGAGGAAAAGTTTATAAGGGTCACCTTTATGTACAGAAGTAAATTTGAACATGTTATAGGAATTCCTTTGAAAGGTTCTTCGTCCTTCTTGAAAAGGTTTTCCAATATATTGCACTGCCCTCCAGTAAACCTGACAGTAATACTCCCCACGGCAGTACACCACACTTCACTGCACTGCAGTGAAATGCACTACATCACATAATAGTTCTTAGAACTGTGCCTATAAATCATCGTCTCCTAATGCTTTTGAATCGCTTTAATGTTAAAATTGTAGGTTGGGCGATTTTCTTGATGTAGGAAATTTCAAAAATGCCTTGGCGATTTTTTTTTGGAAGAGAAGCACACACGAGCAAGTGAGGTACAGTCGAGAGCAAAATGAGGAACACACACGAGCAACTGAGGCACAGTCGAGAGCAAAATGAGGTACAGTTGAGAGTAAATTCTAGAAAATTACAATTTTTATTTATGGAGGAAAAGTTTATAAGGGTCACCTATATGTACACGAGTAAAAATGAAACATGTTATAAGATTAGGAAGAGCTTATCTAAACGGGTTTCTAGTTCAGTGCACCAAACTGCAGTACACTACACATCACTGCAGTCACTACACTTGACTGTACTGCAGTGCATTGCAATACAGTACATGAAAATGAATAGTTCTTTGAACTTTTTCTCTAACTTATCGTTTCCTCTACTTGAATGCTATTGAACTGGTCTTTGAACCGCATCGATGTAAGAAATCAAGATGTCATTAGGTTTGGCGATTTTCTTGATGAAGGAACTTGAAAAAGCCTTGGCGATTTTTTTTTTATAGAGGAAAAGTTTATAAGGGTCACCTATATGTACACGAGTAAAAATGAAACATGTTATAAGATTAGGAAGAGCTTATCTAAACGGGTTTCTAGTTCAGTGCACCAAACTGCAGTACACTACACATCACTGCAGTCACTACACTTGACTGTACTGCAGTGCATTGCAATACAGTACATGAAAATGAATAGTTCTTTGAACTTTTTCTCTAACTTATCGTTTCCTCTACTTGAATGCTATTGAACTGGTCTTTGAACCGCATCGATGTAAGAAATCAAGATGTCATTAGGTTTGGCGATTTTCTTGATGAAGGAACTTGAAAAAGCCTTGGCCATTTTTTTATAGAGGAAAAGTTTATAAGGGTCACCTTTATGTACAGAAGTAAATTTGAACATGTTATAGGAATTCCTTTGAAAGGTTCTTCGTCCTTCTTGAAAAGGTTTTCCAATATATTGCACTGCACTCCAGTAAACCTGACAGTAATACTCCCCACGGCAGTACACCACACTTCACTGCACTGCAGTGAAATGCACTACATCACATAATAGTTCTTAGAACTGTGCCTATAAATCATCGTCTCCTAATGCTTTTGAATCGCTTTAATGTTAAAATTGTAGGTTGGGCGATTTTCTTGATGTAGGAAATTTCAAAAATGCCTTGGCGATTTTTTTTTGGAAGAGAAGCACACACGAGCAAGTGAGGTACAGTCGAGAGCAAAATGAGGAACACACACGAGCAACTGAGGCACAGTCGAGAGCAAAATGAGGTACAGTTGAGAGTAAATTCTAGAAAATTACAATTTTTTTTATGGAGGAAAAGTTTATAAGGGTCACCTATATGTACACGAGTAAAAATGAAACATGTTATAAGATTAGGAAGAGCTTATCTAAACGGGTTTCTAGTTCAGTGCACCAAACTGCAGTACACTACACATCACTGCAGTCACTACACTTGACTGTACTGCAGTGCATTGCAATACAGTACATGAAAATGAATAGTTCTTTGAACTTTTTCTCTAACTTATCGTTTCCTCTACTTGAATGCTATTGAACTGGTCTTTGAACCGCATCGATGTAAGAAATCAAGATGTCATTAGGTTTGGCGATTTTCTTGATGAAGGAACTTGAAAAAGCCTTGGCGATTTTTTTTTATAGAGGAAAAGTTTATAAGGGTCACCTTTATGTACAGAAGTAAATTTGAACATGTTATAGGAATTCCTTTGAAAGGTTCTTCGTCCTTCTTGAAAAGGTTTTCCAATATATTGCACTGCCCTCCAGTAAACCTGACAGTAATACTCCCCACGGCAGTACACCACACTTCACTGCACTGCAGTGAAATGCACTACATCACATAATAGTTCTTAGAACTGTGCCTATAAATCATCGTCTCCTAATGCTTTTGAATCGCTTTAATGTTAAAATTGTAGGTTGGGCGATTTTCTTGATGTAGGAAATTTCAAAAATGCCTTGGCGATTTTTTTTTGGAAGAGAAGCACACACGAGCAAGTGAGGTACAGTCGAGAGCAAAATGAGGAACACACACGAGCAACTGAGGCACAGTCGAGAGCAAAATGAGGTACAGTTGAGAGTAAATTCTAGAAAATTACAATTTTTTTTATGGAGGAAAAGTTTATAAGGGTCACCTATATGTACACGAGTAAAAATGAAACATGTTATAAGATTAGGAAGAGCTTATCTAAACGGGTTTCTAGTTCAGTGCACCAAACTGCAGTACACTACACATCACTGCAGTCACTACACTTGACTGTGCTGCAGTGCATTGCAATACAGTACATGAAAATGAATAGTTCTTTGAACTTTTTCTCTAACTTATCGTTTCCTCTACTTGAATGCTATTGAACTGGTCTTTGAACCGCATCGATGTAAGAAATCAAGATGTCATTAGGTTTGGCGATTTTCTTGATGAAGGAACTTGAAAAAGCCTTGGCGATTTTTTTTATAGAGGAAAAGTTTATAAGGGTCACCTTTATGTACAGAAGTAAATTTGAACATGTTATAGGAATTCCTTTGAAAGGTTCTTCGTCCTTCTTGAAAAGGTTTTCCAATATATTGCACTGCACTCCAGTAAACCTGACAGTAATACTCCCCACGGCAGTACACCACACTTCATTTCACTGCAGTGAAATGCACTACATCACATAATAGTTCTTAGAACTGTGCCTATAAATCATCGTCTCCTAATGCTTTTGAATCGCTTTAATGTTAAAATTGTAGGTTGGGCGATTTCCTTGATGTAGGAAATTTCAAAAATGCCTTGGCGATTTTAATTGGAAGAGAAGCACACACGAGCAAGTGAGGTACAGTCGAGAGCAAAATGAGGAACACACACGAGCAACTGAGGCACAGTCGAGAGCAAAATGAGGTACAGTTGAGAGTAAATTCTAGAAAATTACGATTTGTTTATATGGAAGAAAAGTTTTTAAGTGCCACCTACATGTACACGAGTAAAAATGAAACATGTTACAAGATCCGCTCCCCGTATCGACCGGATGGGTTTTGATTTTTTTTTAATGACTAATTTGACCAAGAAAGGGATAGTGGAAACCAAATCTGCTCATCTAATTGACCTATTGAAAGGGATAAGATTTTACGGTTAAATAAGGTTTTCAAAATAATGAAATAAAAGATCCTCCTACTCGACTCCTCATTAACTCTTCATCGACTCTGTAATGGTTTGGTTCTTATATTATGAAAAAAACGGTTTATAAAAATTATAAGGAATAACATAAATGAAATTTCAAAAACTAAGAAATAACATTTCATTTACTTCCCGTCGACACCTCAATGACTCTTGACCCACTCCTTAATGGTAAGACCGTTTCTTATATTCTAATATAAATCTTACGCACTCCGTAATGATCTTCTTAATGGTAAGAAAGGTGTGGGTAATTAGCGGGCAACGGGCAGCAGGCGGGTAATTAGCGGACTTTTTTAGCGGGTAAGATTTATATTTATTTGCTGTTCACCGCACATATATAGCGGACACAAAAATAAGTTTTTAGCGGGCAACCTTTCTATTTAGTATGCCCTAACATATATTACGGGCGTTAAAAACAAAAAGGTTTTAGTGAGCAACTTATTGCTTTATTTGTTGTCCATTACACAAATTTTAATACGGGCATTAAAAAAAAATTTTAGCGGCTAATTTATTTTTTTATTTGCTGTCTGTGATGACTTGAGAAAATCAAGAAGAAATTAAGAAGCCAGTTTAATTCATTTATTGATTGTGTAACGTGTATCCCACCCTATCTCCTTACTGGCAATGCCCTCCCCCAATATCCAGGAATCATTAGTGCCGTCTAAATGTAAGCAAAATGTATCAGATGTTTGTCAAGATTGCATTGAAAGGGCATGTGATGACTTGCCACGAGAGGGCCCCGAGAGCCCAGTCAGTGTGGTCTCGACTAGGGAGTAGAATACACGGCTTAACTCAGCCAGTCCCTGGTTATTACACATATTCAAGTTATTACACTGTCCATCGCACATATATAGCGGTCATTAAAACAAAGTTTTTAACGGCCAACTTTTTAAATTATTTGCTGCTTATCGCACATATATTTTTTGGGCATAAAGAAAATTTTAGCGGCCAGCCTTTCTATTTATCTTCTGCATATCGCACACATATTGCGGACATTTAAAAAAGTTTTTAGCGGACAATCTTCTTTAATTATTTGCTGCCTATCGCACATATATTGAGGATATAAAAAGTAGTTTAAGCGGGCTACTTTTTTTTATTTGTGGTCCATCGCAGATATATAATGAGGGTATTTAAAAAAAAAAGGTTTTAACTTGCAACCTTTTTTTAACTTTCTGTCCACCGCACATATACTGGGTGCATTTTAAAGTTTTTTAGCGGGCAATCTTGTTTTTCTTCCTATCGCACATATATTGTGTGTATTTTAAAAGAAAGTTATAGCGGGCATCTAATTTATTGCTGCCCATGACATATATATTCGGGCATTGAGAAAAAAATTATCGGCAAAATTAATTTTTCATTTGCTGTCCATCGAACATATATTGCGGGCATCTAAAAAAGTTTTTAACAAGCCACCTTTTTATGGCTATTTGCTGCATATCGCACAAAAATTGCGGGCATAAATTTTTTTAGCGGGCAATTCCTTTTTATTTTCTGTCCACCACGCATATATATTGTAGGTATTTTAAAAAAAATGCATTGCTGGAAATTAAATAAGCTACCAGCTAAATATGTTTTTATAATGCCTGTAATTTAAACAAAAGTTGCCCGCTAAAAACTTTTTTATGCCCGCAATATGTGTGCGATTGATAGGAAATATAAAAAAGATGCCCGCTAAAGACAGTTGTTTCATACCCAAAATAAAAAAAAAGTTACCCGCTAAAAACTGTTTTTAAAAGATGCCCGCTATAGACGATTTTTTCAAACCCGAGATTTAAAAAAAGGTGCCCGCTAAATATTTTTTATGCCTGCAATACATGTGAGATTATCAGAAAATTAATAAAAGTTGCCCGCTAAATTTCTTGAATGCCCGCAATATATGTGGAAGGAAAAAAATAAAAGTAAATTGCCCGCTAAAAAAAGTCCGCTAATTATCCAGCCCGCTTTTTTCATGCCCTTTAATTACCCATCAGCAAAAAAAGTAATGCCCGCTAAAAAAGTCCGCTTATTAACCGCCCGCTGTCCGCTGCCCGTTGCCCGCTAATTACCCACACCCAAAATCTGGAACTTTTAATCAAGACATGAATTTTGCATATGATGTATGCATTTGAAATTTCCAGTTGAAGAACTGTCCAATTTTAATAGATCGTCGGCAACCGGATGATGGAACGGAGCTCCGTTTATTAGTAATGATTTTTTTTTAACGCGGGACTATTTACCCGTGCCTAAATGGGAGAAAAATCGAGGTGTTCTTATACATAACCTAATCAATAACTCAATGAGAAATGATGACTAAAATCTGAAATAATTCAGAGGGATAGGGAAACATGTTTTCAATTGGGGAAAAATCAGGAAAAATCCACCGTTGAAATTCAGCTAGTTATCGCAATAATACGGGCGTCAATTTAACCCGTGCTCTTATGGGAGAAAAAGAAGTGTTCTTAAATTCCGGTGGGTACTGTGTATGTATCCAGTATCAAACAAGAAGACATCTCTCGGTCCTTTAAAGGGATCTTGGAATGATGGTCACCTGTTCCTGCATGCAAGGCAAATGCTGCTAAAACCATACTTTTGAATTTGAATGAGTACTAGCTAAAATAGAACATAACGGAATGTAAGTGTGAAGAAATCATTCTGACGGAAATCGGCATCAATAACTATCTATCAAAACATGGCACAGGAAAATGTTTAAATTTAGACTTATTCGTTATCATGTTATGTTCCTTTCACACTTTTTAGGACTGCGGGACCCTCACATAATTTTATTTGGCCCGAAAAAAATTGAGGGATATTCAGGCATCATTTCACATCTCAATTGCTGAACATTTACATATAACTGAAGTTGAAAAATGTAGCACTCTTGAACGGCTATACCGAGAAGGCTTCCGTCTGCTTGGAAAATAAACGCATCTTCCCTCTGATACCCTATTTACACTGAGATGTTTAACTTTAAACTGAGTTTATTTGTTTTTGGCCTTGAAATTAAACTTTGATGTAAACGATGAAATTTCTGGTTTAAATTGGGTTTAATTCGATTTTACCCTCAAATTTACTCCGATGCTTAAATCTGGCATACAGATTTTACTAAACGGAAAATAAAGTGGTTTACTGTTGTGAACGCAATACAAATGTTCATAGGTTTTATAATAATTCTGTTTCTTTATTAGGCGCTTCAATTAAATTTTTTTTGTCTCGGCTTGATTTAAATGTGAACGCTTAAACAATTTAACAATTGGTTACTATGGTTACACGAACATTGATATCGACAGCTTAACTAGTTTAGCGGTTAAACCGAAGTTTAACTAAAACTCAAGTTAAACTCTCAGCTTTTTGAGTATAACACACTTTACACTCGGGGATAATGTGGTCACATTTTTCTTACATCATTTTATGTGTTTTGTGTCAGAAAGACAGGATCGCTTGGTCACAAACGCCGTTTCCGAAATCGTACGATCTTAAGAGCCGCGGTTTGTAAGGCATTTTCAGAAGCGCCGTAGCCCAGATAGTGAATTTATCGAGTTGCGAACTTTTTGTTGAGTTGAATGTGAGTTGAAATTGCCCGAGTTGAGAACGTGGATTTCTTTACTCAATAAACGGAACAGAACAGGAAACTACGTCGAAAACCCATAAGTTTCATTGCAATGCTGATGGAGGATATTCAGTCGGAAGCAAACTGTAGTAGTAACAGATGTGAGATGTGTTTTGAATAAGTGTTAATAGTTTATACCACCAATACAGGTAGTGCTTAACCAGTACGTAATATGGGATTTTTTCATGTTAGAGCACAGTTTATTTTTCTTCAAGTAATTATTTATACGGGGATAGCCAGCTTATTATTCTATTTTATCCTATCCAGTATATCGTTCGAATATATAAACTTTCATTTTTCAAAAATTGTAAACCTTGATGAGACATACATTAGTCACACAAGTAGATAATTTAAGCCGGACGGAACTTTATTACTATTCATTCTTAATAAAGGGTCCCAAGTTAACAAAATGTAGAAGCGGTCAATGTCATTACATAATACATCTAAAAATACAACACTATTCATACAATAATATGATATAATAGGTAAATATTTATAGGCATGTGCTCATTGTTGGTGTGAGCGAAGAGGAATGATGGAACATTTTAAATTCACATTTAAAAGAAACAATGTCTCTAGCGTAAGAATTCATTAAGACTGCTCTCAATATTACTTGGCACAAATTAATATAGCTGAAAAATAATTATACGGCAGTTCGGAGTCCGAATTGCGATTGAGCAAGAGAGAAATGCTGGGAGACGGGCCTTGAAGGACTGTCACGTGCATGTGATGATGCAACCGCAATGGAAAGGCACTGAACCCACTCTTCAGCGTTTTTGCCATCTTTAGCTTTAAGGACATATGTCTTATCGCTGGTAAAAATTTCAAAAGCTTTAGGTATACTACGACCTTGTCTACCAACTTTGACACTTCGTATCTGGTTCACTTCAATTGGAGTTGCTTCCTGGTCCAGCTTCTAAGAGTAAAAGTTTAATTTTTAATTTTAAAACTTTCATTGACAACTGCTGAATAATAAAGACTTTTTTTTTTGCCTTTCATCGTTTGGGCATACAATAATTAAGTTTTTTTTAATCCTTCTACTTTCATTCACGCGATTTGAATTAAGTTCGGGCGAGATTTTATCTAACAATTCAAGCCCGTAAGTTAAATCTAGATCCGGACTTAAGCTGAAACAGAGTGAATGAAATTGAGAAAAACTAATTTTTAATTTACTCTAAAATGGATATCCCTTCTTTTTTTAAATTTTAAAATAGATGTGATAAATATCTATTATTGAGGGCCCATTTATAGGAGTTGGCCAAGGTGAGGTTAAAAAAAAATACATACCGATTCTTTGTAAGTTAAATGAGCGCCTGAAAGTGTGAAATAACGCGTTCCTCCATCGTCTAAATATAAGCCATTTGTTTCTCTTTTCTTTCAGTTGACCTTCCATAAGAGGTTGATTCTCTTGCATGAAACCAGGGGCTCGTTCCGGATGATTACAAAGGAAACAGTTCCAAGTCCCAGTTGGTGCATTAAATTCAAATACGTCAAAGAATCGATGTTGTCGTAGTTCTGCCATTAGGCTCTCTTGGTCTTTGGCTGAGGGGAAAGCTGACATCACTAAATTCAAGAATGACCGATTGTCGCATTTTAAAATATCCCAACAATTTTTCAGACTGCTCACGGATGCGTCTCGGGTACTCAATGCCGAAGTTGACCTCGCCTTCAAACAATTAATAAAAAATGGGGTTACGTAACATTACTAAGGAAACCGAGACAAGGAACATACCTGCAATGCAAGAAACATTAGATGAATCCACAGTCGAGGGTGTTTCGTTTTGAGAGCGAATAGAGACTTTCCGTACAGACAATATTCGCCTTTACCTTGGCAGGTGAAGTGGACTTTAGCATGTTTCTTAGACCGACGTTCCTCGATTGTACACTTTACAGGAAGAGGTAGACGAGCCATGAGCCTCTCCATATAAACTTTGATTTTATCTAGATGTTTATCGCAAAATTGCTAACGAGATTCAAAAATTGTCACATTGAACAAAAATTAAAATTGCAAAGATAATAAAGAATAATACCTTCACGGCATCTTGCATTGGATAAGGCTCAAAAACGCTTATTACGTTGTGAACTAGCAAGGTAGTCAACATTGTCTGTTCTTCCTCGCTCTCCATTAGTATGCATATATTTATTGGATGGAGTGGGGTGACGTCTGATAACCATTTGTCCTTGCTGAGGTGGAAATCCTGAAGGATTACTACTAAGAGTCACATTTGAATTATGGAACGATAGTGTACTTTGAGAAGTCAAAGTATTCATGGACGCTTTATGATGTTGGTTATCTGCTGATTGGACCATATCATCAAGAAGCTTTCCTCCAGTATGTTGGATGATTGGCGGTGGTGACGGAGCCAAGGACGACTGACTTGAAGGGATGATAGATATGGGAGTATGGGTATGAATGCGTCCAGAAGGAAGAGATATTGCAGCAGTAGGCGACGGAGACAACAGATTAGCTCCTCCTAAATGTCCAACCATTCCTATATTGGGATTATTGTGTCCGTAGAGCAAATTGCTTAGCCTCATATCAGCTTCTTGGTCTTCTCTCATGGTTGTTAGGCTTCCACTCACGCTACGCACTGGGTTAGAAGCAGTGTTAACAGACGACGAAGAAGGTAGACCGGCAGATACCACTCCTCCACCAACTGTCGAAGAGACTTGAACGCGGTTGGTAGAGAGACTTCCCACGAGGGAACACGGATCCTCGCCCTCCTTGGTTCGGATTATGAATGCCGGGGCCATGAGCTTCCCGGCTGTGACCGTACGGTGCCATCTGATGTGAAGATCCAAAACGCGCACCTTTGTGCGATGGATTGGCAGGACTAGGACTCAATCGGTTCGAGCTGGTATGTTGCATATGGACAGCATTAATCCATGACATGGACCGATTCATGACAGCCGTCGCAGCGGCACTGCTTGCAGGAAGAGCAGGTGTAAGCCGCGGTGTAGAACGACTGGCGTCGGCTTGCTTCGTTCTTCCTACTACGCGAGGGTTCGAACTAGCTGCTGTAGAATGACCTATTGCCGATGTAGTTGAGGTAGTTGCATTAGTAATGTTTAGACCACTAGGACCAATGGTGAGAAGAACAGGAATGCCTTGCGAATTATAGACAGGTGCTCCACTAAACACTGCGCTGGCCACAGAAATCGGCACGCTCATATTTCCGACATTAACGAATCCACCTAGTGACGATCTATTGCTAATATTGGTCGGAGGAGTGCTTCCAGACGCACTCGAGAGATTGCCGCTCCTCATGACGGCTTGCAACGGGAGAGAGAGTCGGTGGTGATTGGTCGGAACAGTGTGTTGCTGGTGGCCTGAGTTTTCTATACCTCCGTTTAACTTAAGAAGAGTGACGTTGGAAGAACTGTTTGGGATACCAAGACTGCTGCGCTGGTTAGTATGACTAGCTTTCATTTGTTGGTAAATATTTTTAGCGACACTCGGTGCAGATTCAACGTGGCTCTCCAGTTTGTGAAGGAGTCTGTCCGTGAGAAGCGTTGGATGAGTGGAACAAAGAGCAGCTACTTCACGCAAGAGAGAAGGAATGTTGTGATTTTCTGCGTGAATGATAAGTTCAACAATGAATTCTAGTGCATCTTGACCACGTTCCAAATTCAAATGACCAAGTCGAGTCATAACTTGAGCGGCAAGACTAGCGACGGAAGGCAAAGAATCTGTAGCATCTTTGATACGTGGAGCATAATCCACTAGCAAAGAAGCCTTATATGAAGCCATTTCCGTTAAAAGTTGGAGTGTAGCAGGTATGGCAGATGTTACAGCCAAACAATCACAAAGTTGTGGAAGACTTGCTTCTAGTAGTGATGGACGATTGCGGGCGATTGGATTCAAAAGGCTCAGGAGAGATATTTTTTCAGGAGTATCACAGAGGGGAAGCAACGAGGCTAAAGCCATTACATGACCGTGAATGGCTTCCTGATTAACAGCATAGACTTGAGGAAGGACGCGAGCCAAGGCATAATTACCTTTAAATGGGAGCGAAGATATAGCTTATATTAGGAAAGCGATTTAAGAATAATTAATTTAAGAAAAATATACCAGAAATGAATGAATCTATAATAGGCTGGATGTGCTGAGCCAAAAGATCTGAGTTGTTGATGGCAGATAAAGATAAGTAAGAAGATAAGTTCCGTGAAAGTTCCCTGTTTCCTTTATGGAGAAATTTAACAGCTACTGGTAAAGCAATTTCCATAACTCCACGTTTGCTATAATTCTACAAAAAAAATTTATGTTTAATCCTTTTCATAAATTAAAAAAAACTAAATTAAAATAAACAAACCAAGAAAATGCATGACAATACATCTGAAGCAATTTTAGTATGAGGTGGGTCTTCTCCTTTGTTGTTTGGTGCTAGACTATGGCTCAAGCAAGATTCTAGAACACATACTAAATCTTTTGCATGTGTTTCTATTGATCCTGTTTCCCTGGAATTCAAACAATCAAACAAAATTTTATGATTGTCATGGTAGAAATATTTTAAATACTAAAAAATGTACCTAACAGCTGATGTTACCCTAGTAATGCATATTTCAACAACACTTTGGTCATTTGCATTTTTCTTGTACTCAGAAAGATGAATTATTTCTCTAATTCTTTTTATCACTTCAGGAAGATCTTGAATAATAGATTGATCATCAACTGAGAATAGATCACCAGCCTAAAAATAAGTTGGGTCAAAATTAATTGGTTGATATACCAAATATTATTGAAATTTGTTTTAAGATTTGTAAAAACTTTCTAGTTAAGTCAAGGAATATGAAGGAAAGCAATTGCCATACTTTGGATAAATCTTTTCTCGTAAGAACTTGAGTAAATAGATCATGCATTTTTTTCAGCTAGATAATTTGAGTACAACTCCAACCTCAACTGTAAAAGAATAAAAAATACATCTTAAGTTTATTTCATCATACTTCAGATTCAGTTGACAGAAAATAATATGACATGTAATACTAAAGCTTAATACAATAAGATTTATTCTTATATAATAGCTAAAAATAGGCCTATATATAGTTATATATACATAAGCGATTTCGTCTTTCCAGTTATAAATTATTTAAAACATAAAATGCTATATTATTTCACATTTTGATAAAATGTTGCCATTTGAAACAAAAACCCATCTATCATTTCACCAAATTTGCTTAATTATAAGCTTTTCTTTTGTTGTCTGTAGTCAATTAAAGTTTCCCGAGTCACAGCTTTCAAGCTGAAACAGTGGTAACTGGTAAAATACTTTCTTGTTTTTTTTTATCAAGACTACCATTCCTCACAATAAGCAATTTTGTCATATCTTTATATAAAATAATTTTATAAAATTTGAATGAAACTGAAGCTTAAGCCGAGTTTTTCTGGCAGATTCAGAGCAACTTTTTATCAGATTTCGACCCCAAAATCTTACAGATTTCCTAGATTTACATGGGAAATTGCTAATTCAGATTTCAGATTTCCTTCTTTTCACTGCTCGAAATCTTCCAGAAAAACTCGGCATTAACTCAATTCTATTCAAATCTTAGAATGATCTGTTAAAACTGCAGTATCAGACTGCATCAGCAATCAAAGAGTTTTTAAGTAACACACTCAAAACAAATTGATTTTGATTAGATTATTGATTAACTATGGTGGACGAACTTTTCTTGATTTCGATCGTGTTTTTCAATTATATTTGGAGTATTCAAAAACAATTTGGTGAAATTGACAATAAATTTCCAGTTGTATTTGTATAGGCACCTATTTTAACTGTCACTGTCTGAGATTGAAAAACAATGGCCAAACAAAGGCACATTTTCGGATTTGAGGCACTTCAGATGGCATTAATTTGAGTACTGATGCCAGTTTTTTAAAACAATAATCATGTTGATTAAGTAAAGACCACGATTACAAAATTTAAAAAATAAAAAAATTACGTACATATGCCCTATGTGTAAGTCCATCCGGGAAACATTTTTATATCTGGGCTAACGAGTAGGCCTGCTTGCGCACATGCAAAACTTGACACAGGTACATTAAATTAAATACGATAACACATACATAAAAAACCCAAGCTGCTTCACGAATATGTAACGATTGTACGTTGACAATAAAATTTTCAGTTTGCAACAAGCCGTATACAAACATTCAATTCAGAGAACAAGTGTAAAGCTTACGCTATATGACTGTCGGAATCAGACTGTCTAGTAACCATGGCCTACGACTTACGGATGGCCGAGCAACTAGAAGGCACTATGGTAGGACTTGGGAGTTGGTTTTGCTGCCAACTGCCAAGTGCCAAATGCCAAATGACATTTATTTAGGATTTTTTGTAGTAACTCCGTGAGAACTAAATTTCATAATTCATTTAACCACTTGATTATTTTATCAATGTGTTTTTTTGCAATATTTTCATTTTTTAATAGGAGCTATTAATATCAAGGGGGCTATTGTTACACTGCTCCCCAGTGGCCAGTGCCCAGCAGAGAAACCATGAACCAAAATGAGACATATGGAACTACGGGTGTCACTAAAACGTGGACGTGGACGGTGGACTCCCTATTCTGTGGACATAAGAGAGTGGAACCACGAAAGCTCCGCCCATGACTCCGCCTACTAGGTCTACGGAATAGTAGCGTTGAGGTTTTGCCTTTTGACCACCCTATTCCGTGGACCCCAAAAAATATGGACTTTGTCTAGTGGACGTTATATTTCCTTTAAAATGAAATGATGCTCTGTTATTGATATTCCATTATTTTTAATATTGGACCCAAAGTCTTGGAAAACCCATCATACTCAGAATGGGGTTGAAGCCGATACCGATGGTAATTAAGCCGGCGATGGACCCCCACGAGACAAGTACCGAGTGATAGACAACGCATCATGATTGGGATGGGTTTAATTGAGGCCAGTGGCAAAGCTGGCAACCGGTAAGCGCATTATTTTGCGGACGCTACACTTGTGGTAAGAGTCATGCGGGTTAACATGAGCATTTGAATTGGATTAGTAGCGATAGATTTGCTCGTGAACGGTGGACGTTACCAAAAAATTACTAAGTACGGTACTTAGGTACTGGGCGGGGTACATACGGGTTTAATTGGTGAACGAGCCGGAGCTTTGTGTCCGTCACAGGTGACTTTTTATTATAAGTTCGAACGGTCAGTACGAGTTAGCGGGATTGAGATTGCGAAAGCTGAATGTACTAAACGTAAACCTAGCATACAAAAAAAACTGCAATTGGGTCCACGGAATGATGTAATAGGGTGCTAACGGAAACAATGTGGTCCATGGGTTCACATGAATGCAGTATTTCATACGTCTATATGCACCACAGTTCCACATTTTCAGCGTCCACAGAATAGGGTGTTAAAGGGCTAAATCCACGGGTTTTGATGGGCGGAGTCATGGGCGGAGTTTCCGCGGTTCCACTCTCTTATGTCTCTTATGAGAGTTATGTGGCCAAGTGTATCACTATATGCATCGCCGTCGGTAATCTAAATCAACCAGAAACCAACAACATTTGAAAGAAGGTTGAAACCAAGGTTGAGGTTCATGGACTGATGAAGAAGTCCGGCTGTCAGCTATTAAGTTTTCGTACTACTTTGCGAAGTTGCAAAATTGTGGATGTTAATTTAAATCCTGGGAGTTTGAAGTTATTCTGATCGATCCAAAACTCGGAAACAAGCAAAATTGTTTAAAATAATGTCTTGTGATATCAGGTTGAAAGCGTCCATGAGTGATTTGGAAAAAGTTAGGAAAATATTTTTTCCAAACAGGGACGATAATGAGAGTTGTAAGTGATGAATCCATTTTAGTTTTATTCTTATGTAAAAATAATAAATAAGAATAGTAGGTATAAAATGTATGATATAGGTCATCAATTTTAACTTAGTTTTAAACTGAAACGGTAATATTTTTTTTTTATAAATAAGTGGATATCAGCTGGAATGACACAGAAGCTTGGACCTGGAAAACAGACTTTGATGATAGTTCTGAAGCACAGCAAACCAAGAGTTATGATGGAAACTGGCTTCATCATTGCCTTGTAGCATCTTCACCTCAAGCTGAGGTTATTTTGGTTGCACATCAAGATTGTTATGCAGTATTTACATGTATGGAATGTTTCTGTTGTTTTTTATGTTAAAAGTTACATATCCTCTATTTCTTTTCATTTCTGTACATGGAACAGCTAAATGGGAAAAGAATGAATTGGGAGAAAGGCAAAACATGTATCACCTAACTTTTATCAGCCCAAAATCAAATACATCTAATCCTGGGTATTAATTTTTTTTTTTCTGTTAAAAAAGGTATGCTACATTTTTTAATTAATAATCTTTCATTTCAAAGGGAAAACATCACAGCAGTTGTATGCATTCCAATTCAATCTTTACAAAAAAGTGGACAGGGGATGGCTGAATGGATTTGCATTGCACTAGGATTTGATAGTGGAAGTATTAATTTCCTCACATTGGTATTATTGTGATAATTTGTAGTCAATTAATGTTGCCATTGTTATTTCATTTCACTTTAAATTTTATATTTTTAGGATGGGAAACTTCTTATGGTTGAAAGTTTCCATGATGAACCAATACAACAACTTAAGTACAAATCTTTTGTCACTAACTCAACACACCAGCAGGACCTATGCATCATGTATAAAAAAGTAGTGATACTAGTGGAAGCCTTCGGGCTATCAAACTCTTTACGAACTTACCGCAATCACTTAGCGAAAGGTAAATGCATTCACCATCAGTGTGCTTTTCTTTAATTTGTTATATAATTTGTGCACTTTTCAAACAACCAGGACGAATACTGCTGGGAGAAGGTGATCAGCATCCTCCACTTCATTACAAGAAAATTAGTCTTCAGGAACAAGACAAAATAAATGACTGTCACTATTTGGGTACTCGAGCTCCAACCCAGTACGATCATCTCGTTACGGCGTCAATGGCTGGTGGATTCCAAGCGCGATACAAGTGAGTTCATATCATTTCATTTATTATTGGATTCCTGTTTCACTTCACTTTTTTTTTCCTCACTGAATTGTTGTTAACTTTAAAAAAAAAAAAACATTTTACAGTAATGCTCCTCCAGTAGCTTGTGGAATGTTTTCCTTAGGCAGTCAACCTTATTGCTCTTGGCATTACGCCATTGAAGGTTCGTCGGCTCCCTTATTAACAGATGTTGCCTATGCTCTGGCCTCCAAAGTGACATCGAAATTTTTTTCTAAAACAAGGTACTGTGCTTAATTTTTTTACTTTCTTTACTCGATCCCCAATTTCTTTTACTAATATTAATTTCTTTTACGTTTTCAATGTAACGCATGTGAAATAGCGGATGGTTGGGGTGGGGTGGAGCGTTAAAAAACGATGGAGCGTCTAAGGTGGATAAACAAGTGGCCGAACCTGCTACACCAGTGTATCCGAAATATGGACTGTCAGATTCTCTGAGAGAAGCGTTGTCGGTGTCTATATCGCCCACCCAATCTCTCGCTGCCATCAATGACTCTCTTGGTCGAGTGATCCTCGTTGATGTCAACAGAGGCATTGCAATCCGTGTCTGGAAAGGTAAGTAGTTTCTCAAGTTTTCCTCAAGATTTTTTCATCCAACCACCTTTTCGCTCTTCTTTAAATAATAATAGGTTATCGAGATGCTCAGTGTGCATGGGTTGTTTCATGGGAAGAGCCGGATCTAAGTCTTCCGACTGCAGAAAATCCCTTCACTAGAGCTGTCACTTTCCTTGTACTTTACATCGCTAAACGAGGATTGATTGAAATTTGGACAGCTCAGCAAGGAGCCAGAGTAGCTGCTTTCAATTGTGCTAAGGGAGCCAAGTAAGCAATTTTAAATAAATTTAACAATTAATTATTATTTGTCTAATCGGTACATCAATTTATAAATCAGGCTCCTGGATATGGGCGCGGTTTCTATGGTGGACAAGGAATCGCCTCAATGTTATCTAATTTGTCCTGATGGAAAGATCTACGACGTTATTGTGCCTTTCCAATGCGCTCTCAAGTACATAAAATTACATTTTGTTTTACAGTTTTAGGTTTTATTTGTACTACAACGTTTAGTCATGTTATTGTTTTTTTTTAAATTATTTTAGAGGTGATAGCAGTCAGAGAGCTCGCGACTTGCATGTTCTCCAAAAATTTCGTCTTCAACTTCAACAAAACATTAAGATAGTCGACAACTTCGAGCTTCTATTGGAGATCCGTCATGCCAGTGTTATCAATCAGGGTTTCGATTTCTTACTCGAAGGTCCTAATGCAATCAACCCGGATGCCTTCGTCAAATGTCTCGAATCTATAGTGAAGGACTACAGCCAAGCCGAAGCTTTGGACGCAGAAAGTCGCCTTCTGTTATCTCGGTGTAGGTTCCTTTCCAGACTTTCGAAAGTCTACATTCATTTGAATAACATGCAAAGCCACCCACCTGACTATGACACCGTTACCGAAGCTTCTCACATATCTAACGAGGTACGTGTGTAATCTTCTAAATTTTGTTAATGTAATTTTGATTATAAATAATTCTTAATTTGTCATGTCTCCGTTTCCTAGGAAATTGCTTCAACTTTAAACGTTAATGTAAATGAAATTAGCCGGCTTTTCCAATCCTGTTGTTGGAGAGATCAAAAGCCAGAGGGAGTGAGCGATATTGGAGGAAGTGTTATGGAATGTCACTCGATAGAGATGCACTCATTTCTTCGCTCTTTCGAGTGGTCTACACAGATTGTCGACGACTGTGTGCACATAAAAACATCTCTTTCTTCCGATCACCGCCGATCTCTAATCTCCTTTTTATGGGGGACTAGTTTGAACAGGAGCATCACGCTTGTTGATGAACTGACTTCCGTCTTCAAGAACTCGCAGATCTCTTCGGAAGACCTTGTGGGTTCATTTATGTCTTATTGGCTTCACATGAGAACACCAGCTACCCCTTCAATGCTTTTGCATTCCCACAGAATATTACGATTTCTTTGCAGCTTGATAAGTATAGCTAGACCGATTGAATTACAAAGCCTTTCCCAATTTAATATCTCTTAAATGCTGGCGTTTGTTCCTTTAGGCCCTGAAAACGTTGATTGCACGGAATTTCCGAACCCTTGGTGGCAAAATGTCGCGGACGTGTTGTCCAAGAGCAGTCACATTGAACAAGCATCCGCAGCAGCGCTTGTCTGTCGTTCAGTTATAGCAGAGGTGGAAAGAGAAAAAATCCTTCAAGTTCGTGCATTCTTTTAGTTTATGACCATTTATTTCCCTTCTTGATAAATATTCTTCCTGTAGCATTTAAGGGAGGAAACATCCGTAAAGGAGAATAATAAGAGCCTGAATGATAGTATGGGAGAGTGGGAAGACATGTCCGTTGACATGGTCCAATGGAATGTTCTGTCAAAGCAGTTTGAAGATCTCTCCTACCTTTCTCGATTGATTTATTACACCCCAGCTGAGTTACGGCAATTAGGAAGCCAAGAAGTCGATTATTTGCTTGATCCTCCGTTTCAGAAACTGGAATTTACATTAGCTACAATCCTCCAAAAAGGCCGAGGTATACTGGATCATACATTTTCTACGAATCCCTGCAATCGCGAAATATCAAAATAATATTCTATTTCTAAACAGGTGCAGTATCAGAATTGATTGCCCGATGGTTCACTCAGAATCTACTAGATGTAGAGCTTATAATTCAGATTGAAGGAGAAGATCAATTGAGCCATGACATGATTTCCGACATGGATGCTGCTCCTGATCCGGCACCGGAAGCAGATAAATTGTCATTGAGATCGGCGGAAGAAATAGAAATTATCAAAAGTATTCATTAACGAAGCGTTATCTTCTCCAAGTCACTTAGCTTATTTTGCTATTTCTTATTATTTTTGATGTTATAGACTTCTTTCGTGATTTGAGGCAACATCTTCCGCATAGCACGGTACGATATTTCTTTCTTAAACTTGATTTATATCGATCTTTATTAATATCTTAAAATACTTGAACTGCCTTCCCTTTTCTTTTAGAATTCCGATGTTTTATTTCTTAACATAGCTGTCGAATATGCCGCAATGTGGATGAAAAGCCCTGCACATGTTAAGCTTCTCCAGCGAAGCATAGATGCCGTTCTGCTTGTTCGGTCCAATCTTTTGCGGCATGGTATTACATTGTATTGCCTTGTCCCATTATTTAGTTAAATGCTTTTTTTTGCTTTTGTTTGCAGGGTTATGTCGTACCATTTGGTCCATGGCCTTTGCAACGGTTTTCCATGATTTAGCTTTACTCGTCGATAAGACAGGAAGACTTCCAAGAAATTTTTCATCCCGAAAGATCAATCTTCCTTCATTGGCTCAAGTTATTCCATTCTTGAAAATGAGCATGAAGCTTCTTGACATTGCGATTACGGTACACGTCCTAAGGTCATCAAGTTCAATGTTTTTAGTCGAGAATTAATTTTCTTTTTTTCTTCTTAGGCAGCCATGTCTTGCGAGATGGAGCCACCACCCATGATCCGCTACGATGATTTGTGGTCAACTTGTGAGGGAGCAACTCCAATGCTCGAAATTGCCCTTCGCCAGCGCTTAATAAACATAGATCTAGTTCTTTTGCATCATCAGCTAGCTCAAGTTCTTCATTTGATTGCCTGCCTGGAGATGAAAGGCGTCCATGCTTTTTCGCTATTCGACCAAAGAGTGGTACGTTACCTTTATTTTATCAATTAACAAATTTACTTCAACTTCAAAATTTATATTCGGTTTAGGGGAGATTCGCATTTTTCAAAGATTTGCACAGCTATCCTCCACTCCCTTCACAGGACTCCGATCCTACTGTTGTCCTCAACAGGCTACTTTTTCTTAAGCAAGTTGTCTCCAAAGCCGTAGAGCTCATGGTATGTTTACGTGTTTTAGTTGTATCGTATCATATAATAAATTTCATATGCGTAGCTATTATTTGTGAAAAGGGGTCTCTTTAATTAATTTTTCTTTTCTTTCCTTTAGGAATGCGATCAGAGTGTTGCGTTGGATTTCGTTAATCAAGCTGTTAAACTGAGCTACGAATGGGGCGCTGACGTCGATGAATTACGCATAAAATATGTGGAACTGCTTTTTCTCAACGGCATAGATCATCTAGCCATTGAAGTGCTCCCGTCCATCGGCGCTAACAGAAAATTAGCTTCCTCTCTACTTGCTGCAGCTGGACGCCGTCTCAAAGTCTTGTTAAATCCCAGTGATGTGTCAGCCTTAAGTCCTATGACCGTTTCTTGGCTTAACGGATTTCAAGAAGATCTTCCACCAGCTGCATCTAAATTTGATACAACTAAAACATTGGATTTGCTCGTTGAAGCTCTTCGTCGGATTCCGAACGATTGCAATGATCAGGTCATTGCCAGTGAACTTCATTCTCTTCTCACCGTCATTCAAAAAACTCCTCAAGTAGTACATGTTTGTAATAAATCTTAAGTTCTAAATTATACTTTATTAATTGTTATTTTTTTGTTTTGGTGTTTTTCTGTAGGTATAAAATAGATAGAATTGTTATGCTATCGTTTTATGCAAAAAAATTAAAGCGTTCCTATAATTGTTAAATTAATAATGTCTTTTAAAAAATTGGACCGATAATTTAATACTCTTCATCAAATTACTACTGAATTTCTAAATACCTTTGTATTTACCTATTACAATTGGGCCTACATATAGGTTATATACAAGTGTCTGTTATTCAATTAATAGTACAGAATAGCAATCAACATTTTTAGTAGCCATGATTTATTGTTTAATATTCATAAAATTTACTTGACATAAAATGGTGCGAATGTAAGAAATACTACATTCATGAATCTACCAGTCTATATCGCCCAGTCCAATTATTGTAGAATTAAGAACATCTACCTGAGAGAATCTACATTTATTTTGATCCATGGAATGGAAACTTCGAATGTCTATATTGTAGCTGATCAGCTTAGCTCGAGACTGTTTAAAAATAGACGATATAAGAAACATTTTCTCTAGAATAAAAAAAAAAAAATAGAAACTAGCGTACTTGATTTATATTCACTAGCGACATGTAGGGATCTCTAGACAGGATTACGGCAGATTGGCGGTTTCCAACCAAAATTTTCTATAATATGTAGGAGAGAAAGCGAAAGAAAACCATGCATTAGTATTTAAGTAACCTCGCACATTTTGAACTAGCAAATAAATAAGGTATACTCAACCTGGCATTTATATATCCCTCCGTAGCTAGTATAATCAGTATAATATATTACATAATCTAATAGACCAGCAATATCTGTAGCAAAATTAGAAAAATCAATTAAAATTGCTATATAAGAAGAAAAGTTGTGATTTGTTAAGATTGTCAGTGAATTCGGCAAAAGTGAATTCGGCTGGTGATTTCGGTGAAGGGTTTTTCTCTTGCCGAAACCGTTTTTTCCCCGCCGAAATCTATAAAACAAATTACGATTTCGGCAACGTAGTCCGAAACAGGAAACAGTGGCAAGCAGGACTACCTGGGAGTTTGTGACTACGTATATGCGTAACATACACACCTAATATTATAATAGCCAAGTAAATTGATTAAAAATATTCTTTCGTGGTCGATTGTTCTATCAAATCCTATGATTTTTCCTTAAATAAAAAAAAGCCAAGGTGCCGCGTGGAAAAAATTCTCACATATGGCGGAATTCAACCTGCGGGTTATATAAACGTAACTGAAATGAACGTTCTCATTTATTCTAGGGCATTTTGAAAATGTCTGATTTTTAGGAATACTACATTTAAGTTTTTAATTTTACATATTTTCATTCACTTTTATCACAGTATACTAGAGTATATTAGTCTCTAATGTACTGTGCTTATGTTATGGATGGCCCGCGCTTTTCACTGTCTTTATCGTTGCGATGGGTAAATTCGCAAGGGAGCGCGAGACCTTGATAAGTCTTACATTACAACGAAGGAGAGAAGAGCTTAACCTTGTGATATTTCTCTATTTAATCCCTATCTAAAACATGTAGAGTCGTTCCCCTCTATTTTATGCGTTGGAAGCGGGAAAATTAAGTTGCTCAGTTGGAAGTAAAACCAAATAAATAAAAATTTATCGATTACGATTTTTTTTATGTAACTTAGTGAGGGCATCAAGTACCTAATAAAGTAGAGCCCATGTAACAGGAGTCGTTGATCGCCAATTCGATCGCTAGAGATTGCTGGTAACACATCGGGATTGTTACAGTTGGATTCGGACTGGACGGCCATCGACCATCGACCCTCATACCATTTTTTTCATTTTTGCCGAAATCGATTTTATTCCTGCCGAATTGTATAGAAATTTTTACGAATTCGGTGAGCCATTTTTGGTCACCGAATTCACTCCGCCAAAATCCTCACCGAAAATTCTCGCCGAAATCACTGTATACCTTTGTTAACTGTCTGAAAATCTTGCGCGCATGAATCCTGGAGCAGTAGGATACGGCGTTTGTAGAATACAAATAGATCCTGGAGTATTTTCTGGATTCAGTGGATCTACAATCTGATTCCGACTTTGAAGAACTTTACGAGTCCCATTTTTGTTGTAGAAAAAAAAGTCAAGCAAGGAGTAGTTGTATCAAATTTTTCAATCACGTACCAAAGACCGGAAAACTAAGAATATTAATTATTATTACGATTCCAAAAGTTAATATTTTTATTTATTTATTTTAAATCCCATTACACAATTATAAATGATGTTTGTGAATAAGGTACCTTTTCAAAATCGAAATCGGGCACTGGTTCTACTTTAGGACAACTTCCCCAGTGATAGTCATCCGCTTTAACACGGATTGCAACACTAAACAAGCCGAACGCTATTAGCATCCAAATCATCATTGGAATTTTTAATTGTGTACGTTCTCTATTTGTAAACAATAAAATTTTAGCATGTGTTTAGGATTTGTGATGTATATTTGTGTGCGAGGGATTACAGCTCAATCACTTTCTCTTATTAGCTAATCCAACTAAACTGATGAAAAAATAGATGCGGTACGATTATTTCAATATTTTCCAGGATGGCTATATTCCGTTCAATAATCATGCGATGATATTGCATTTGTTTGTTAAAGCCACCCCTTTTGCTTTCAACAGCAGTAGTTTACTAGTTTCCCTTAGTTAACAAAGAATTCCTCAGCGTGCGTGATGCAAATAGGTTCAGTTTTCTTTCCGTCAGCCTATGTAGTCTACCTTCTCTTTCAATCTGTAAGCTCTACAAAGAGTCGCCTGTCATTGCACAACGTTCGTTGCAGGAAACGTGTCGGTATCAAATCGGCTTTATCGTCTTATTATAACCTTGATTGTGGTTTGCAAAATCAAAACGGAAATAGTATCGTAGCCTTGAAATACAATCGTACTAATGAATGGAGGAATCCATGGTAGGGTACATGCTTAAAGAAGAATTCATTCAAAGAGATAATTTCATGAAATGTTGCATATATTTTCCCTTAAATCAATCATAGTTAATCAATACATAAAATGGCAATACTCAATTCATTGCACAGCGGGAATATGGTCGAAAATATATTTTTTTTTTAATGATTGCTAAGAAGAAACTTTAACCAAGTGATAGACTAATTCAAGTATCCTGACGATTTAATTGCGAGTACTTATTCGAGGAAAGATGAATACTTGGCTTCTTTTAGAGATTGGTAGGTTTAGGGGTTTTGTTGATGGTGACGAGCTCAGCGTCTTGATCAGTTTGACCCGCTCCCTCCAGTCGAGTACCGGTACCACTACCACTCCGGTTGTCCGTACCTCCCGTACGAGTGATATTTCCAACTACGTTATTGTATATATTTCCAATTCCATCGCTTACTACAACAACGCCATTCACTATTTTTTTAATGAAAAAAAAATATATATATATATATTAGAAAAAAAAAAAATACTGTATATATAATATATACAAATTACCGGCAGCTGAAGCGACATCTTTTACAACTTTAACCACGTTTTCAGGACTGAACGTGTCAGGGCCAATTTCGCCGTTGAGCAACGAGGTGGAAGGAAGTGTTTTGCAATCGGAATGACTAATGATTGAAAAATCATGTGGATCCACACCTTGTTGCTCGAGTTTCGTGCGCACCTGCATAACAAATGAATATACTACTTTAACAATCCGCAACAAAAAAGTCATATCTTAACCTTAATTTCGACTTAATTTCATATTTAAAAATTAAATTCGTGAACGTATTTAATTTTTAAAAAAAAGTTAATTTATGTATATATACATATATGATATATACATGTGCAGATTCAGGGTTGGCTGTATTGATATGATATAGTTTCTCATCAAAATAATAGTTTACCTTGTTGATGTACATTTGGTCTAATGTAGGGCGCCTGCTCAAAATAGAAGCTGAACGTCGATGGCCAAAAAGGACGCTTTGGCAGCTGTAGATTGCTCCATAATTGTCATAATCTGTGGCAAATGCTATATAATCTGATTTTCCAGCCAAACCTAATGTGCAATTAGAAAATACAAAATGTTAATAAACAATCTTTATGCATGTTTACTGCAGAAATTACTTACTTAATGGAAAACGAACGCGCATGAATCCCTGTCGGTTTGAGTCAGGTACGTCGAGTGCTCCGACGTAGCGATAATTGTTATCCAGTCCTATCGTGTCTAGAGCGACATGATCGCGGGATTGGATAATCTTAAGAGAACCGTCAGTGGAATTCCGAATGAAATCATATGTCCAGCAGTTAGAAGCTGTCGAAAATTTTTGAATGACGTACCAGCGTCCCAAGAACTGACGAAAGAAAAGGACAGCATCTAGAAATGACGGTAAAATAAACTCAAGAAAAATCCTCACTCTACCTTATTCATGTCAAAATTGTCCAAAGGTTCCACGCGAGGACAAGAGCCTAGGTAGTAGGAATGACAATGGGCGGAAGTTGCTAACCAGGTCAGCAACAAAAGAGCAACCAGCATTCTCGCCATTTTCGAAAGAAGCTATATACTTGTGTTCACCTAAAATATTGAATGTCATTCAAATTTTCAAGCGTCAAATATTAGTGGAAGGGAAAAGAGATCTGATATGGCTTACCTTTAGTAAGAGGGGAGCAGTGTGGTTTGTATGTGGTGCGAGAACGGGAACGACTGAACAAAGAAGGGCATCGTATCCAGTGCTTTAAATGGCTTGTTTCCGGGTATGGAGCGCCACATGAACTCTCCTCCTCCAACAACGGAGCGGCGAATGGGCAAGCAACATCAACACCGCTTCTCGCAAAAAATTATTAAAATTAATGGGATCCTGGATTAAATAGTTGTTGATTAAAGCAAGTGAAATCATTTAGGTACTGATTTATAAAGACCTTAATTAGGATATCCCGCTTAGCCACATGGAAGTTTCATTTTAGTTATGTTAGTTCCACCCTTCACAGACTGTCATAGAATACATTTCATCATTCACCCTCGCCCTCATCAACGATTGCCTTTGTTTATTATTAAAATTCTAGGGTGTCTGGTCTTACGGGAAATGAAGGATTTAGTCGAGCTGATAAGAACATATCAATAGACACCCAGTGCGGACCCAAAATCATTGGATGGAACACTCTGACTTGTGCTTTCCCATGACTCATTAAAATTCATAGTTGGTTAACCTCTACCAAAACTACTTGGAAATACCCGCATAACATGTTCATGTTATTGTCATCGATGTTCATAGAGCCAAAGCCAAGAGAAAGGTCGATCTGCTCTAAATGGCTCCATAGTATTTCATCATGTTTTCATTATAAAATGACGCACGTTCCGCTTGCTAATCCAATTTATTTAGTACCCATGCACACGCGGTTATGTGTCTGGGTATTTTTTTATTATTTTTTTTTAACGGTGTAAAAAAGAACGTCAGTACCTTGTAGTTGTAAAATTCATTAATATGACAGCAATCAATAGTGGAACTCGAGGCAATTTTTAAATTACGTAAAAGGTGGTTGCAATTGAAATTACGCACATATATTTCCTGCCTTTTACGCACCTCTGCTCCGACAGCGCAATCCCTTGTATTAAATTAGTCGATTCCAACGACAAGTATTAAACTCGGTATCGCAAAATACCTCTGATTTCAGTGTTACACAGAGGTGTTACATTGATTAGTCTATGTGTCTTCTATTTCCACTCACGGACTGCTCATAAATGTCATGATGTCATGGATGGTTTCCATTTGTTGAACACCCCCTTACATGCGGTAGCAATGAATTACGACTTGAACTTTGCTTCAATTATCCATTCCTCCCCCCCCCCCCCCCTCCATTTTTTAGAATTATTTTTAAATAACCGAATTTGTTTTTATAGAACCCATTTGGTATTTTTAGATCCCCTTTAACTAAGTTCGCGGGACTGTCCTCGTGTTTTAGATATCAAAATTTTATGTACTTATGTGACTCGTAGCCTGTATGAAGTAATAACTCAGCGTGTTTAGACTTATAAGTAAAGAAAAACGAAAGAAAGAAAGACCTATGAAAATGATTAGTGAATACTGAATAGTGATTCGTGAAATTGTGATTGCCGCAGTGCCGCACTGTTTGGCTGCCCCGCCGCGATCCGTTCCGGAAGCCCGCGTCCCACATCCCAGGGACCGCGTAAAATAGTCACATTCTGTCCACTACTCCACTTCACTTCTTTAGTTCTTTAGTTTACACATAGTCTTCAGTGATCCAGCATCTACACTTTACAGCCTCACCGGTCTTCTCAGTATTTTGCTCAGTGACAGCGTGCGAGTTGGTGACATTAAAAATTTTTAATAAATCTCAATTGATTGTATTCTATTATTTACTCCTCCTTAGAATGTTAAAGGTAGGCCCATTACCTTTCTTATGCAACTATATTTAAATATATGAAAATAAACAAGTTTTCGTTACGTTGTAATGCCTAATTCGTTTATTAAAATCTATATTTCAGGGAGTTGTTGCATTGGTTACCGGAGGGGCTTCAGGGCTGGGGCGTGCTACTGTTGAACGCATCGTTCGTCAAGGAGGAAGAGTTGTTTTATGCGACCTTCCCACATCTCAAGGCTCCCAAGTGGCAGCTGGCATGTCGGGAAATGTTGTTTTTGCCCCTACTGATGTAAGGAGAAATTTCAAATATATTTCCTTGCCCTAATTAAAAAAATAATTCCATTAAGGTTTGTTCTGAACAAGATGTAATGAAAGCACTTACCATGGCTAAAGAGAACTTTGGGAAACTTGATGTCACAGTCAATTGTGCTGGTATAATTTTTTTCTTATTTCAAAGTGCTGAGAAATAATTTTATATTTGGTTATTATTTTAGGAATTGGAGTTGCCTTTAAAACCTACAATTTCAACAAGAAAGTCCCTCACAAGCTAGAAGATTTCACCAAAGTTCTTATGGTCAACACCGTCGGTACTTTCAACGTAATACGTCTTTCAGTAGGTCTCATAGGGGAGAATCAGCCAAACGAAGATGGCCAAAGAGGTGTTATAATCAATACGGCAAGTGTTGCGGCTTACGATGGGCAGATAGGGCAGGCGGCATATTCTGCAAGCAAAGGGGCCATTGTTGGCATGACTTTGCCCATCGCTCGTGATTTATCAACGCAGGTATGGAATAAATGGCCCTTTTTAATTTATGTGTACAAACATAAAACGACACATCACTTTATAAAAATGTCTTATTATAACTTTTTACATAATTTTCTTTCTTTTAAGTAACTTAAATTCTATTTTTGACAGGGAATTCGAGTGTGCACCATTGCACCAGGCCTCTTTAAAACACCATTACTTGAGTCATTGCCCGAAAAAGTTCAAGCGTTCCTGGCTAAAACTGTGCCGTTTCCCCAGCGCCTTGGGAAACCTGATGAATATGCCATGATGGTTGAATCGATCATTTTGAACCCCATGATGAATGGTGAAGTAGTTCGCGTAGATGGTGCCATCCGTATGCAGCCCTAATGTCGACTATATAGCATGAAGCTGTATCATTGGTCGTTTACCAGCTTGCAAGAATGTAGAAACGATAATCTCCCCGTTCACGGTACACCTAACTTGGCTTCTTGAGATGTTGAAATATATACGAATTTATTTGCATAAGTACTCTAGTGAACTAAAAAAAATTTCATGAAAATGGCAGCAAAAATTTCAGTAAAGCGTATGTAAAAATTAGTAAACAGGTAAAAGCTGTCTGTTGGACTTGGGAATTACTTAATTTATTCTAGTAATAATCTAGGTAAAATCATAGCGAGAAAACAATAACGAAATGCCATAAGTGGTGAGAATATAACTACTAGAGTGAATAAGGGCAGGCGTAAAAAAAAAGAAAGAGAATTTGTTACAGATCTCTTGTTTACGAAACGAATTTCCGAGTTCCGATGAAATGTTTGTGAAAAATCAGAAACAAAATGTTCATTTAGTCCATAATCATTTACGTTGTTAGAGTTTTCTATCGGAAATTGAAAAAAAAAAATTAGGCCTACTGATAAATACAACTTTTTCTAGAGAAAAAACGAAAAACCTTCATACAGCTGTAAAGGTTTTATTTACTTTCCATAACATTTTGTACCATTGCATCACCCATAGACTGAGAAACGAAATGTACTGTCACTTTAATTCTGTCAGCATGCGCTGAATGATCCGACAAATTACTGATTGGGCTGGATCACAAAGTGCGTGTGTGCCGGCATGACAGATATTTCTAAGAGATTATCGTTAAAAATACTTCCACTAATTTCCTAAGTGCTGATGGCGTAGAACTTCCCGCAGTGTGTTACTATTGACGGGGGCATTGGTAAACAAACAACCTACAAAAAAAAGTAAATTAAACAAAATTAATAGTTAAAAACCATAGGGTATTTGGTACAGAAAAATGTTACCGACAAAAGAGTGAGTTCCCCATTTTCCATGTCGTATGACTTTGCAACATCCTAGATCCTCGATGGAAAATCCAAGGTGTCTGTAACGCTCGTCCGTTTCAAACAATGTAGCATTTGTGTAAATTCCTAAATAGGGACGCCCAGATGTCGGATCGATGAAATCAGACCAATAACCGTCGTTCTGCAACTGTTCACAGATTTGCTTGGCGGCATCAATAAACTGAAAAGAAAAGAAAAACCATTGAAAAACTAGTTCCCGGTATCTTAAAATTGTTTAGGGGAAAAAATGATAAAGTTAAAAAAAAAGCGAAGAATACGCACGCATGCTACAAGCTCTTCTCGTTCATATTCAACATTTTCACTCCATCCACTCATGTCATTTTTCGTCTTTTGTGACAACGTCACAACCGTAAGGGGGCCAAATGAAACATCGCGTCCAGGAAATAAGTCAGCAAAATCTACCAATGAACAATAATTACCCAAACGTTCGAAATAATCGTAATAAGATATTTTAAATTAGGACAAACAAAAATTATCAATTATTACCTTTCCTAACTAACTTGGGGCAATCTTGAGCAACACATTCTAGCACATCTGATGGCTGAGGAAGATCCATTAAAAGTTCTTCTATTTCCTCAGCATTAAGTTCATCAAAATCTTCCTGAGTAGACTGTTTCAACACCTGGATTTGTCTTTCATAGTTGGTCAATCCAACAGCAACTTCCAAATCTGACTGCCATTCTGACTTCCTATCAAGTGGAGCAGAAGGTGGTGTTGAGGGGACAAGTAAGCGGGAAAAACCCACATTCCCTGGCAACGGCATCCTCAGGTCCTTGGGGCCTAAAAGACCTAAACTCGGATCTGGCCATACAGTTCCATCTAAGAAAAAATAAAAATACATTTTAAAAAAAGTTGTTGGAAGATATTTTAGACATTTTAATTAACAAAGCAAATTTTATCACTGTATTGATAAATTGTAAGTGTTGTACCTTCTGCTTTTTCATCCAACAAAACAATAGTGTGAGGATGACGTTTATCACCACTACCCTGAGATGAAAAAGTCTGTTGTGATCCTTTTTTCATCAATCCTCTAGCATATGTTTTAAGGTCCCTACAGTAGAAATAAGAATTGTGTCAATAATGTTTAATAAAATGATAATGCACAATAACTTACTTTCCAAACAAAATAATGTGGTGACGTGACAGTAACTGGAAAAAAATATATCTTTTTAATGATGTACAGCATGAAATTCATAAACATAGTAGTCAAACCGTACCCGTGAAGCCATTTAAATTGCTACGTAATAGATTACTTTCGTAATCTTATTTCTCAAAGGAAATTATAATAAGGAATTTCAGAACAGGTTATTCGCACAAATCTCTTTTCTAAAATTCGTCTTATTCCAGAGTAAAACTGTTTCAGGTGTATTTATCCCTAAGTATGTTGGTCTTCGACGAAATTACAGACGACAGTTTTGTCGTTTCACAAACAAGATACTAATTCCTGACCAAGTTTCTTGTAGGTCTCAGCTGATATTTGACGTAATCGTCATACGGACTACAATGTGCGACGACAACCTAAAAACACCACCACCAAGAAAACCAGGAAGACAACACAAGGCTCAGAGACTTTTCAGCACTCCGAGTTCGCCCGATGTCCCATGTAGTTTGTCCGGTGTCCGATAGGTGGAACAATATTTTAAATGTGAAGAATGGAGAGTTCAGTGAATTATCATAAATCATAAACTTCAAGTTATTACGTTTAAACTTTATGATACTTTTTCCTTTGTATATTTTTGTTGTTGTTTGTTTATCGTACCGTAATACGTCCATGTCATTAACTGGGAGACAAAGACCATAGTGGAGATATTCTAATGTTGTTGCAACATCTAATTGTATTTCTGATACCATATCTTAAGTATTTTACATTTTGATAAGTCGTACTCCGTTTTATTGCAGAAAATACTGTAACATTCCCGCCGGATAAACTAAAAAGCACCCCCAACCAACCGAATTTGAAAATTCAAAGACAATTTCTCTATGTAAGGCAATATGTGGCAGCATTGCATTTAGATAATGATTTTCGGTTGGCTCACCGCATTCAGTAGTACGGTATTCGCTGTGAGCTCTCTCAGAAGAAATGGATTGTCTTTTTTTTAAATATAAGTATTACTTTAAATGAACACTTACGAATGAAAACAAGGATTTAGTAGGATTTGAATTTATTGTTTTCGCTTGGATGTCATTGGTTCTCCCCATTCCACTGATCAACGCCGCGAAGAAGCAATGTCAAACACTTCGAAGAGAAAATTCAAGAATAAATGAAATGAATGAGAAACGAATTGCTTTATCATTCATGCGCATGTGGAAAGCAAGAGAGGACATAGTGAGAGGCATAAAGGTTCAACTTTTAAATTCGCTTGCCCATCGCTTTCTGAATGCTGGCCGTCTTAGCTGCTTTGTCAGACTCTTTACCTTAAAAGAAAAAAAAATTTATATCCGAAATAGAATATTGAGACACCTTTCAAGGTATAATTGCATAGGCATTTGGTAAAACTCACTTTTTTTCTCTTCTTCTCGTTTCTTTGCTGCCTCTTCGCGTTGTTGACGTATAATTGCTAATCTGGCTAGATCAGCCCGAGCTTCGTCAGTCTTGCCTTGAGCATGAAGTCGTTGGTAATGCTCGCGGGCTTTCTGTTTTTCAATTTCTTCGCGCTCACGTCTGGAGAGCTCCGGTTTTGCTCCATCACTGACATCCAGCTCCTCCACTTTTTTTGTTTTTTTCACAACATGATTGGGGTTTTCAATATCAACAGCTGATGTGGTTCCCTTGGCGGTAGAAGATTCCTCTTCAGACTCATCAGACCCTGACTTTGATTTTTCTGAGCCAGATTCTTCCTCTTCAGAACCTGAGCTTTCTTCCTGTTTAGCCTATTGGCAAGTTTTCCAAATGTAATTTTATTTACAGCCAACAGAAATAACATATTGTATCTATAATAGTTTCTTTGGATGGTAAATCATTTCACAAAGGTGTACAAGTTTTTGTAAATATATTACAAGTTTAACAAGATCATCTTATCAAGCCTTTTCCTTACTTACCCTCCAATTTTTCTGATCTTCTCTTCTTTGCCTTTCAAGTTCTTCTGGGCTAGTAAAGTGTCTAGCCCTACCCTTCTTGTTGACTTTACCACCTAAATAATAAAATAATAGTATAAGGTAAATGTCAAGTAAACTAAGTAATTATTAAAGAATATTTGTCAGGTAAACTGTATTGGTTTCTTGGTACTACACAAGAGATATTTAGTGAGTCAATTCAAGAGATTCCAATATATTCTGATACCATAGTAATAGTAACACCACAAAATGAAATAAACCTTACCACGAGGCATTTTCTCTGAATCTTGTTAAAAAATAGATTGTGCACGACAACTGACAGACGAACATATGCTACAGCTACAATAGCAAGCCCGTACTGACGTACTCGTGCCTAAGCGTAAGAGGCCGAAGGGTAAGAAAAAGCTCTATACACACTTTCTTGCTTTACCACTAGAGGCTGCTAGAGGCCTCCTCGTAGCCTTTAGGGCGCTTTGTGCGGTTGCTGCTAATCAGTGGTAAAAAGTACAAAACATATGTGACCGATTGACCGTGCCATTCTCCTATCATCCTTCGCTGATTCGCTCATAGTCTCATACCCAATCCTCATTTGGGATTTGGCATTTTATTTGTTTGTTCTTCACATCATTTGTAACCATTTTTTGGTGTACCTGTAATAGTAGTTCTTAAAAGTGGTTACGTCTTTCTACGTCAAATCGTCCAGAGGGTATATTTCTGATGCTCTTCCCATTGTTTTTCTTTCAGTTTTGTTTACAAAAGAGTTACTCTCACGCTTACTGCGTTTAAGGAGCCCATATTGTCAAACACTTTACCACGACCGATCTAGCAGGTTACGACAACTTCGCTGTTTCGAATCATCATAGAATGGAGGCTTGCACTGCAGTTGAGAAAGAAATTGACAAGATTGTGGCTAAATTTGCAAGTATTAAGGAGCATGGATCTCGGAACATAGATGAGACTATTGAGTTTTTGTCTTCTATCAAACCAGAACTTGAGCAGGGTAAGAAACACAGATTTTTTTTCCAAATTATTTGTCTCAGATTTCATTTCAAGTCAAACACCTAATTCCTAGCTCAAACTGGATCAGAAATAAGTGAACGTCAGATGTTCATTACTCATCTAGCAGTGGCAAAAGTAAAAGAAACCATATCCCGTCTTGCTAGTGAGCATCGCGACCTTCACAGTTCTGTATCAAAAGTTGGGAAAACTATTGACAGAGTATGAATACCTTACATACCACTAAATGATATTTAAAAATGTGAGTTGTATTCAATTTCATATATTGGTTGCAGAACTTCACTCAAGACTATGCTTCTACGAGCTCTGACCGTGTTTTTGCTGGCCATGATAAAGAAAAATTGCTGAATCAAGTAATATGTCAGCACATGTATCGCCACGGTTTTTTAGACATCGGCGAAGAATTAGCTAAAGTATGGATACCTTTATATAATTTGTACTCACTTTCATAATCATTTGAATTATTTTCACCAGGAAAGTGGTTTGGAAATTCAAGAAAGTAGCAAGCAACCTTTTGTTTTGCTCAATGAAATATTGGAGAAATTGAGACATAAGAATCTAGGCCCTGCATTGCATTGGGCTGAAATAAATCGTAGAGCACTGACAGAACAGAGTAGTAGTCTCGAGTTTAAGCTGCATCGACTCCACTTTTTACAACTTGTAGCTGAAGGCCCTGTAAAGCAAGGAGAAGCTTTAGCTTACGTTCGAAAATATTTTCCTCCTTACGTTCATCAACATGAAACAGGTCCAAATCCGTTTTTATCTCAATTAATTTTTTTTTAATAATTGATTTCTAATATTTGCTCCACTCATTGCAGATATTCAAAATTTGATGGGTGTCCTGGCGTACCTCCCTTATGGTGTCCATAATTCTCCATACAAAAAATTGTTCGACCCTATTCTATGGACTGAGATTTGTGAAGTTTTCATGAAGGATGCTTGTGCTCTTTTGGGATTTAGTGTCGAAAGTCCATTGTCCGTTTGGTATGTAGTTTTACTTTTTTTAGTTGCTTACTTATTTTCTAGCGACTTCAGCCGCTTACAAGAAATGCTAATATATATTTTGTTAATCTACAGTGTGAATGTCGGATCGATATCTTTACCTGCACTTCTTAATATAAAACAAGTGATGGCGCAGAGACAAGTAGCAGGAATGTGGAATGCAAAAGACGAATTACCGGTAATACATGGACAAAATGAATTAACATTACCATGTTTAATTAACACGCGCATATCGTTTGATATTTCAGATTGAGATCGACGCAGGTCGAGAATACCGATACCATTCTATATTTGCCTGTCCTATCTTGCGCCAGCAAGGCTCGGATGCAAATCCACCAATGCGACTTGTTTGTGGTCACGTCATTTCACGTGATGCCTTAAACAAACTCAGTTCAGGAAACAAGTATGTCATTGTCAGATTAGTACTTTAAAGTGGAAAAATACCTCTTAATATCATTGTTTGATTTCAGTGTGCTTAGAGCTATCCGCACAGGTCACTCGGTCGCTAGATTAAAGTGCCCGTATTGTCCACGGGAGTTCGACAGTTCCGAAGCTAGACAACTATACTTCTGAGACCATCGACGAACGAACTTATGGCGCACATCAATATAAAGGAAGCCGCTGATAAGCCGTTATTCAAGTTAATTGTTCTAATTTTGTAAAACGTCATTAATAAACAAAGACTCATTGGAATCTTCCTACGTTGCTTGTTTATTATTTAACAAGTTCGAAAAAATACATTTTATTATGTACGCTTTTTGTTCACTTTTCTACTGGAAATCCCATAGTTATCACATCTGTAATTCCTCCCTGAATGAAGTCACCAATTTTTACTGGTCCAACACCTGCTGGCGTGCCTGTAAGGATTACATCACCCGTCTCCAGCGTGAAATAGGTAGAAATGTAGCTTATGAGTGTTGGTATGTTGAAAATCATATCTTTCGTGGAGCCCTTTTGCCTGGCGATTCCATTGACTGTGCACCATATCTCGACGTTTTGAGGATCGGCGATGTTTTCCTATAGCGGCAGAATTACATTTTTACAAAATTATTTCCAGATTCCAAATTGATTTCCCGATTCTTACTTTGGGTATGAAGGAACTGACTGGGCAGGATGTATCGAAGCCTTTGGCTAAAGTCCACGGTTGACCTTTTTTTCTAGCTTCATCCTGGAAATCTCGAGCAGTCATGTCCAGTGCAAGGCTGCGAACGTTTAGTATTAGTTGATATCACTGAAAGATGAGTTTGTCTACGCTCATACCAGTAACCAGCAACATGCTTCATCACTTCTCCCGGCTCAGCTCGGCTACATTTTGAACCAATGACGATTCCTAATTCAATTTCATGGTGCAAGGACGAGCAGTTCAATGGGAATTTAATAGCGTTTCCTTCGGTAACATAGGAAGAAGTAGGTTTCAAAAAGAGAAGGGGTTTATCAGGTACGGCATTTCCTAGTTCTGCTGCATGTTCACTGCAAGAAAAGTTACAACAAAAAACTTAAGAAATAGTAGGTACATTTGATTTGGTTTCAGAAGATAAAAGATATAATGTAGGACCATTAATCTGTTTGGCAAATTCGTGAATTTATTGATAAGACCTCCTACCAATAACCCTACTTTTGAAATAAGTAGCAATTGAGTACGGTAGTAGCCTACTCTAACAAACGTTTACCATTTTACCGTGTTACTTGTTCAAATATTGCATGAATTTGAGATTTTGGTAACTTAGATTAAGACTCTGAAATTTTATAGTAAAGGTTTTTACAACAGCATACCTGTAATTTCTTCCAACACAAATAATTTTCCGCCCGAATTCGACAAATCGTGAAAGCTGTGACGACGCCATATTGCTGTTAAATCATGTAAGAAAATGATATACAGTAAATGATAATTGATAAATAACAACGGTGCTGGACTCAGATAAGGCTGTTAAAGTTCTGTTTCTAGGCTTCAAGTTGTAGCCAATAGAATCTCCTCTGTTTCGACTTTCGACTTTCAACTATGGGAATGTGCCCGCGGACCACGGCACCGAGCCACCAAGCGGACCCAGCGAAAATTTCTTTCAACAGGCTTGTGTGTACCCTACGATACATGTTGTCGGTCTGCCGCCTCAATAGAGCTCCGTCAGAAAATTTTTTAACATTTACTGAGAACCGGCAACTCTGGTGAAGGAATACCAATTTTCGAAGTCTCCCATAAGAGCTAATGCATTTTAGCCCTTTTTCAAGGAAGTGTAGCTCTTCAGGAGATTTTTTAAAAGGGTAATTATGATTGGGCAAGTTACGGGGAATTCAACCCTCAACCGATAAATATTTTTTTTAAAGTTTTATATTAAGTAAAACTTGAGATAATATTATTTTTTCTGAGGGACTTTCGCCATAAGCCACTGTGTTAAAATAAAGACTAAAGGAAGGAAGCGGAAAAAAGAGGGGTAACGTCCTTTACACGTACTCTTATGGCGTAGGCCTCTCAGGAAAATGTAAATATCTCGAGTTTTTATGAAAATAAATGAATTAAAAAAATCTTTATCGCTTGAGAATTGAATTCCCCGTAACTTATCCAAACATAACCACCCTTTGAAAAAATCTCCTGAAGAGCTACACTGTCTTGAAAAACAGCTAAAATGCATTAGCTCTTATGGGAGACTTCGAAAATTGGTATTCCTTCACCAGAGTTGCCGGTTCTCAGTAAATGTTAAAAAATTTTCTGACGGAGCTCTATTAATAATAAGTGCAATAAAAGAAAAAAAACTGAGATTGTCTAATTAAAAATTTGATGTCTTCAAGTTTCTTTTTGTCCGTTAAGTATTTCACGGAATATCTGGCCCGTAGCCTCGTACAATAAGCACTACGGATCACTGATCTGCGTGAAATATTCTTTCAAATATCTTTTCAAAAAAGAAATTAATTATTGAAAAGGTATATTATTTAGGCATATACATTGTAGTTGTTAAATTGTCAATAATTGTGAAATGGTTAGTCTTGAATCTTGACATTACCCCAATACAGTTTTACCAGGAGCATAAAATAGTTCTTTATTTATTTATTATTTTTGTTTGGTTATTTGAGCGTTTTTAATCGTCTTTATTTGTATCTAAATATGCTTGTCAGTCATAGGGTGTAAAATATAGGGTTATGTATTATGGTTTAAACATGGTTTAAGACTTATTACTATTAGACACGTTTTTTCCCATTAGTTAATAACACAAAAAAATCTGTGGATCTGTAAAAAAAATATATATGCTGCGATGAAGAAATTTAAAATTAAATTCTTCCTTGATTTGGACGTATTTATCAACAATAAAGAAAACTATACTGGTGTTCGCTGGTAGTTGTTCGCTATTTCGCTAGCATAACAATGTTGGCTGCCCTGTAAGATCTCGGAACCGAGCGGAACCTCATAGAGGAAGGGTAACAGAAAATGATCACGTGTTCGTCCTTCAGACGTCCCCTTACGCACGAAGGGCACAGCTACATTGCGCAGGCGCTAGAAAAACGGAGGAACTCCGCTTAAAGCGAAATTGAAAGCAAATAGAAAATAGTTTATTCGCTATGCAACTAGATACTTTTTTAGAAACCGCTTCAAATTTTGCTTTTCCTTCCAGAATCATGACACGTTATCGACCGGCCTCGGGTCTCAACCGGCGCTTTCTTAGTTTTCTCACTCACAGACGTTTCTAGTCTTTGCTCCTGTAAGAAGTAAGTCGACTTTTCTCATAGAAAATATAAAGTTTAATTAGTAGTACTTTATCAAAATACTATCATACAGTATTTGCTTCCTTTTGCAGTATATTTTAGATAAGAAAATCTATTGTATGTAACGTAAAATAAGGTTACTAATTTGTTTGCCTTAGTATTTTGAATGCCCTTTTAATTTCGTTATAGGTAGGGTTCTAGTTAGACAAAGCCCAATTTCGTTGATCCCGTTCAAAAGGGAACTTGTTAAAGTGCCCTTAAAGCTAGCTAAATCAGAGATCCATTCTTATATCCACAACAATTTCAGTATTACATGGAACCGTGTTTTGATAAATAACATCCGTTGAAAATAGGATTTTAAATTCTGCCACCAGCTCTACTAAATTTTTCTTCACTTTGAAACTAGCGCGTTAAAACAAAAATATTAAATTTAAGAAACCGCCTATAGTCTAAACTTTTGGTATGCATTCGTCGTTAGGATCGCTGTGCACGTCCCGACTCCCATAGGTTATTCCAAGGTCATCTGCGTTAGAGGGCATTGCTTGTAGTTGCCGGAAAGTAATATAAAAAGCGGCTAAATTTAGATTTTTTGCCCTGACTGAATTGGAAACTGAGAATATTCTTTTCCCTTAACTTATTCCCTCTACAATTTATGTATTTCAACATGATAGATGTAAGAATAGATGATAAAATAAACAGGCCTTATTTAAAATTGTTTGTAATGTGTTCGTATATGATTAACAATGTTTTGTTTTAAACAAGGTACTATCACCAAGTAGTACACTTACTAGAGCGTGTAAACTGTATTCAAGAGATTTGTTTTGTTTTTCGTTCAGACCTTCTTCACTTAACTTGCAACATGTCGAAAATCGGTATTAACGGATTCGGCCGTATTGGTCGATTGGTGCTTCGTGCCGCCATCGAGAAGGGAGCCGAGGTATAACTTATTTGATTTTGGAAACTCGTATGATTAAGTTTTAATCACAAATTCGATGTTGTTGCTAGGTTGTTGCTGTCAACGACCCGTTCATCTCCCTGGATTACATGGTTTACATGTTCAAGTATGACTCCACCCATGGCCGCTTCAAGGGTGAGGTGAAGGAGGAAAATGGTTTGCTGGTTGTCAATAACCACCGCATCAAGGTCTTCAGTGAGCGTGACCCCAAGAACATTCCGTGGGGAACTGTTGGAGCCGAATACGTAGTGGAGTCCACTGGTGTCTTTACCACTTTGGACAAAGCCCAGGCTCACATTGATGGTGGAGCCAAAAAGGTTATCATCTCGGCTCCTTCTGCCGATGCTCCCATGTTTGTCGTTGGAGTTAATCTCGATTCTTATGACCCCTCCATGAAGGTATTTTTCTTGTTTTTCCATCTTAATTCACGTTAACGATAAATGTTTAAAATTTATATACATATATATTAATGTAGATCGTCTCGAATGCCTCGTGCACCACCAACTGCCTGGCCCCATTGGCTAAAGTTATCAACGACCAATTTGGTATCGTCGAAGGCCTGATGACAACTGTCCACGCCATTACGGCTACTCAGAAGACCGTCGATGGTCCTTCCGGCAAAGTATAGAATACATTTTAAACTCGAATTTGCATCGGCTAAATTTTTCATCAACAACATTTAGTTGTGGAGAGATGGTCGTGGTGCTGCACAGAACATCATTCCCGCAGCTACAGGTGCCGCCAAGGCCGTCGGCAAGGTTATCCCCGCATTGAACGGAAAACTGACAGGTATGGCCTTCCGTGTGCCTGTTCACGACGTTTCAGTCGTCGACTTGACCTGCCGATTGGCCAAAGAAGCCTCCTATGACGAAATCAAAGCGGCCGTGAAGGCGGCTGCTGAGGGTCCTCTCAAGGGCATTTTGGGTTACAGTGAGGACGAGGTAATTTCTTATTTTTCCAAACAATATGTATTCATACGTTTTAAAAACGCCATCCCTCCATTCGTAGGTGGTGTCCACCGACTTCATTGGAGACACTCACTCTTCGATCTTTGACGCTGCAGCTGGTATTGCCCTTAATAAAACTTTCGTCAAGTTGATTTCGTGGTACGACAATGAATGTAAGTATTTCTGCTTCTTGCGTTCATTTTTTTAACCATTAAGAATTTAAATTTATCATTTGCATCTACTATCTAGACGGTTACTCCTGCCGTGTCGTCGACCTGATCAAGTTCATGCAAACGAAGGATTAATTGATCAAGTTATGAAGGATACAGCGAGCGGATGCGATTCAAGAAAAATATGTTAACAGTCTTTGTCTCTTACACTTTCCCATTAGAGCCGCTACATCGTCTGGGTCAACGACTCCCTATCGTTTTCACACCTTATAGCACCGTAGTCGGAAACAAACTTTCCCAGTTTTCATAGATGTCTGTTTTCGGTTGTCTACGAATACACATTTATCAGACTAAATTACAGTAGTACCAAGTGTCTTCTTTTTCGTTTAATTTAATACGTTTAAACGGGACTGGCTGTTCAGAGGACTAAGTTCGTTGATGTGATGTTTTAAATTGAGGGCTAGATAATAAAATGTTGACTTTTAAAAAAGTCCGTAAAATACAAGTTTTCGCCCCGCGTATAGTTAAATAACTAAAAACAGGTTTCTGATTTTTCCGGTAAAATCTTAGATTTGCAAGAAATTGAAAAATACTTAAGGTAGACTTATCAAACTTCGTCCCTTCATACGGTCATTCCTCTCCAGTATGAGGCTGACTCATCAATGATAATTCAATTTTCTTTATTCTTTTATGATATTTTTAATCAAAAACATATTTTTAAAAGTGAACAAAACCTAGCATTAACATTTTATTGCAACAGCTTCATTGCTATTTTCAAAACTACCTATAAGCGAAGGCAATTATGTCCACACTCCACAATCACTTGGTGGTCTAGATGTATTCTGTTTGCTAAAATCAAAAGATTTCTTCTGTTCATTATTTTTGTTTCCCCTTCACTTGCCTCCTTTTAGTGGATTGTTTTACAGTATGCGCAATGACGATTCTTTCCATAGATAGCTACATAAATTAATAAAATAATACATAAATCGTAGCCAAATAATATTACAAATTATTATTCAAGTAGGCTACACATCTATCTTTATGTTTATTTAAAAAAAAAAAAGGATGAGACAAGGTTATTGTATAATTAGCCTGCGTACGTAAATGTATAGTATAGGCTACCTACAGTTAAGTTAGGTTGTATCCGCCTATTAAACAATAAAATATACGCATACTATAACATGACAAAAATGAACTGAAGGCTAAAAATTAGTAACACTAAATGAGAAACTCACAAATACGAATAATAAAATGTACACACATAATGGAATCAGTGTTAATAATGGAGAATGTTCAGATAATTCTGGAACAACCGCAATTCAAGTTTTTAGAAAAAACAACATCACAAAGATAATTGAATATCAAATCACACAGCTAGGAGAGAAAAAAATCACACAAATCAGTATCATTTGCTGAGCTGATTACTAATCGGAATAATATTCGTACAGAACATTGTTTTTTTTTATGGAAAAGACGGGTTGTAGGGAGCTTGTCTTGCGTAAGGATCTTCAGTTCCACTGCAAGAATACGGAGGAGGTGGATCTTTATCATCATATAGAGGTTGACCTACGTTAAAGAATAAAGAGTGAGGCATTCTTTAAAAAGTAATAATTTGAAATAAAGATATCAAATTAGAATCCAGCACTAGAACCAATATAAGATAGATAGATAGATTGACGAACCAGAATTGTAATTCCGCTGTTGAGGAGGATAACCCAACTGAGGAGAGTAGCAGTGTGGTTGCTGAAGTGGGCAACCCGTGGGTTCAATAGGGCAAGGAGGCGGGGGGCTGAAGCGGATATCCAGGAGCCTGTACGCTTACTTCAGGAACTATCTCAGGTGGACGTTGATGCGCGCCAGGCCCTGTAGCGCTGACCCCCATAGATTGCTGTTCGTTAATATTCGCGGCTGTCAATGAGGTAAAAAATTAAAAATAAATAAATTAAAAAAAATAAATAAATAAAAGATTTGCAGAAATTAGTTTTTACTTCGATAGACTCGTCCACGATGACGGTTTTTGCAGCATTTGTAGCATAGACAACAAGGGCAGAAACAACAGCAGACAGTGGCAACAATGAATAAGAACAAAATAATTCCAACCACAATCGAGACGAAAGAAATGAAGACTGTTCCGATACTGTAAGGAAAATACAATTTCATATCATGACATTTGATAAACTTGTTGTATTCTAAAATACTTTTGATTATACAAGAATTATTTCTATGCATTAATTATTTCTTTAAAATATTTCAGGGGTTGTATTTTTCCGCTCTTACCTTTGAAAAACTTCTATACTCGCCTGAGCCTTAATATCTTCAGCTGAATATACTGAATGGCAACAATATTCACCATTAATATCAGCAGCATTTCCACAACAATGAATTTTGTCAGCAGTCTGGCCTGCCTCTGGACAAGTAAACAAAGTGGTTGCCTGCTGGGAAGTTTTCCGTTTACAAGCTGAAACTACCGAGCCAACTGAGAAATAAATTCTTCATTAGTCAAACAAAAATAGCTATACAAGCTTGTTTATTTTAGAAAATGAGAAGTGAAGAGAACTCTTACCATGATACAGGGAGCTCAACAAAATAAAAATAATTGCCCTAAAATAATTGCTGGGCAACAAATTGATCATCTTGGACTTGCAGAATATTACGTTTATTCTAAATTTAAAGTCGTACTCGACGTGCTATACTTCTAGATTTTCAAATTTAATTATTTTTAACTTGAGAGTTCAAGAACTGGATTATTTTTGCGAGTAGATAACAATCTTTCCCCGCTATCAACGGTTCGAAACTCTTAACAGGTGTTACATTAAACCGCCAAATTGAGGGCCTTGGTGAGAGTCAAACACGGCACAAGCGGACGACCTTCCTGATTCTTAGTCCAGGGGGATGAAGTCCCGGAAGAGTCTATGTCTCTATAGTTGTCCATCCCTAGTTGCTCACAATAACAAACTGTAGGCGAAATAGGCCTACAAAAACTACGGACAAAGCCTTTTCTAGCCACTGATATTACGTCACTGCGTGAAACCTAAAAAATAAAACAAAAAGATATTACTAAATCCTATGATGAAAGATTCAATTCACCATATAAAATCACGCTGTATTCTTAAACATCTGATCTTGTTTAACGGAGTTCGATCAATTGATTGATTAATTGGTCGATGAATAGCTTAAATTTAGCTTTAGACCATTTAAAGTTTTCAACCTTCCATTAATTTTTTTTTAATACACAATATTCTCGTTTGTCCTTCCGGGCTGTTTCATTTTTTATTTATCGGAAGGCCATTGAATGTGATATACGGAGAGTCAGCGGCAAATATAGCAGGTGACAATCAAAGACGATTACCATGGAGTAGGAACTATCTATTAGCATAGGGCCTACAGAAAATACAGGCGACTAACAATAATAATAATAATAATAATAAACTAGTTCCATGACGACAGCACTGATTGACTTTCGGACATTTATAATTATAATTGAGCAAAAATACTTGTATTTGTTTAGCAGACGGTAACTTAATTATGCCATTAAATCAGTAACTCTTGAATTTTTCACGTATTCATTAATCGTAAAATAGCAAACAATCAATACTTTGTAGGGTATGCTCTCTTCGTGAAAAGTCATACACACCCAAGCTCATAAAATATAGGCTGGTCCCGCGTTCTATTTTTGCCCCTTAAATAATTTTGTTTGTTGCATTAGAAACTGAAAAGGGCAACCGATAGGTGTCGCGTACGGCAACTCGTGTTTGTTAGCTAAGCGGCGTTATCATCGATCGTCTCACTGCAGTAGGAGGCTCTGCTGAGGATATATAGAGTAGATTTACGACATTGAGTTTGCCAAAGGCGAGTTCTTCCATCTCTACCAGTACTCAGAAGGTCAGCCAACTGTCAGATTTTTCGGCATACTCCAGTTATTTGTTTTCTTTGTGGTCTTGTAATACGGAACGATAGAGCCAAATAACGGATTGGCATTAACAGTTGCAAGTTTGACAGATTAACCGGCCATTCTCTGAACAAACATGGACAAGCGACGATATTCGTAAGTTATTAATCTATAATTCCGGTTTGAATGGTAGTGTTGAACTATTCTGTATCTCAGGACGACAGGGGATTCCCTTTATGCTGCCATGGGCCTCAAGAAGACTGCCACCAGCGATGAAATAAAAAAAGCATACCGACAACTTGCTCTAAGAAATCATCCAGATAAGAATCCAGATAACCCAGAAGCAGCAGAGAAGGTGAGTTACTATTTTAAAGCAAGTACTTGACAGCACAATATTTATTTAATAGTTCCAATTTATTAGTTCAAGGAGATTAATCAAGCCAATTCGATCCTCAGTGATCCTTCCAAGAGAAATATTTATGACAATTACGGGTCATTGGGGCTCTACATTGCTGAGCAGTTTGGAGAGGACAATGTTAATGCTTATTTCCTAGTCACTTCGGGCTGGTGCAAGGTAAAGGGGACTTTTATCATTTATAGCAATTAAAGTTTCTTTACATTTTATTCTGTTGCAGGCTCTCTTCATTGGGTGTGGAATCCTCACAGGTACTGCACATTTGTCTTAAATCTAAGAAAAGAATAGTTGTTTATGTTATTTCATTGTGTAAACAGGCTGTTACCTCTGCTGTTGTTTCTGCTGCTGCTGCAACTGCTGTTGTGGCAAATTTAAACCAAAACCAGCAGATGAGACTGGAGATTATCACAATTTCCAGGCAAGTATATCACTATTCATTGCTGCAACCCTCCCAGTGCACCTGATTTGGTTTTATTGTCGTTCACAATTAAGTTGCTCTATCTCCACTAATATAGGGTTAACATTCAAGTATCCAATATAGTGGATGCTCTGCATGCCAGTTTTAAATGCTTGTTCTTGTTTATTTATTTTTCAGTTTTTGTGTTTGCATTTTTGTGCTTTATTATTTATCCACATCATCATAGTTGATTATTTGGCTCTCCCAATGAACACAGGAAGGGCAGGCAGCAGGCACTGCTGGCCAGCAGGAGCCCATTATTATTCAACCAGAAGCCAGCAGGAGTAAGGTAAAATTTCAACCCAATGGATTTGGGGTGGCACTTAACTTTTTCAATTTCCTTTTTCTTATCGTCTCTCTTTCTTTGCTTGTTTTTATTGTTAAAAACATTTTTAATTTTTCCAAATTCCCTAATACCTTTAAAAACAAGTCTCGCGACCGAGAATCTTGGAGCTTTATTTGTTTACATTTGTAATGGATTCCCTTTATAGAACGATTATACTGACGACGACGAGGATGAACCTGAGGAAAGAGCTGCAACGGGCGGATCTCCATCAATACCCATTTCTGTTCAACCGGGATCGGCCAATGAGACAACCGGACTGAATACGTCTGAGAGCAAGCCCCCCAAGTATTCTACCCTTGGTATGTGAGACAACCAGGAAAAGCAGTGGTGTGTTGGTGGAAACCTTTTTTTTTTCGTTTTTATTTTTTTACATGTGTTTAGGGATTCTTTTTTCTCCATTTCTCTATTCCACTTTTCCAGATAATTTCATTAATTTTTACTTTTTTTATTTAATTTCATTTCTCTAAAATTTATAATTTAGGAATCTATTTTCTCTAGTTATTTAAGTTCCTTTTTTTTTATCGCTACACACTTAGGACGTTTTTATTGCTACCTCTAAATTTGAATATTTAACTTCCCGTAGGTTCGTCCCAGACAAGTTCACCTAGACATGATCCACTTACAGGAGGAGAAACAGCACCTTAGATAATAACGGAATGGAAAACAATGAAAAAGAAGGAAAAAGAAACACGGCCATTATTACCTTTTTTTTAATGGAGCAAATTTGAATTCATTTATAGTCCGATAAAAGTCCGAAAAAAATGAAACCAAGTACATTTGGGTAATTTATTTGCTCCCATCGTCTGAATGAATTAAAAAGTTTAATTCGTTGTAGATGTTTAAAACTCGTGTATAAGTATTTTTCGTATAATCCCTTTCTACTTGATGTCCTTTCTGAATGTTAATTCATCTTTTAGGCCCTTCATCAAGTCCGTGTCAATTGTCAAGACATTTAATTCAAACAAAGACGTTTTTTCCTTTGGCTTTCTGATTGTATTACATTTTTTAAAAAATTTGTACAATATTTGCGCCCCCTCGAGAGTTACAAGAATATTAAATGAATATAAAAAAGAAAACGTAATCCCAACTTAAAAAAATTATTGACTGTCTTTAGCGAAACTTGTTCTTGTAGAATCATGCGGAAGAGTCGCATAAATGTGTTGATCTTCTTGGACCTGCTGATCCGGTGGTGTAGAATCCGGGAGAGGTGGAAGTGGGCGACTCACTCCTTCAGAGGACGTCAAGAAGAGGAGACGGTCCTTAGTCTTTTTCGATTTATCCACTCGAGCGTAGAGTAGCCGGATCTCTTCCGGAGTTTCAGGTGGCACCTTTGCCGGTGGAGCGTCTAAAGGAGGTGGATCTTCTCCTCCTCCACCGGTCACGAGCCCTAAATCGATGTCCAAATAAGTATCTTCCTCTTCAGAGCAGCCCAAACCTGATCCAGATGAACTAATCCTCCCATCCGGCGGAGGAATCAATGATGTTGTCCCATTCGAAGAGCCAGAAGGAGATGGGCTGGATAGTTCGTTGTAAACGGGCTCAATTTCTACTTTAGCCTATAATAATAATAAAAAAAGGGGTTCAGTTAAAGAATATTGATGGATAAGTAGGGATTGTTAACCTGGTGAATATTGATAGGAGAGTCCATCTGTAGATGGACGGCTTCTTTATTGGGGATGGCAGAGGCAGCGACCCCGATTAACTGGTTGCTCACGGATGTCGATAACCGTTTCGTTACTCGCTCCAGAACCGTTCTCATCCTGGAAAATCAATTCATAATATTTTAAGAACTTTCTTAGCAGCTAATTATTATTGATATTCGGGCCAACTATTGTCTTAATCAAACGAGACAAAGTTCCGTATTCTAGAATTAATGTCCGTCATCTAGCGAGTCTTGGCTTCCAGCTGTTATCCACAGTAACCGTATAGAATGAAAAGTGGGGCCAAGCTATAGCCATTTCAACTCTTTGTTGACGACTGGACAATAATTAATCCCGTTTGACAATCGGAAACAGGCCAGCTGGACGTTCTCTTTATTCCTGCCCAGTCGTCGTTATGGAGCGTGTCACTTTGAACAAATATTGTGAAATAAGCTTTCAGAAAAAAAAAATTAAATTTAAATTAAATGAACGAAAATTCGAAGAGATTTCTAATGAGTAATAAAATTTTATTACGATTTTTACAAGCCGATAATTGAGACAAATATGTCTTTTATTATCTTCACCTGGTCTTCTGTAAATTTCCCTGCGGTAGTAAAACCATGAATTAAAAAATTCAGGCTTTTTTATGTTACACATCGTAAAACATTCTAAAAACTGAAAGTTTTGACCGTTGAAATAAATTGTTTTAGTACTAAGTAATTTCCTACAACTTTTTAAATTGTTGTCAGTAAATGGCCGTAAGAAGATCGAATTATAGAACGGCAATCCAGCTAAGCTTGCAGGCGCCAAACATACTGTTTAGGTAAAACAATTTCAAATTTGAAGAAAAAAGCAATGCTAGCAAGCCAATTTCTATACGAATAAGGAAGAAGAAAAAAGTAAGTCGAACGTTCTTTTCCGAACGGATGGATGAGATGCTGCGAGACAGATCGAATAGTGCGTCAACCGTCCGTGACGCTCTGCCAAAGTTGTACAATAGGTAAAGAAGCACCTACTGACCGACTTGTTATAATAGAGGGGAGTCGACATTTTTTACCCGCCGGAATGAAGAATACAAATCGGATGAAATTTCTCTCTCTCTCTGAGAGGAGATTCGTCACTTTCAGGTCTGCTAAAGTAGTTTTCTTGTCCAGCTCTGTGGGAATGAGAGGCTGACAGAAAGAAAACGGGGCTAAAAGAATTTCTTCGTTGCCAGATAATTTGTTGCCCTTTTTTCTTTTTATAGCAAAAATAGACGTCGTAGTTTGCCGTAATCCTGTTGCTATTGCGTCACCGAGAAAATGATTATTTAAGTTACATTCAAATTTTGATTTTAAAATTAATTTATGATTTTTCCTAATATTGAATTTTTTAAAGATATTTTTTTGATAAATTGCCCTGAATTTCCTGTCGGCGGTTACTTTTTCATGTTGACGACATAATGATTCGACGGGATTAGCGGTACTTTGTAATGGTCGCTTCACCGACGACAACGAAAAGGCGTTGTATAAAACTAGGTACTACGAAGAAATGAGAACAATACGGTCGTATTCCAAGATATACCTGCAGATGTTAAGACCGATACCGGCCGTGAGGATCAATAGGAGGAGGACAACTACCGCAAATCCAGTTGCTGCTGCCGCCGTACTCCCGTTCTCCGCATTTACATCTTCTTCTACTCTTTCGTCTCCTTCGTTTCCCTCTTGCACATCTTTGGCCCTGATGGATGAAGAAATGTTTTCCGTTTCCGGAAGGGACGGCCATGATGCGTGACGCCCCGTCGGGATCGCTATCCCACCTTCCGCTGGATCCACACTATATAAAAACAAATGGAGAGAAAGATTTACATTTAAATGTTGCGATTGCATTTTATTTCAATTATTTTTCTTGGGAACTAAATTGAGCTTAGATGGGTATAAATATAACATGCCATTGGATTAATAAATTAAATTTATTTTATAAGATGATGTGATTGAAAACTTTATTACTAAAATATTCTATTAAATAATTAATGAAAAATTCCAATTAACATAATTCCCTTTCCAATGACGGAGCGTGGAATATATGAACAAAAAAATTCACTCAAAAGGCATTTTCCAAGGGGGGACAGACAGACTAGTCCGTTGTCTAACGAACATGCCCTGTTGCCCAGTATCTAACAGTACATCATTTTTGTCTCACTAGTAATGTCGATAGTCCGAGAATTTTGTTGTCTCCTACAGTCGCGAAACGGTGGAACTACTGAGAAAACAATGTGAGGGACGGTAACGAGTATAACTGTTTTCCATTACTATGAAAGTATATCGGCATGTTACTGTAAACCCTCAGGAACTGGAAGAAGATAGTATTATTTCTACCAGTAATTCTTACCGTAGCCTAAATCAATGCAAATAATTATGTATGGCCACTACTATGATACGAATATTAAGGTAAATTGTCAAAATAATTTGTCTTCAAAATAACCAATGTTACTCTGATTCTTTAAATAGTACCGATTTCACGAAATATATAGAAAGCAAAAACATTTTTTCATCTTTTTCCGCTTATATGCAACCCGATAAGTGAGCCGGAATAATAAAGAAAGTTGATTGGATCTTTGCATGCATATAGAGCATAGCATCAAGAAAGAAAAAGAGATCTCTTCACTCAAGTGGAAATTACGTCGACACTTAACACACCTCGCTGGAACGGCGATAGGAGTCGGACGGCCTCCCGCATCGCCCGGCCTTCCGCAGTAAAAGTTGACCTCGTTCCATCGTCCGTCTTTCTGACAAATGGCCCAAGTCTCCAGAGGCTTCGTCTCGTCAATCTCTGAGCAATAAAGAAGACACGATTGAATTTCAAATTTCGCAATAAAGAATAATAAGGTAGAATCCCTTGGAGAGTCCCTCTTAAAATAAATTATTAATAAAAGGAAGAATACATTTAAATATAACAAAAAAATTATATTCAGTATAATGTAACTGTTCCAGATTCACTTATTAAGCGAAAGAACTCTCATAGTAGCTGGAGAAAGTGCAACTGGCTATAATTAGTCACACATATTTCTAAGAAAAATATTGTTTGAAATTTAGTAACATGATAAATCAAAGAAATGTGACATAAAGAAATGGGTCGAAATGAATTATTTTCACAATACTTTCTATCATTAAACATAACTCCCGCTACAATAGATTAGACATGTTTTACATGATCTTTCTGTTTAAGCCTTGAAAGGTAAGAAACCAAGAGAAAAATAATGCGTGAAATTTAATAAAAATTAACGCCTTTTTATGCAATGGGAAGTAGGTCGAAATAGTTTCGCCCTCGCTCCATAAATACACCTTATTATCATGAATCCTTTTTTACATGTCCATTGGCAACGATTTTGCGGTTTTTCCTCTCAAAATAAAATTATGTAGTAGAAAAACTTTCCAACACCCATCATATGGAGAGAGGAAAAATACTCTCTTTACGATTATATCTTTTAAAACAAGGTAGGTAATTTATAAAATCGAATTACTTTGGGGGAGGAATCCTTCGACACAGTTGTAGTGAACAATTGAACCTGGGCGGTAGGTGTTGCTGGATTCCTCTTGGGCTGGTTGGAACTCTCCGTTATAAATGGGATTTGGTTCCTCGCAGTCGATTGCTGTTTGAGACAAACAAAAAAAACTGAATGAAGTTTATTTTATATATATTGGCTGACTAATTTTCAAGACGGAATAGTTAACGAGCTCGAACAAGAAAATAAACAAAAAATAAAAGTTCTAATTCTCGTTTCGAAACTACTTTTTAACAAAAAGGAAGTCGTGGCAAAAGATAAATTCATTTTCACACCATTATTTGTCACTATTTATTGATAGTACGTATTTCAGCTCCCTTCTAAAAAAAAGAAAGAAAATGGAAAAGCTGAAATTTCTTTACGTCTACAGACAGGCGATGAACCGGACCATCGTCCGTCTTCCCGACAGGTACGAGCTTCATCTCCACCAGTTAATATAAATCCATCAGAGCACCGATGACGGGCAACGCTATTGAAGCTATGATTCCCGCTGTGGAAATGGCTGCTATGTCCGTCATGACCGGCCAAAATAGAGTGATGCCCGCCTCGGGCCGGCGGGTAGAAATCAACGTGCCCATTCTTCAGTCCACTCAAAGGCTCGCAATCAACAGCTATGATGAATAAATCAGTTTGTTATTGTTTAAAAAAGGAGAGGAAGGAGAGTATTTCAGTGAAATCTTCAATGACGGGGAATTTTGATTTCAAATCACGTTAATACAGATCATCAAATGGAGCATAAAATAAAGAGATATCAAATCCTATCTTATCCATTGGACTGGAAAGTGAAAAGTTTGACTAATTATTTGAAGTCAAAAAAGGAAAGAACCATATGAAATATTCTATAGTTACAGAATATTATCAGAAAGTGATGTCACTTTCAGATTTTAAAAAATTAAATACAAATTGCGCAAGTAAATAATTTAGTAAGAGACAGAGAAAACTTTGCTGCGGTACTAGCGTACATATTCGTTACCTATGCACTGAGGAAAGGATCCGCCGTGACCGACCCACTGGCCAGCTATGCAACGTAGGGTCCTAGGTCCCCGGAGACGGAATCCGGGTTGGCAATTGATTTCCAAAATTCCGGCTCGCTGGATGTTTCCAATTTCTGTCTGATTGCTATGAAAGAGCTCTGGCTGGGCAGAAATGGAGAAGGCTGGCTGATCCGGCATCCCGCAACTTAATGGCTCCTCTATTTGGAAAAAAAATTAAGTTTTTTATGTTGATAGAAATTAAACCTTATTTCAAGTTTTAGTGCACCGTGACATATTTTAAAAAGAAAACGTACCAATGCATGTAAGTGATACATTTTTACATGTCCCTACCCCCAAAACCGCATACTACGATGAAAGGATGTTGTAAGGATTTGCAGTACTGTAAGTGACTTTGATCCCCGCTTAATTATTTAGTAAAATAGAAGCCACATAGAAAGGGACATGGCTCAAACAGCATATGACGGTAGCTAGTGTGGGAAAATGAATGAAAATTCTATTTCAAAAATAGACAAATCTTGATAAAGACTTTCGAATCATAAAACGGAACAACAATTACACTTTATTTCTCATAAAATGGAAATAAAAAAAGTGGTAGGTATACTTTTTTTTCTCTCTCTCTCTCTGGTGGTTGCAAACAATTTTTTGTTTTCAACGGGATAGAGATGATGTTGGAAGATTTCTCTCGATTACTGAAGGAAAGCGAAGAACTATTTAAGCAGATCGCTATTCCTTCTATTATTACATTTGGAATGCGGTAAAGGAAAAGTCCCTCTCATGTATCAGAAAGGATCTCGTGCGATAAAACGGTGGCGTGAGTCACGCGCCCTTGCGGACAGAACCGTTTGATTTGTTGTTGCTATTCTTATGCATTTAAAAATCTTCAATTTTGTGGTGGAATAAGGGAATAATTTTTCGATTACCCCATAGTAGCATGACATAAGAAAATTTCTCCTCCAAATTTATATACTATTAGATTGTTTTTTTCTTTTCCTATTAGGAAACTACGAGAAAGCGACTTAAAATTATATTGCGACTTAAAATATAAAAGTACAAACAAAAAATTTATCAATATTAGTAAAATAAAATAAATAATTTTTACCTTGATAAACTTGGATTTCGCAGAGTGCGAAATAGAAATCGTGAATTTTCCGCTCATCGCGGATATGAAGGAAGCGGCCCGGAACAGGTGCAGCGTCCTCTTCCGTTTGGCACTCGATCCGCAAGGAAGAGCCACTGATGCGAGATGTTCCTTGGACGCATCGACGGTACTGGATTCCAGGTGAGGAAGGTAACTTCTCCGCAATGAATACCGTCAATTCTTGGACGTAACCTTAAAATTTTATAAAAATATGGTAAAGAAAGAAATAATTTCATCATCTCATAAAAGCTGACGAAGGCACTTTAATTCAACTAGCAAATAAGAAACAAGTAGGGCTCATTATCTTAATACACTTTCTCATTATTGAGACGATTACTACACGAAAGTATGTGGTTTTTTGGAAAACAGGATAAGAACTCGTATAAAGTTAACGATTAGAAATCTAATGTCTCCAGGGAGTGAACGGATTTTGATTGCAGGTTTCACTTATGGCTCACCATCGGGTACGTGAATGACAAGACCGTCGATCAAATAATTGCGGCCCAAATCGATCTGGATGAACCGGTCTTGGACTCTCATATCCAGGTAGATGCAAGACTGTGGATTACCATCAGCGATCAAATCCGGCCGGTAGTGGTTCACCACTCGAGAAGAGGCCACCGGTTTCTGATAGGCCAAATTACGCACTACCAATTTGAAACAAACGGATATATTGTTAAATATTCAATGTATAGATCGACAGAAGATATATAAAACCAACAAATGGAATTAAGAAATTACCACAACGGGGCCAGTTGCCCGACCACAAGCCGTCATTCTGGCAAGTGCGGGTCGAGTTCCCCAATAAAGTGAATCCTGGGAGACAACTGTAAATATTGCCAACAATGGACTGTTTTAAAAGAATAAATAAGGAGAAGAAAGAAAAATATATTTTACCTGTACTCAGCTCTCTGGCCCGGGCTGTTGAGTAAAGGAAGACAATTATATTTCATTTTCAATTTGGATTTGATTATCGTAGCATATCAATTTTGCGAGAAAACGTTTCTCCGAAATCATTTTTTAAAAGTAACACTTATCATCAATATTATTAGAGAAAGCTATCACTTCCCAGTGTCACTTCTGTTCCCATGGTTTTGAGTAATAAAACAAGTAATTACGTGACACTTGGAGATTTAGTTTCTAACTATATAGCAGAAGGAGAGCAGAACTAATTTAAAAGAGAACTTTGAAGTAATGTTGAAACATCTCATTCATTATAAAAGCTTACAGCAAGTATTTTTCCTTCTTTTTGGTAAAAAGTCACGGAACCCAGAATGGGAGAAACACCTCCAAGAAATGAAGGATGCAATTCACACTTTAAGAAAAGGAAATAAGATTTGTGAAAAAAAAAGAATACTTGTAAACATTTGCCGAGTACAGTGATACTGTCCCATTATCCGTCCTTCCGGGCGATCCGCACATAAGCGTTTCCGTTCCTGTGAAGATAACAAGATATTTTCGTATGTACGTATAATAAACAAACAATGAAAGGGCCACAATTAATACGGTTCTTCTTTATACGAGCAGCTCGTCAACACAAATTTGTTCCTTTCTATTGTAATATTGTCACACTTTTCTGATTTCCTCATCATCATCACTCCACTTATAAAAGCAGAGCACCGTTAGATCATTTCTACATCTTCGAGTGTCGCAACACTCCGAAGCGTCTCTTCCGTAATAGTTCACCTGAATCGCCGACATCACTAATGTTTACGGCTCATTTATGTTTTACAAGCAGCCTTAGGTGGTGGGTCATCAGCCCAATATTGGAATTGGGTTAGATTAGCACCGTAAGCGGTTATATATTAACTTCCTCAACACTGGCCTATTAAAACAAATGGCGAATAATAACTTTCAATTCAATCTCTCTAATTAAATTACGAGAAAAATACAACCATGTAATGGCGTTATAAACTACTGATGATTCTCAAAGGATTCGAGATGACGATCGTAATCCATATCCATGGCGTTACGTGTAGAGGAAAGACTTAAAAAAAGAGTTTGTGTCAGCGTTATATGACTCTGGGGGAGGGGGTGATGCTGACGCGATTACATCAGAAGAATCCCACTGGTGCCCAATGCAATTCTCTTTCTTATTCTTTAGCTTCAAAGTAGGTCAATAGTGTGATGGAAGAGTGATGATATTGCGATGCTGAAAGACTAACTTTTATTCACTTAAGTCTGAGAATCAACACTTGACCGCCATCCCGTCGTCATCTGTGTGATGAACAATAACCTTCTTTTCTCATCTCAAAAGTGGTATCAACGCCACTTTAAAAACATGACGCAACCCACCTCGAGTGTTATATGCTAGTCATAACAAATCATATCATGAAGCTCACCAGAAGCAATCACAGTGGGACTACCAGTACATCGTGACGCACCTCGAATTATGATGGGTAACTGTACCCATTAGGGCTTAATTGACGCTAATTAGTACATAACTTATGTATGATTCCATTATCTTCACAATTATTTTTAAATTGCAGACTTAAAAAAATGTAAACTACGACAGAATACCGTGGAAATGATCGAAAAGGGAAAGTGTTGATTTAAAAAGTAAAATTATTTATCTCAAGAACTCATTCGAATTCCGCATGCGGACATGGGGTGAGTAAACATTGTGCTGTCGTAAAAGCAGACAAAACCAAACACAAATTTCAAATGAATGTACCCGCGCGTGGGTGGAAAAAGGGGAAAGAAAAACCAATATTCTCCAAAACTCCCATAATGTTTATAGTCAAGGTGCTTGTTCATGTTAGTGATGTACACAACATTTTCTATGGTACTGAGCAGTGGAAAAATAAGCTCGACTGCGTGCAACCCGATCGTTTTTCCCCTCACGCCCTGCCGAAGACCGACGTCGTGTAAACAGATCGAAAATGAATTGAAACAAACTGAGGCAGCCGAACCATAGTAAACCATAATATTGCTTTTTTCGTTTCCACATAATTTTTATAAAGGTAAATAATTTTTTAGTACTGTTGTACACCACCTCATTTAGATGAGTTAAATCCCGTTAAAAAGTATAAAAACAAATTAAGTTATTATTGGTCAGAGAATTAAAATGTTATGTTTTGAATAACTAACTCAACTATTTAGAGAGTATTGTCTAGCCGAATCAATAAAATGGGAGATACTATGTCGGATATTATGCGAAGATCTCTTTTTTTTTAAACAAGGGAGACCATATTGGAATAAATCAAGTAGAGCCGATCCTTGGGCCGATCCATTTGTCAGCACAAGGCAAAAAAAGGAAAGAAAGAAACCCTCACCCTTGGTCGTCAGGAGCAGAACGAGGATCGAATGAAGAAGTAGATGCCGGGCTACTGCTGGAGTCGTTGGCATCTCTGTGGGGGGCGGCCTGCTCCTTCGTCCTATCAACAACGAGCTGGTGCCCGGCTCCCGAGTCATTGCTTTTTTTTTCCTCCTTTCAAAATAGGAAGGAAAACATGACGATGCTGAAATGGATCGATATGTTGCACGTGTCCCACCACCCACTTTTCTTATTTTATCCTTCTGAATCCCGATACCCCCACTTTGCAAAAGACAGAGAGAACGAGGGATAAAAAGTGGAGCAGCACCTCTCGCAACGGTACCTGGATAACAACTGACGGTCGGATCCGTTCCGTCCGGCTGTTTATAAGAGGGTCGAGTCGCACACTCAGCCTTAGGGGACGGCGCTGTTGATCCAGGACGCAGTAATAAGCTTCAACTCTTCAATCTGGCTTATCAATAAAATGAGATTCTAAGCTTTCATCAAGTTCCTTTTAAAATAAACCAAGAGCTGCTGAGGACTAAAACAGGAATTGCGCCGTCGCATCGCTTCGCTGATCAAATTATTAAAAATTCTCATTTTCCTTCTATCCGACCGGATGTCCAACGACATGAATCAACACTTACCGGATGTCTTCCGGCGCTCCACATTTATTACAAACACGAAAAATCGTAAATTATTTTCTCCTCAATCTCTCTTTCTCTTTAGAGGTGCGATATATAAAACTTTGAGGAAGTGGTTTGCTGTCGGAATAATTGTGCAAATCCACAAAAAAAAATCGACATTTTCTTCCCGTTCCAACAAAATTAAAGAAATGAGCACACGATCACACGCTGATCCCCTGCTACAATTTTTCAAATAAACAAATTCGAAAGTTTCTTTCCGGTTTCCCATAATTTTTCTTGATTTGAATTACGATGAAAAAGTAGTACAATTTGAAATAAATCGCACCTCTTTCTGTTTATTTCTCTCACCACGAACAAAAATATAAAAAAAGAGAGAATGGGATACGGTACACAGTGACACCTGGGATTCTTTTTTTATGCAAATAGATTACCGACATGAACAGAAGAGAAAAAATTAAAGGAAAAAACGATAATTTTTTGTTTTATAAATTCCTGAAAGTTAAAGCGGAATAGACCGAATAGTCACGATATTATAGATTTCGAATGAATTCGAAGAGAAGGAAAATTCCAAAGCCAAATGGTTAATGATTTGCAGGTATGAGGTTGCCGTCACGTTTTTATTTATTTATTATTGCGACGGGAAGAAGAGGAAGGTGAGGGCGAGGCTACGCGTGACGAACTGTGAGACGTTCGCCCACTGGCGCCTTCCTGCGTAAATAAAGAGAACCAACCGGTCAAGAAGAGAGAAAGTGTCGAGTCGGAAAAGAAAGGGATTCATGCAGGATCTTTGTTTGTTTTTGCATCTCAAAAACTTGCCTCTTCCTCTCCGAAATCGTCCTCTTCGTCGCTGACGTAACGGCTCCGGTTGGCGCGCTTCCGTTTCCCCCGGCCAGAGCCTCCACCGCTGTCGCTGCTCCTCGTACTCCCTCCACCGCCACTCTTTCCCTTCCCTCCCAGTTTGATTTTCATTTTAACGGCCGAAGCAGACGAATGAGCTGTATTTGAATTGTCATCGGATTCACTACCAGCTCCCCCAGCCTGACTTGATTGCTGATGACTGTATTCGTCACCGAAACCGGAGGCAGAGTTCTCTTCCGGAAGAGGAGGCAGAGATGAAGGGACTGGCTGTTCTTCCGGCTCTGCTTCAACTTGCTTGCGAGCCGCAGTGAAGACAGTCTGGAGGACGACGGAGTCCTCATAGATGAGGGATGATTCTTCGTTATAGTTTTGCGCATTACGGCACAGCAGCATGAAATCCTTTTCCAACTCATCGAGATCCTATTGTTTTAAATTAGATATAACGAATTAAAATCGAGGTGAAAAAGTAGAACCATAAAGGTACACATATTGAAATTAACGGAAATGTTGGACCACCGAGAAAAATAATCCTACCTGATATTTATCTTGCTGTAGCCGGACAAGTATCTTGTTGATATCGATTGGCCGTTTGATGACTTCGTAATAGTCAGGAAGCTCTTTCCGGGTGGGCAGTTTCATAAATGGCTGTGACAGAACCCGCCCTTCCGCATCCGCATACTTCATAACCAGATCCAGAATCTTTTTCATTTTACGAACGACGCGCGAGCTTCCTCCATTACCCATCTTATCGAAATTAAGAGAGCGACCAGCACCCGGCCCTCCACGACGTTTCTTGCTGGATGGCGTTTCGTCATCATCTTCTCCTCCGTCATGACCGCGCTTCCGGCGGCTCCCTCCACCTGGTGGACGGCCACGCTTGGAGCTTCCCCGTCCGCTACTTGGCCCAGGCTCATCTTCATCATCCTACAAAAAAGAAGTAATATAATTTTACGTAAGAAGTATAATTTAAAAAAGAATTAAATTTCACATCTTCCTAATTGGAAATTGTAGTTAAAAATGACAATGAACTTACGTCGTCGTCCTGGACGTTTCCTTCCTCTTCCATGGCTCCAATGGCTTTGAGCCACTCCTTCTCGGTAAGGGTGTCCCCATAGTCAATTTCCTTCTTTTGACGATTACCGCGACCGAAGACGCGTTCCTCTTCCTCTTCGTTTGTTAGCCGCTCCACTTCTTCTTCGTCCTTGGACATCCATTCGGGTAACTCTGTCTCTTCCATGAGACGTGGCTTTCGGGCCGTTCCCTGACGAGCTTCTTCTCGTCGTCTTTCTATGTCCATCCGCTGGTAGATTTCAAATTCGCCTTCAGAGCGAGCCAACATTTGATTAACCGTCTCATCGTCCGGCACTTCATTTTCTTCTTCATCTTCCATCTCATCCGCGTGCAAAATAGTTTGCAAAAACTGTCGACGCTCCGTTCCCGTCGATTTTTGGTCGAACATACCAGCTTGGATAACCTTTTCGTCCATGTTCAACTTGTATCTGTGTTCACAAAGTAAAATTAGGCAAAGTCAAATCATATCGTCCCTCTTGTGTGATACAAAAGTCAACCCTTAAAAATTCACATGTTTCTAAATGATGCCAATTAATTTATTTGCATGAAAAGATTTACCCTCTTGTGTGATACAAAAGTCAACCCTTAAAAATTCACATGTTTCTAAATGATGCCAATTAATTTATTTGCATGAAAAGATTTACCGAGCAGCGGCGAGAATACGTTCCTCAACGGATCCGACTGTCATGAGGCGAAGGACACGAACTTCGTTTGTCTGACCGATACGGTGAGCACGATCCTGGGCCTGCAAATCTTGATGGGGATTCCAATCCGAGTCAAAGATAATTACAGTGTCAGCGGCTTGCAAGTTGAGACCAAGACCTCCGGCTCTGGTCGATAGCAAGAAGAGGAAGTAATCTGAATTTTTGTCGTTGAACTTTTTGAGAAGATCTCCACGGTCGTCGGCTTTCGTTGTACCGTCCAATCGGAGATACTAAAAAAAAATATTTTAAATAATTAATATGGATTTCCTTTGATTACTTTTTAGTTTGAAAACATGGAATGTGTTCTACCTTGAAACTCTTCCAATTGAGGTAATCTTCTAAGATTGTCATAAGTTGTGTCATTTGACAAAAGAGCAGGACGCGATGGTTGAGGTGTTTTAACTTGGGAAGTATTCTGTCCAGAAGCTCGAATTTGCCTGACGTACGGTACAAATCCGGTCCAGATATGATTCCACCGCTCTGACCCATGTGCTCACAATAGGCCTCCTCGATATGTTGGAACATGAAGGGATGGTTGCAGAGCTTCCTGAGCTGCATGATTGTATTCATGAGTGCCTTGGCACCACCCTTGCCCTTTTTGTCCTTCTCCGAACCGTCCGTTAAGAGAACACCCTTGCTCTGCATGTGCCGGTAAAGCACCTTCTGAAGACCAGACATGTCGCACTTAACGATGTATTCCACCTTGTCAGGCAATTGTGATTCGACTTCTTTCTTGAGTCGTCGAAGTAGGAAAGGTCGGAGCACTTTGTGGAGACGACGAATGATGAGGATAGTTTCTTCCTCGTTAAGCTCAACTTTCTCTCCAGTGGTGGCGAATGGGGCGTTGAACCACTGCTCAAAGGTAGACACCGATTTGAAAATGGAAGGCAAAAGAAAGTTGAGGAGTGCCCACAGCTCCGGCAGTTTGTTTTGGAGAGGTGTTCCAGTCAGAAGCAGACGATGAGGAGCCAGGTAATGAGTGTTTAAAACCTACAATAAAGAAATTGACATTTAGAATGAGATCCGCACTCTGATTGTTAAACATTTGTTCATTACCTGGGTAAGCTTGCAGTGGTGGTTTTTCATACGATGACCCTCATCGATGATCATGTACTTGAAGGGCAGTTTAGCAAGAACAGACTTGTCCTTGATGACATACTCGTAAGTCGTGAGAAGTACGTTAAATTTGACTGCTCTCATCTGGTTTTGCACGATCCGGCGGACAACAGGAGAGCCCTTGTAGCATACAACATTAACCGAAGGCGCCCACTTTTCAAACTCGAGTGACCAGTTGGAAAGAGTCGAAAGAGGGACAATAATGAGAAAGGGTCCGTGATTCTTCTTCGCTTCCATCAGATAAGTGATGAGAGCGATTGTCTGGATCGTCTTTCCAAGACCCATCTCGTCCGCAAGAATCCCGTTCAGGTTGTTGTTGTAGAGAGAAACTAGCCATTCCAACCCCTTGATCTGGTACTCTTTGAGGCGACCGTTCACTAGGATAGAAGCCTGATCTGTAACCTTTTCGTGAATTGTGTGAGCGATCGAGTAGTAATTCTTCTCCCCATCGTCCGTCTTGTATTCGTCATCCTCTGCTTTAGCTTTTTGGATGATCTCTGGTACTACTTCTTCAGGTAGAGCCGCTTCATCCTTGATGCCTTCTTTCTTCGCAGCCGTAGTACCTTCTTCTTCGTGGTGCTCTTCCTCCGAATCCCCATCGTCGATCACTTCTTCCCAACCAGGATGAGCATCGAGCCAGGCTTGAAGCTGGGAAGCAAGCGGGGCGTCTTCGCCTGTCAGAGTGTTTCCAGTTGCCGTCTCCATAACCGAGACTCGGGCATCGGGCGCTGGTGCGCTTGAAGGATCGTCGGAGCGCTGCTGGACCTTTCGCTTGATCCTCTGTTCCCTCATTTTCCGGCGTTGCTCTGTTTTGTGCTGCTTCACCATCTCTGTCAGGTTGGCGATATACTCGTCCGTCTGCTGGAGGAGGAAAGCCAGACGCTTGTCTTTCTTTTGATCGATGAGCTTCCTGTAGCCTTCTTCGTCCTCGGCCATGAGGCGACGCATACGCTCCTTCTCGATACGCTCTTGTTCCTTCTTTTGTTCCCTCTCTGCGTTCGCATGGTACAGCAGAACGGCCTTGTTCAACCGTACGATCTTGGCCTGCAAATCACAAAATAAAATAAAAATATATTCAACTTTGAAAATATTAATACACATGAGGAAACTGACTTGGTTGTTGCGGTGAAATTCTTTGAGCTCTTTGCCGTGTTGGAGAACAGCTGTGAGGTACTCTTGGTGCTTCTGACGGCGCCTTCGCTCCGCTTCCAGCTTCTGCTGCTTCTCCAGTTTCTCTGTGGCACGAGCCTCCCTGAGTCCTTGCCTCTTTGTCCGCTTGTAAGCTTTGATATTGACAGCCGTCTCCAAAGTAGTGTCGCGCCTAGTACAGGCCAGCACTTCGGCTCGAAGCTGACGCTGAAAGTTAAGGAGCCGAAGGGCCCTTAACTCAATCTGAGCCTTCATCCTGATGTCTTCCGCCATAGTGGTGGGTAAACTGCTGAGTTCCTCGATCCTATGAACGATGCGAGCCGATAGACGGTTTTCACGCTCTTGCAATATGATGACGGGATCGAGACCTGCTGGTTTGGCCACTGGAGTCACCTTATTCTGCTTCTGAGGGGGCAGTTGTGGTAGAGACGAAGGAGTTTGTTGAGGAAGAGCCGGCTGCATGTTCGTCCCGGAAGAGGCTTGGTTCATAGGCTGTTGTTGCTGCTGTTGCTGGCCCATGTTCATTTGCTGGATGCCCATCGGAGCCGTTGCACCTTGAGAGGGCTGCATTGGATGTTGCATCGGTATCTGATAGAAAGAAACGAATATATAGGACTGACCGAAGCAAATAGAAACGCTTTAGAAAAAAAATACCTGGGATTGAGGAGGGCGCGGAGTTGGGATAGCCCCAGGAACAGGACTTGCGGAGGATCCGGCCATGGATGGAGCGGAAGATGAAGGAGGTCCCATTGGTTGCTGACCTTGGGGACCACCGGGCTGCTGGCCCGGGTAAGGCGGTCGGGCAGAGGACATCTGGGATGGTGCCATGCCTGGTGCGGGTGGTCTCTGGAAACTTCCTTGTTGTTGCGCACCATAAGGTTGCTGCTGCTGCTGTGGTTGAGAACCATCCGTTGGCTGACCGCCGGGTGGAGTACCTTTACCTTGAGCAGCCATGCTAACGTGAGGAGGTACGGGCTGGTTTCGAGCCAACAATCGGTAAGCCATAATTTGAGCTCTCAATTGGTGCACTTGGGTGGGTGACAAGAAATTTGATGCTTTTGATCCATCAGGTCCTAAAGGTCCGCTTCCAGCTCCACCATTGACCGGAGGACCAGCTGGATTGGGGGGCCCGTAACCAGATGGTTGTCTAGATAGTTCAATAACTTTGTTAAATCTAATACTCAATCGTGTAAACATTAGATTCTAATCTTATTAATTTAGTTCTAAATGTCCATCAAATATTGAATAAAAAAATGTTTGTATCAATAAAAAGCGTTTGTGCTTATAATGTCCAACCTATTGGGATCCACTGGAGGTCCAGGGCTAGGCGGTGCCATTCCTGGTCCACCCGGATTCTGTTTGGCCCGCATGGCCAATAGTTGAGAGTATCGCGGATCGTCCTGCAGCCCACGATCCTCCATTGTTGAGATAGCTCTCTGCAGCGCATTAATATTATCAGGCGGATAAGGTGGTGCTCCTCCAGAACCAGCCTGCTGTGGGTGCTGTTGAAGTGGTGGTGGACCTTGTGTCTGCATCGGCGGGGCACCCTGCTGTTGTTGCTGCTGAGGGGGAGGTGGATATCCACCAGGCTGCTGCTGCGGGTATCCCCCACCCATGTAGTGCTGCTGCGGCCCTGGCGGTCGGATCTGTTGCTGCTGTTGCATAGGTTGATGCGGCGGTCCCATCGGTGCAGCTCCACTCGGTGGCTGAGGAGGATATGGGTGTTGTTGCGGAGGAGGTGGCTGATATTGTTGAGGATGCTGTGTTGGGTGCTGTTGAGGTGGATAATGCTGCTGCCCAGGATGTTGTTGTTGTTGTGGTGGATGCTGAAGATGCTGTGTTGTAGGAGGAGGATGCTGAGCAGGTGGAGGAGGTCCTGGATGCTGCTGTTGTTGAAGAGGTGGTGGACCCATGGGTGATGGAGATGGCTGGGGGTGGTTCATGGGTGATGGTGGTTGCTGTGGAGGAGCCATTGGAGACTGGAACCTGAATAAAGATAACAAATTAAATTCATTATTTATTTTTAGTGAATCCCCTTGAAGAGCATAAATGAATATTAAATATTGATAGTTTTCAAAAAATATTGAATTTTTTAAAATTATTAAAATGAAAGAGTTATAGATGAATGAATACAACAGAATGTGAAATACAAAGCTTGTGCTATCCATATTTTAGACACTAACACAACTATGAGTGCCATTATGGTTTGAATGGTAAAACTTTTATTAGATATAAATGTGTATTACCTGCTGTTGCTGAGGTGCTGGTGGCTGTTGTTGACCAGACGGAGCTGGAGAAGGGGCAGAAGTGTGCTGTGGCTGGGGAGTCCCTGGAGCCGGCCCTGGAGATGTCATATTGGGAGGTTGTGCTCCTTCTCCTGACATCTTGACCAGCCTTGAAGGTTTTTTTTAAACAAAATGTTAAAAAATAGCAATAAAGAATAAATTAATGGATTATTTTGAGGATTCAAATTTTTTTCTTTGTTTATACTCTATTCTTAGTTAATTTTTATACATCCATTTTTAATTGCTAAATCACACAACTAGAACAATCAGGATCATGAGGCTGTCAATTGCTATCGGATTTCTGATGAAAAATGGTGGATTTTTCGAGTTCAGCTAGTACGAGCAAATATTTTTAATTCTCTGAAGCTGAGATAATGGTACGTAGCAAGGAAAGCCGGTTGAACGTCTATTCCGTACGTCTCAAATGAGGTTAGTTACCTTGAACATACGGAAGGACATGGGAAAAAGGGATTATAATCGCACTTACTGTTTCGTGATCAGCGGTCTCAAATAATCATAAATCGATGTGACAGTAAAAAATATCTTGTTTTTCCCTTTTCACGGTTATAGAATTTCCAGAAATCCCTGTCAAAAGGACGCAACAATGGCCGACGCGGCTTGAAAACGACCCTACACAGCGTTGCCATATATGGTGTAAAAGAGTGACGGCTGCGTCCACCAAGGCTGCGTGACAGACAGTCGGCAGTTTAAGCTGGTTTAGGAGTATTAAACGGCGTTACTTCGGTTTATATCAGAATAAGGCTTCAGTGTTAATATGGTATTTTACTTTATAAAATCTTAATAACTTAAAGTTAAAGGGGAATCTATTACTATTTATTACGGACCAAATGTGAAAACCATTCGAACGATTTTCAGTTTTCCTTATGGCCACTATAATTTATAATAACACAGTAATCATCTACGATCTACCTGATAGTTTTATAGCACAGTTGTTTCAGTAGTTCCTTACTTTCAACCGTCAGTACCGAAAGAGCCATTGATATTCTCTTCCGCCGACATCAGGAGTAGAATCCAGCGTTACGTTCCACACTTCAGAGTAGGCAAACTTATGCTCGCAAGTTGACAAAAGAAGTGGAATTGAATTTTAAAAGTCATGCTAAAATTTTATTAAGAATAAGAGTAGGCTGAACGCTAAATATCATCAATATCAAATCTTTTTTTTGTATTATTGCTCTTCTTAATCAGAAAATATATTGAAACCCAAAAGTTATAAAGAAGAAAACAAAACATAAAAAAATAAACTTTCAAATCTGGCCACTAAAATGATTTGGAAGTATGTTTGCTGAGGATTACTTGGTCTTAGGCACATAGTATTTCGTAGGCACGAAGGGCATTTTGGCCTACTTGAGCCTCAACACGTTTCTTACGAATTTCAAATTGGACTTGTGTCCCCACTTTGGCAAAAGCCCTTTCTACATAGCCCATAGATACATTTACTCCAGGGCAAGGAGGGGGACGGACAACCGGACGTAACTTCTCCAATCAGTTGACCTTCTTTCGAGTAAATTTGAGTGTGACCACGAGCTGGAGCTCCTTTTGAAAGGAATCCAACACGACGACGAGCAGAAGGTTGAGCCAATTCCTGCAGAATCTGTGCAGCTCCAGGAAAATCCGCTTGGGTCCGGCGGCGTTTGGCCACCAGCCAAGCTAAAGATGCTTCAATAGGATTGATGGACTCGTTCATATCGCTGCCATAGAGACATAAACCGGCTTCAAGTCTTAAAGAATCTCGGGCTCCAAGTCCGGCAAGCTTTAGAGCTCCTTTAGATGAGGCTAAAAGTTTCTCTACAATATCTGCGGCAGCTTCCGGCGGGACGGAAACCTCTACTCCGTCTTCACCCGTGTAACCGCAACGAGTGATGCGACAGTTGGGCACGCCACAGACAGTTGCTGACGAAGTCGTCATAAACATCAATTTGTCGAGTGGGATGTCGACATGAGGTTGAAGAACGGACATCATCAAAGGACCCTGGACGGCAAGTAATCCTCTACCGTCTAACACTTCTAAATCTACGTCCATTCCTCTTTGTTTGGCTACCGCTAGGTTAGATTGTAAAAGAGCTAAATCTTTGTCTCGACAACCGGCATTTGAGACGACGTAGAGGAAACCGAGAGAGGTTTTGCTGACGATGAAATCGTCAATAATTCCACCAGACTCGTTGACGAAAACTGAGAGTGTGCCATGGTTGTCCTTCAAGCCTTGAATGTCACCTACCATCAGGCTTTCAAGGAACTTAACTCGATCCTTCCTAAAAAATAATAATTTTACAAATGAAGAAAGCTGAAAGGAATGAGCTTGATAAAATAAGTCTACCCGTGGACATGAGACTGAAGCATGTGGGAAACATCAAAGAGCCCACAGCTTGAACGAACATGGATGTGGGATGCAGCAATTCCTTCTGCACCATACTGAACAGGCATGAGATAGCCAGCAAATTCAACCATCTTTCCTTGGTGTTTGACATTCAAATCGTAGAGACATGTCTTTTTTGCCGGTTCGGCCTGATTCGTCAAGGATCGGATCAAGAGTCCATTAATCTGAGTTTGACTTGGTATCACCCTTTTTATCTGGCTACTTGCAGCACGAAACATTCCAGAAAAAGACTAGAAATCTGAAAATACGGGAAATAAGGTATTTTGAAATTTTACTGCGAAACATAATGCAATATAAAATGTTTACCTTGAACTTACTAGTAAATGTAGTATGGTAAATATGTGGTGCAACAACTAGAGCAAAGCCACTGCTCACGTGATCGCCTCGGAACTTATGACCCTAAACAGCTGATTTTTGACAGCTGTAACTGCAAGCACGGTGCAAGTTGCTACAGGTTGCCTCTTTTAACAAATAAACGCCATTTAAATAATCAGGGAAACGAGCATGGATCCCGCGTGCCTTACCGCATTCAAAATTAGGAGACGAACAGTTTTAATAGATTATCGTTTTCTGTCTCTCATTAGAAATACAATTAATTAAATACATATATCAAATAATTAATGGTAAAAAACAATGCATAGTTTCATTCGTCATGCCCATCAGGTTATACGACGTGGTTTATCAGAGCTTATTCATAAAACTTGAAGGCTGACTAAAGAGATAACAAACATAGCAGCTCGCGATCTCTAATCCTAGAATATCCATCAAGGATTATTTCCATAACACGAGTTAGGTATTTATGGCTATATGTATCCTAGTTCCTATTTTAATGAGATAGATGCGGGTAATAAGTCTAGTTCATTAGCTAGTTATAAGCTTTATATGTCCGGTATAAAACCATACTATTTACCACGGGATCAACCAAAGAAGGATCGCATAAATATTTCTTTAAAAATGAATTATTTACCAAGAAGAAGAAGAAAGCTTGGAAGATTTATGCTTTTAATTATGTATTCTCAAGAGCGCGGATTCCTTTTGTGAATGAGGTTTATAAGAAACAATAAGTGTAATGGAGCGACAACACGTGAATGCGAAATTGATGACCCCAATCGGCGTTGTTTTGCAATTTCAAAATTCCACACAGGATATAATCAGCTTCACGTAACTTAAAACGAATCAGTTTTTAAAAATTGCTATTCTAATTTTTATGACACACTTTCTAGAAACTACCTAGCCAGTTGGTCAATCTGTTCACACATGCGAGCCGCGGTCGTAAATCATTTAATCCTCGATCAACATTAGACATTATGGTCCAGCACCTTCGGCCCTATAATTATACAGCACACGTCTTACGTGCATAAAGATTATTTCCCACAGCATCTAGAATGTTGAATTGAATAACTAAAAAAAAGAGGTAGTATAATAATAAGAAGATAGAGGCTAGGTAAAAAGCGTCCTTGAATGAGATCCAGGTATTTCAGATTCGCCTCCGGCTAGGAATCTCTCTTCTGCATTTTACACCCGGAGGGTTATGCAAAAAAAGAAGGTAGACAACGAAAATGGCTTGTTATTAAGATGGGAATAGTTAGTGTGTCATATTTTTCTTTAAAGGCTTGCTCCTTATCAAAAGTTGTCGGACGGCATAAGACAACAACACATTCCGAAACTCGGAAAGGAAAGAAAATACTTTTGAAAGGTGGCGTCTGGAGCGATGGTGGCGGCGCTACCTGTTCAACCCCCCATGGGAGAAATAACTGGAATGTTATCGAGAAAAGCAAGAGAAAGAGAGAGAAGTGGATGAATGGAAAGAAGAAAAAGAAGGAAAAGGCGGCCGTGGTGCTGGTGGTTGGCTTTCTACACGACAGCAACGACGACTACGACGGGAAACGAATTTCCATCCGAAAGTTTACCTGCGAGAGCACACACACCTTTCTCCCTCTCACTCGGACAGACGTCAAAAAGAACTTGTTGTGTTTTAGTGTGCCCAAAAAGCAAAAGACGCCATTTAAGACAACATAGCGTTTGTGTCTTGTGAGACAAGCAGTTTTCGTGGACTGAATTTCAATCGATTCCGTTTTTTGTTGTCGCACCGTTATTTTCCACCTGTTGCTTTCTCCCCTCTTCGCTTTGGGGCTGGACGTGGCTGGCGTGTCTCCTTCATTCAGCAGGCAGATGCCTTCCCTGAGCAAAGCCCAAGTGAATTTGTGATTTTGCTACATCTAGCAGGTAATTTTTATTTGTGTTTTCTTTCTGGGAATCGGGAACATTTCAGGTGTGGAATTTTGGGTGGCATCATTCTCGGCGGAATCGACATCATTCAATTTTCTTATGTTCATTCAACACGACAGGATGTCGTCGGTAGTGCACACACGGCAGTTATTATTATTATTATTACCCCCTGTTGTTGTTGCAATCGGGTGAAAGTCTCAGGGATGATAGAAAAGACAGTTTTGTTTTTCTGGGCAACGACGATGATGTCGTTATCCCCGCCCCGCTGTGCACATTATTTAAGTGCACAGGTGTGTTGTGCTCTATCAGCCGCAGAGATAAAATTAAGCATTGTCGATGTCTATCTCTGATAAAAAAAAAGTTTATGGGTTCAACTTTCTGTCTACCCCTCCCGTCTTTTTTTCTGTTTTGTTTTCAAGTGTGAATAATCAGTGACCAGTAGACATCCGTTCATATAACACCTGAATCTTTTTATTTTGTTTCAGAACAAGTACAATCATAAAAAGATGGCCTACCGAGATTCTCGGCCTAATGGATATCCGCCAGGTAAGAGGAATTTAATCTTTAAAAATTATAAATGCAAATTTTATCTAGTATCGTCTTAATTTATTTGTTGTAAATCGGGCCACTGAAAACCAGTTTGAATCGGATTACTTTTTTTCCGATTAAATCTTGGGACGAGCGCAACTGTATACGCATAAATCCCTTATTTTATTTTTAAAAAGGGAAAGTGATTAGAACGAGTTTTTACAGTTTACCATTTTAAAGGAACGAGTTTGGATTTTTAAAATGAACCAAACTTATAATGGATAATTATCGATATATTGAATAATTATCGATTTAACTAGCTTTAAAATTGAAAGTGGAACAAATACTCTTAAACTTTATTTTTTACTTTAGCCCAGCAAGTATATTAAAGTTGACCGATAGATTTTTTTTCAATTCTAGATTTCAAATAATTAATTTTCTCTATTTCTAATCAAATTAGGTAGCGGGAGTGACGGCGGAAGTGGGGACGGTCCTAGTTTCGTAGTGGAACATTTAGCAACATTTACTGTATCTGCTCAAAATGAGGTGGTGTATCCATCTGACGGAATGCGCCGCCTCCTTCAAATGGAGAAGACTTCTGGAATCTGGACTCAAAAGATGATGCTGAGGCTCGACCGCGCTTGGGTCACCATTTTGGATTACGAGAACGGAGAAATTGTGGAACGGTTCCCATTGTCTCTGATTCACGAACCGACAGCTTTCACGAGCAAAGATCCAAAGGATCTTTACAACAATATTTTCATTTTCGTCGTCGGAGAAGATCCAGTTCATCGGGATCCACCCGAGATGCACATCTTTCAGTGCGTTGGAGTCTCTTCTGAGCTCGTCGTCGAAGACCTCAAAATGTACATGGCCGGCAATTTCCGCCCGGCCAGTTCCAACGCCGCCCGCATTCCGCCACCGCCCAACAAACCGCCACCGGAACCGCCTCTCAACGGCGTATGTTGTCTTTTTTCACCATATTTTCTCAGCCGGAAAACCACTAAATTCCGGACGCAAATTTTTAAATTTTTAGGCTAATAATGGTGGATTCGTGCGAATGATAAATAACGATGACGCAGGATCGACATCCAGTGAGCACTATGAAAAGGATGTAACGGTTTTGAACCGCTGTTTTGACGATATCGAACGCTTTATCGCCCGACTCCAACATGCCGCTGCTGCCCGCAGGGAGTTGGAACGACGTAGAAAGTATAAGAAAGAAATCTCAAAGTATTCTTAGAATTATTGTTAACAATTTTGTTTAAAATTGAAAGAAGCCGCAGAAATAAGAAGAAAGAGCAAGGAGATGGAATGCTGGCCATGAGGGCGCGCCCTCCTTCGGACGCAGAATACATCGACATTTTCCAGAAATTTAAACTCTCTTTCAACTTATTGGTAAATATTGTTATTTTGCTAATGACATCATCGTTTCGACCGTGATCTAAAAAAGTGAATCGCTGCACTTATTTTGATAAGAAACAAGTTAACAAACCGAGTGACGTCGTACGTAACATTTAGAAAATGACCGTTTCATCTATTTGTCATTCGATTTATTAATAGCGATAAGATTATCTTAAACAGTAAACCTGGAAGAAAACCGGGATCAAAGTGCATTAAGGGTGTAACATGTGACAATAATCTATCAGGATGTTTTATGTAGAAGACTTTACTAAAAACCCTTGATTAATGAAAACCACTTTCACATGTTAATGTAAGGCATCGTGACTTGGAAAGATAATTTGAATTTTACATAGGCCAAGCTGAAATCACACATTCACGATCCAAACGCTCCGGAGTTGGTCCACTTTTTGTTCTCACCGCTGACGTTGATCGTGGAGGCGTCCCACGAATCTGCGGCTGTGCCCAACCTGCCGACCCGCGTCATCGCACCGCTTTTAAGCCACGACGCCATCGAACTCCTATCCAACTGCCTCTCGTCCAAAGAGACGGAGCTGTGGCACTCCTTAGGCGACGCATGGCATACGCCCAAGTAAGGCATCGTCGGTATTTCTTTAAATATATAAGGAAAAAATGAAACAGCAACGTTGTGTGAAAGTTCATCTTTCATTCATTCACATATTTACATAAAAAGGTTATTTGAATATTTTAACAAATAATTATGGGCTACACGATGGTGCTATTTTTTTATTTTTCCTTCTATTTTGAAATTGAGAAATTATTTCTTTGAACTGATTTTTTTATTGCTATATATTATTTTCATGACCACATTTACATGTCTTTTCCTCGATGGCAATATTTTTCACTTTGAACTGAGAAAACCGATTTATTTTCAGGGAAAAATGGAATGGTTACGTCATTCCTTACATTCCAACATTTATGGATGGATGGACGCCGGATGCTTCTTTCTTCCCGGAAGAGAAAGAGGATAAACGTCCTGGCGTAAGACCTCATTTAAAAAATTGAATTGAAAAATGAATTCTAAGTATTCAAACGTTTTAACAGACGGAGATGACGCGATACAGCACAGAGTTTTACGGCTACGACAGTGACCGTGGGGTGCCGGATCGTCGCTCCCACTCGCCGCCGTCGGATTTCGGTCCGCGTAGTGACATCTCCAATGACTCCATTGAGAAGAACGGAGATCCGGCAGCCCGCTTTGAGCGCCAACAGCGCCGCTGGCTCGCCGAGCTCAAGGCTCGCAATGCCAAGATCGTTCAGGTCACTTACCCTAGGACGGCCAACAACGACAAGGAGCTGACCGTCGTACGCGGAGAGTACCTAGAGGTGAGATATTCATTTCAATATGAATGAACAATCAAATGAAACAAAACTTTAATTTGTTATAGGTGCTGGATAACAGCCGGAAATGGTGGAAAGCGAGAAATATGCGCGGACAGGCGGCTCACGTCCCGCACACAATCGTGACTCTTTTGCTCCACGACGATGATGTCTTTGCCTCCCCGCCTTCATCGGCAGACTGGAATCGGTCGGGAAAGGGCCATAAAAACAAAGGTGACCTCCGCTATTTTTAAGAGAAAACAACGTCCGTCTTTGTTACCTCTGCTTTTTTAATTATTAATCTTCAAATTGTTATCGACGTATATTTCCCCCTGCCATTTTTGTCTCATCTCTGTTTTCTCCCTTTTATCTTAAGCTTATTCATTTTGACTTCATTTTAGAATTTGCGTGTGTGTATGTTTTTTTTTGTGAGCGTATGTCTGATGGAAATATACTGTCCATATTATAAATATCAATATTCATGTTCGTGATGTTTGTTGCTTTTCGTCTCGTCGTTCGCTTTCTCTCTTTGAACGTTTCTCGTATGACGTCAAAACGGTTATGGCACCCTATATAAATGTGTAAGCTCTTTGACAGTAAAACTTGCAGGAAAGATCTGGTTTAAGGATGGTTCTTAAAGGAGAGAAACACTTATTCTGATCTTTTAAATGTTTCTTAAAATCCAGAATTTTACTATGCAACTATGGTTTAAGAGAAAGTTATTTTTGATGTCCTCTTTGCAATAGTTATGAGGAAATCTAAATGAATGATTTCGTGATTATCCCAACAGGGGCTTTACTTGATGGTATTATGGCCACATCAGTTGCATAATAACGTCACATTAATCTGTTCCATATCTTGAGAAGAGTGAAGGACTTTTTCATCCAATATTGCATAAAATGTCAAGTCTTAATTCATTACAATCTGATAGGCGAATGTTGAAGAATCGACAATCTGGGATGGGATTATTTTTATCTTTAAAAAAAGTGATTGAAAATTCCTCAGGGTCGTTTCTTCTTCTGACGAGAAAGTCTCGTAAATTGCGGTCTTTGGGAAGACAAGAAAACGAGTTTTGTTACTTTCTTGGTCGTGCAGATGTTTCACGGAACGTCCATCATATACAGTATGCGGTTATATTTAAATGAGATGAGATGCCGAGAGATCCTCAATGAAATGTGACATTAGTAGGGTCTTCTTGAAAAGAATAAAAAAAGAATGCTAGCGTATACACAAAGGACATTCAAAAGATTTATTAGTAACTGGAAAGAATTTATTTTTATTTCTTTTATATGTTTAAAGGTTTCTTTTTTGTATTCTTGGTTCAGTGTGTAATATAAATAAACGCTGCTTCCACCAGCATTAACTTTTGTTTGTTATCAAACAAATTGCATCACCTGCTTACTAAGTATACAATTTATTTAAGCAGATAGTAGCAGTGAAAGTATGAGTGAAGACGATGATGGTTTACCCAGTCGAAGTCGCAGGCGGAAGGCATCCGTTGTATCCATTCCTCCACCACCTCCACCAATGCCCATTCAAGAAACTTCCGCTCCAGCTACTAGATCCGCTCCAATGACACCAAAAACACCAGAGCCCCAAATGAAACCCAAACCAAATATGTCGAGAAGTATATATATTATTATTTTTTAAAGGTTTTAAAAAGACATGCATATATATTTTAAAACTGTATACAAAGGTTCGAGCAACCAAGATTTAGTAGTGGAAGAATTGAAGGACATGTTGGAAATCTTCCATTCTCGACGGAATCGGTTGGATATCCGTAAGACACCCGAGACTTACATTTCGCCGGAATCTAGTCCAGCAGAAGTTCAGGCTTGGCTTAAAGCTAAAGAATTTGACATTGTGTAAGTTTATATCACATGGTTATAACTGTACAGTATCGCAATAACGGATTTGTGCGTGAAAAGTGTCCAGAAGCGGATGAATGGAATGGGCGGTGCCGAGCTCTTTAAATTGAAGAAACCAGAATTGGAAAAATATTGCGGAAAAGAGGAAGGCGCTAGACTCGCTTCCCAACTGACTCTGCAGCGCAATCACGCCGGAGTAATTATTTTCCTCATATAACTTTTATCACGTGATCTTCTAAAATAACTTATTTATTTTTATGATTTAACTATTTTTAAATACTAAAAATTTGCTGTTAATGTGTAGCCTATGTTAAAACTTCAAATATTTGTATTTATTCATTTGTCGTTTACATAAAAAAAAAATTTCTTTCTTTCAGTACTCGACAGTCCGCTCCTCCGAATTGTTCGAAGCTCTAAAGAAAGCTCGACAAAAAGCGGAACATGAAGCGAGGAATGGGTCTGTGAAAGTTGCGCCCAATAAGGCACTTGCATCACCTCCCTCTCGCCAAATACCTGATTTCAGCAGCCCAGAAGATGAGCAGCCACCGAGCAGTTTTCCATCTAAACAAAAAGCTCCTCCGTCACCACCACCAGTCAAGAAACCATCCGAGAACAACAAATCAAAACAGAAGCCTACTAAACTTAACCTCAATCAGGGTACATTATTTCATCATAATGGACTGTAAAAATTGACAACTAAACTCAACTATTTCACAGATTATTACGATTCGGACGATGACGTCCCAGTTCCAACTGGAACTCTTCGAGATGTTATACGCAAACAGAAACAGAAAATGGCCTTTTCTACAAGTAGCAACGATGGCTATTGATTATTATTATTATTTTCGAAATCGAAAACATAACTGGTTGATCCCGACTTCAATATTCTTTCCCGATTACATATAGTGCAATAATAATTTGCCCTTAACTAAGTAAGAATTTAATTTTTATTAACTATTAATTTTATCATTTTTTTCCAACCCCAATTTTAGTATTCCAAGCATATTAGGGTGATCCAATTATTGTAAGAGTTGATTAATTTTTTAAAAACCATAAATATTACGAAAGAAAAATACAATCCACTTATAAAACAAAATTTTTATTAAAATACGAATGAAATTGGAAATACAATTCAAATTTCAAATGATCTCTTGGTCTTCTAAAGCTAATCCAAATAGGATTGAGAAACACAAAACTGTCGTTTAAATTCCTGAGACAATATTCACGAAGTCATCTTAATTAGTAGAAAATACTTTCACTTTTAATATCATTTTAAAACTGTCATCTTGAATGATTGTTAAATCAAACGGAGATTACGAATTCGCTTCATCATGGCAGGCCGACCGGCGGTTTCTGCTTTGTCTTGACCTTCTTTTGGTCTCTGTTCAGGAAATTTGTTGTAATAAATCTCTGGATAAGCCATTCTGAACTGAAATAAGAATAAAATAAATATCTAAATTCGTTTTTGTTATAAAGAGAGAAAAAAAATGAAAATATTATAATGACCTGTTTAAGACGCTTCCGTTTGTCTCTCATCGACATTTTTTGGTCAGCAACAATGTGTTCGAGGAGTTGGCGTACTGCTTGTCCGGATTCCGTCTCTTTCTGCTGTTGGAATCGCTCGGTTGACACTTGGCGACAAAATGCGAGTGGGAAGGCATCATCCGGTTGAAACCGGATCTTTTGTTGAGGATTTAGGCATGCATTATAAGAGACAGCAGAGAAGAAGAAGAAGAAGAAAAAATAATAATAAATAACTGACTACACTAATAAACAACTAAAACCTAGTCATCAACTTTCTAAATAAATAAGAAGAGTGAAAAACGTGTCTATCTAAAATTAAGGGAAGAGCACGACTTTTGAAATGTTTTCCAAACGGTTTTCTAATTTTAGCACGAAGAAAAAAAAAGATTCCTATTTTTTATCAAAACAATCTTACTATAAAAAATAACTCAAATTCCAATTCTAGATAATTATGATAATAATGTCTAATAAAACGGTGGAAAAGGATTCAACTAGTCTACTTTCTCGCGCTGTAGGTCGAGCAAGGTGTCCCGGACTTGAACGCAAAGACGATGAGGGACGACCATAACAGCCTCGGCGTTCTCCATGAGGAAAGTGACAAGTCGGACAGCTAAAAGTTCGTCGTAGTCCGACTCCTCCGAAGAACAGACGATGCAGCGATAAAACGTATTGATCATCTAATGAGCATAAATTTGCTTAAATATTTTCAAATAATTGTTAAAAGAATAATACCAATGTTTTAAGAGGGATTCCCGGATCGAGAACTAATTGAGTGTTGGACGAAACTTTAGCCATGAAACGGAGGAGAAGGTGAAGCTTCCGGCGTAGATCCGGAGGAAGGAGGAGAGTCAACAACTGAAGTGATTCCACAGCCATTGTTTTTCCTTCGATCGTTACCAGCCCTGTTAAATGAAAAAAAAAAAATAGTTAATACACTTTAAAAGAATCCTTTCATTTTAAATTTCATCAGTTAAAAAATTCATTCTCAGCTAGAATAGAATAAATTTAAAGATATATTCCTTTTTTTTCTTTCTTCAAAATAATAAGGAATATATCGACAATCACACAAATAATTTAATTGATAACAATTTAAATAAACTTTCTTTAATCATGCCCAACTAGAAAAGTTCATTGAGTTAATGTAAAATTTTGATGTCATTAAATATAATTAACTCAATTAATATTGGAAATGTTTAGAAAATACAATTGAAATACCTGGACGACAGGCTTTAGCGCCGTAGTAAAACTCGAGTCCCTTCCGGCGGCCAACAAGCCGCTTGCTGGGTGAGTTTCTATAGGATCGGAGATGCTGCTGTCCGTCCATCGCACCTCCAGTCGGGCTATCGTCCGTCAAGCTGGTCCCAAAATGTCGGCCCCAGTTCTCATCATGATCCGTTGAATTGGATGCTACAAGTGCGGAAGGTGGGCTCAGTCCCGTAATCGTTGTCCGATGATGAGAGCTAAGGCTAGATATGCTCCGGATGGATGCCGTGCTTGGCGTCCAGAGCTCTGCCTGTCGCCACTCGGAAGAATTAGAAGTAGGAGAAGTGTGTTTCTCTTCTTCAAAGTTAATCTGCTGAAGACAATCAGCAGAACCGAAGGCTGCAACATTAACGTAACCCCCGGATTTACTACGCAATCGATCTAAACTTCGATAAACCTAGAACAAATTGTTGAATAAAATTAAATTTAGTTGGAATATTACCTAAAAAAAATCCAAACCTCTGAATTTCGTTGACGAGGATCCAGTTTACCATTAGAAGCTTCCGCTCGTTCTTCTAAAATGAGATCAGAAGATTGGCTTCGGCGCGACAGAGTAAGAAGCCGACTCTGACGGACGATCATCCGTGTCTGTGGCTCTGCTGTTGTGAAGGCCGTCTCGTAACAACAGCTGGTGTCGCCGTCTTTTTCTTTGACTTTGGGAAATCCGGCGGATCCGAGTCTCTCACTTAGAATTCTTTTTACATCAGACCTTTTCGGTTGAGGAGCGACAGAGGCAGGACGATAAGAACGAGTTCGATGGACTTGAATAGGGCTCTTTATCATGGCGGGTACCAAAGGATAGCCACAATCCGTCCTAAAATTGCAAGAAAAAAAGTTTAATTAATGGCTCTCGAAGTTTAATGATGCATCTCACTTTGATGGATGGTGATGAATTTGTAGGTGGCCCAAAGGAGTAGAAGTTTTCCGACAAGAGGGTGAGGCCATCTTCATTACCAAGGACTGAACGGAATTGGATCGTGAGCTTAGAATCTCTTCCTCTTCTTCAGCCTCATCTTTAATGCTACCGGCCTTTCGAAATTGAAGATCGGCTGCTTCAGCCCTGATGAATGCTTCCACCAGCAGATTGTAGAGTGAAAAAGTGGTAAGCGGGCCGGAAGCATTGGTGAAATAATCACAAATGACTTTGAATACATCCCGTTCTGAGCCACGGTAATCCGGAAGCTTGTGGTTCTCGTTAGCTGGCCAATTCACCAACGATTTCATCCCTTAGATGTGAATGGAAAATTGTAGTAATTTCATTTTAACCCACATTAAATTGTTAAATACCATAAAGGACCCAAGGTGGAGGAGAGTCTATTTCTTCCATCGATTGAACAACACCTCTCATTCCAATACGAGTAACATTCCACAGTACCCACTTTCCTACAAAACAAAAATAAATTAGAATCTTGCCCATTTAAAAATATGTACAATACCTTCCAAACCTTTAATTTGATTGGGATCTAAGTGCCCTTTAAGGTTAAAAAGACCCAAGGCTTTAGCCACTTGTCGAAGAGTGGATGTCTTCCAAATGTCCTCTACCTCTCCTTGGTTGAGCTGGCGGGCAGTCAATTGACACTGGACTAGAGTCCTGTCACATTGAGTAGAAGGTTTCGTCCCAGCTCGTGGAAGTTTTGGGGAGCCCGAATCGTCATTCTGAGCTTGATTGTTAGTGGCATTTCCACGGTTGGAGATGGTACCCAAAGGGGTTCGACCAGGAGTTCGTGGATTACGGAACGGAGATCGATTGGTCAATCTAAACAAACAAATTCTTTTAACTGAGTTGAAAAAAATAAACATTTTTATCTCACCGAAAGAGGCCACTATTATCTTTAAAGTTTTCCACCCTTGTCTCACCACCTCGAACATCCTCAAATACTCCAGCCTTGAGAAATTTACAAAGAAGTTGTTGAACTTGATCCTTGGAAACACTTGGACCAAAGTTAGGATTGGCTTTGAGTTGAGTGTGAAGCCAACTGGTGGCTTCTGTAGCAGTAAAGCAGTTTTCATATTGCCGTAGCTGCCTCCAGTGTCTCTTACATGGTACCCCATTGTTGAATATCCGAATTGCTTCATTCCACTGAAAGTAGGTTAGTTTGTTTGTTTAATTGTAAAAAAAAAAAATTATATTTCAATTTCTCAAAGCAAACATTTAACTTACTAGGCGAGTTGCTCTGAAAGGACCTGTTAGAGGTTTCGGCGTTTGTTGTTTGTTCATCTTCTTAACACAAGGGATTCGTTGCTGAGGAGCTTGACTGTAATGTTTTAGTTTACTCTCATAACTAATTAGAATTTTTAATTCAAGTTAAGAAGACAATTTTCAAAGAATGCAAGCTCTAGAAGCATACAAAAATGAGAATTTTTGAAAATGTCAGACACATTCACACACACTTGTTTCTTAACGGTTTTAACCTCCGCACGGCGTTGCCAAATTTATTTCGTGGCTTCGTGTCCGAAATAGGGCTCTGAGCCTCTGACTCGGATCGGAGAAAATTTGAAAAATTCGAATGGATTTGAGTATTCATGGGTATTCAATTCAAATCTATTTAATTTTATTTTTATTTATTCATATTCAATTCAAATGAGGATTTAAGTGAATTTATTTATTTTTCAACGAAATTCTATGGTGTAAACACTATGGTGTAAATTAGTGAATATTCAAATTCACAATTAAAATTCATTAAATATTTCATATACATATTCATTAAAATCAGTACTTTTAAAGTATTTATTCATTCGAATCGACCCATTTTATTTAAATACGAATTGAGTCAGACCCCAGTCCGAAACGTTGCTAGGGATCGGATTCGAAAATATTCGAATCCAATTCATATTCATTTTAATAGGGAATTTTTATTTCTGAATTGTTTCGAATTGTTTTTTTTGCGTGAATTGTTGAATCCGTGTACTAATTCGATTGAATCAAATTCATTAATTCAAGTTCAATGAATTGAATCAATTTCAAATTCATTCGAATTGTTTTTGTGTGTGAGTGTGAATTGAATTGAATCGAATTTCTACTCGTTGCCCAGTGGCACAGATATCAATAAGACATCATTATTAATACCCCTGCCAGTGGGTCGTGAAAAATAGACCCGAAGAGACCCAAAGATGTAAAAGAGCACGTTTTCATCGCGTCTCTTTACAACTTTCCCCTTATTTTATCGCTGTAAGTCACACTGATTTGTTGTTTCGTTCTAGGCCAATTTCTTAGTAATCAACAAAATGCAGAAAAGAATAACGAAAAATCAAATAAGAAATCCTCATTCCTCGTTCTTTCTCTGATGGTGATTAGCTAGTTTTCATAATGAACAGATAAAAGAGGGTACCCGTTCAAAACCATTTGTTCTATGAGCCGATAGCATTATATTTTAATGTTGCTTCTAACGTTAATGATATGAACGAAGGTTTAAGATATTAATTTACTATGTTTTATGTTTATGTGCAATAAGATTTACAATCAAAACATTTTTATAATAGCTACGCCATTACCTATTATTAATATAATTGCGCTGAGCAAATCGAAGTCTAGAACCGAAAAATCAACAGCAGTAGTGGCCGTTATATTACCTGGCTAATCTACAACATACAAGATCGTAAAAACTGACGAAATAAGTTAATCATCAGCATACAGTATTTCATGAAGTTCAAATTCTTGTATTTTACGATGAGGAAGTAGTTAGATGAAGCGAGGTATAAAAGCTCGATAAAGAGACAGAAACCCATCCAACTACAAAACACGATCCCATCTCCAGACAGTGGCATCGTCGCAAACACAAAGGAGGACGTGCCCGTTACGACTCAAAGCCGTCTGCCGGATGGCCGATATGCATTTTGGGTGTGTTAGGATCAGATGCTTCGAGGTGACTGGATCGTCGTGGTCCAAATCCCAAACGAAAGTTTTGCCCACTTGATTACCCAGCGCCATTACCTTTCAAAACAAAAATTTAAAAACAAATATAAAAAAGGTATTTTCATTATAAATACATATAAGACGGGCTTACCTTGTTCCAAGAATCAAGAGAAAATCGCATGAACCAAATGTCGCACTCCTTGTAATCGAAATGATGAAGCACTGTAACAGCATTATTCGAGGCCATTTTTACTCCAGGTGGTCCTCCGCCCAGTCGGCCTGGCTTCCAGCAAACGATCGTATTCTCGCATGATTTGGATAGGACAAAATCACCTAGCCAGCGGACACAGTCGACATAGTTACGATGGATATCTCTGGTGGAAAAGTCAGGAAAATTATCTTGAACGGTTCCGAATGGTCGATTGGATTTGCTGGCTGAAAATCCGTAAGAATCCTTAATAGCTTTTTCCATAGCATCTGTATCTAGTCGCCACAATTTTAAAGAATGGTCCATCCCGCAAGAAATTATTCGCTTTCCCTCCAAGTCAAAATCCTAGAATAAAACAAACCTTAGGTTAATTATATAAATATAAATTAAAATAAATGTAATATGTAAATTAAATTAATATTTACAGCGCTAAGGACTTCATCTCGGTGCCCTTCAACTCCACCGAAAATGGCGATGCACTGGTCGCTGCGAATGTTCCATAATCGGAGAGCGTGATCTTTGGAGACCGATAAGAGTAGATTCGGATCCGAAGGATGAAATTTAAGCTCATTGATTGCATGACCGTGACCTGCAAACAGAAAAGAAGAAAAATACAATATGTTTTGAAAATTGTTCCATTTTTTTGTAATTGAAGGAATATTTAGTTATATTTGTAGCATACCCATGTAATGCTTGATACTGTTCATTGTTGAGGGGCTTATTATGCGAATAATTCCCCTGCATCCAGCAGCTGCCAATAGCGGCTTGCCTGATTCCTCGTCATACGACCAGGCACAAGTGTAGAAATTTTCCTCGGGCTTGAGATATTAAATAATTATTATAAGGAATACACAATAATACAGTTCTTTAAAAAACTATATATTTACATCTGGATCAGCATATGTTTGAAGCAGCCTGATACCTCCAGCTTCTGGGCACTCATAGACAGAGATTCTGTGGCTACCAACTGTAGCAAAGATGAGAGGTTGACCTTCCCTTAGAAGATGGTTGAATTGGACCCCAAAAAGAGGTTGTCCATGATCTTCTTTAATAAAGCAGCTAATTGATAAATAACAGGAATTACAAGTCATTGACTCAGGACCCAGATTTCCATTCTGAACTATTGATATTGTCATGATTTCATTGAGCTTTTTATGCTTTCAATTTAGATCTAGAAATATTCCTTTGCTCTTATTATCAATGGTTGCTTTGTGTTTTGGTTTAAATTTGAAAAAAACCTTACCTGAATTTGTAGTTAATTTTTGGTGCTCTACTTTGCCTTTTCTTGGTCTTTCTGTTGATTCCTCGTTTTGCCCCATTGGCCTTGCTGTGCAGCAAAGCCTCAGTTGGTGTATCACAACGTGAGGCAGTGTCCATTGTTGAAGAGCTGCCAATACTTGAAGCAGTATCCTCCTAAATTGACAGTGCATTGACGTAAGCATCTAGACTAAAATATACAGTTGTTTAAAGTCGGGCTTTAATCGTACCATATCTTCGACAGAAACATCTCCATGCTCGGTAGTTGCCATGTCTACTTCCACTGTGACTTTCTTGCCATTCGCCATTGTGAAGAATATAAATAAAATGATAAACCAAGAGGTCTGTGGGATGAATTGTAGATTGAGTGTGTAAATTTATAAGAGAAATTCCTAAAAGACTATCGTTTCAATTTGAAGCGAGACGTAAACAACAGAGTTTGACATTCGTACCCCTCAGTCCCGCCACACTGAACTACTGAAAATCCTGAAACCAGAAGCCTCTACGAAAACGCGGGAAAGATGCGAAGGGAAACGGAAAATGCGGGAGTTCTAAAAAGCGCGCGAAGGTTCAAATTTGGTATGACCCAACTACGCTAAACTTGGGATCGGACTCAAATAGAAAATATTCGAATCCAATTAAAATTCATATTCATTAGAACGCATGAAAATTTTTATTTTGAATATTCGAATTGGTATTTTGGGATTTTGAATATTCACTCTTTTAAAATGAATATTCAAAATTTTCAGTTTGAATATTCATTTAATAATTCGAATGATAATTCATCCCAAACTTTCTTTCTTCATAGGCCACTCCAAGTCTCCAATCATAGGCCTAAATTCATTTGAATATTCGAATTGCGAATTCAAATTCATTCGAATTGGTTTTTTTTTTGGCGTGAATTGAATTGAATCCGATCCCTACTCTAAACAATTCACTACTAGCTATTTTCTGAATTCCTCCTTTTTATGATTATGCGGAGGTGGTGGAAAGATAAAAAATTATATTTATCCAGCTTTGTTAGGTGCTGTGTAGGATGGAAGAGGGAAACAATTTTGTTAAATAATAAATTCAAAGATGCTACAGTCACAGAGCAACGAATTCCGAGAGGTGGCATTTTCGATAAAAAATCCCATGGAAAGTAGGCTGCTTCAGCTGGATGATTTCAATCTCGTAAAGTTGCAGACCACCCTGGACATCACTACTGTCCACTGTGAGAATAAACTAATATTCCAAGTTAAGAGCAGTTTTTGAGCATAGATTGGTGTAAAATGTAAATAATTATATGTGTTCCTACTTTCTACCCCAATCTATTTTTTTTAATTTGGAGCACAGAAGTATACATTTCCAATTTTTTAGTAGGTAAGAGAGAAGTAGTTATTAGAGCAACATAATTACTGGTTGAATTGACCTAACATCCCCCGGATCAGGTTTAACGTCACTTACGTCTTTTTCCATTTTCATATATATATATATACAGTATTATTTTGTACGTAGGATGGGAATTTTTGGGTCCCTGAAATTTTTGTTAGTTTTGACCTCTACCCACTATGGACAAGTCGTCCAAATTGTCAAACTTTCCTGTAAAATCCAATTTAAAAAACGGAAGGGTGGATCAGACTGAACTGGATCGAACGATATCAAGGTTTAAAACAAAACAAAAATGCAATAGAAAAAGATTGAAGTGTTTGCTCTAGGGAGAATATTCAGTCAATAATTGATCGAGCAAACCAGAGAGAACATTGAAAAAGCTTTCATAGAGGATATAGTATAGTCTCAGAGCTTTTTTTTTTTTTACACCACACTGCAGAACTAACTTGGTAAATCCTTCAGTTATGTAGTCAAGATTAGGGGGAAGATTTATTCACGAACGACAATTTAGATCTTGTCGTAGAGGAAAGGAATGGAAGAAAAACTATTACACCACCATCAAAGCCGTCGCCAGTGTAAGTGTGAAACTCATCTCAACAGTTACGCCAACACAAAATAATGATTTGTAATTTACAAATTTCAGTAATTTGACTCGAATTTGACATGATTGAGGTGGTAGTAGAACCCAAAAAATTAACTGTTGAATTTATTTCGTACATTCTAATCGCCTGTTATCACTGCATATATCGTATAGAAAGGAAAGTAAAATGGTATTCCTTTACGGTATCAAATTTGGCGCCATTTACTAAACGCCTTTCTACATCACCACTAGGTGGTTCTACCAGTCTTCTACACAAATCCAAAACCCCCTAAGGGTGAATCGAGGGAGAGGGGAAGCAATGGACAAGGAATGAACGTGAGAGGATTTAGTTTTAGTAGCCGCGGGGCCCCTGTCGACTTCGGGTCGCTTCCAAAATTGTTCACGGCCATCAGTGAGAGGAAACCACTGCCGCCGACGCACACTTGTAGTTCATTATTCGTTTTATTGTGCTCAGTCTTCCGGATGCATTCGTGAACTCCTCGGATACCCCTCGATTCAGAAATGAATCTTTTGCAATTAGTGGCCGATACCGGACGTTGATTACTACCACAACAAAAACATCAACAAACATTGTAGCCTGCTAAACGTGTTTGTGCATCATAAACAAAAGAAAACGCATAAAAAATGGCAGCAACAACTGCTCAGGTGTCGGATGCCGAGCTCGTCGATGCCGGACACCTCACTCCTGTCGAGCAACTCATGAAAGGCCCCCTCGTCTCCTGGGTAACCTCTACTTCTTCTTCTAACAACACAAAGAAGAAGAAAAAAAGTGTGATAAGGATCGCAATGTATAGGGGGAGAATCCCATAAATATCACGTAACTTTATGGGGGTTTGGTTATGTTTACCTTGAAATTTCAAAAGATTAGTGCCATCGACCTAGAAGAAGTTTTACTACACTTGATGTCGATGCTTGGAATCCATTGCGATCTTGTTACGTTCAAAGATACCGGCTATTCAGTTTATGCATCACCGTGTATTTCGAATTAGAGAATTTTAAAATATAAAGTCGTGCCTCACACATGGCTACCTAAGCATTACTTTAGGCATCTCAATTATAGATTCTAGTTGACTTTTTAAAAAGTCCTAAAACTCGATTCTTATCACCAAGTCATTGTTTTATGATTCCTGTTCTGGTTTTTCCTATTCGGAATCGTGATTCTGGATTTTCTACCGATAATGCATCCGTTCGGAATCTCACGTTTCCAAAAACAGGATTTTTCTTTTACGACGGTATCCTTGAACTAAACTAATTCTTCTTTGTGTAAATCAGGTGAGGACATTCCGGCAGGCCGAAGAAGAAGAGGACATCCGCGGCGGATCTTTGGATTACACCCGGCTCGTAGATGGAGCTTTTTTAGGCTCAATTCTATCCCGAATGTAAGTCCATTGTAATGATGTAATTAAGTAATGATTAATGTATGTTTTTCGGGGGCATTGATAATGATTTATTATTAATGGGGCTCGACGCGAATCGGATTCTAGTCGATGGGACAGACACCTGTGTGACTAACGTGCACCGGATGTTGTTTACGTTACTCTTATTATGGCGAGAGAGGGGAGAAGTGCTGACCGACCGGATGAAAACATTATAAACAAAAGAGAGAGAGATTTTTATTTAGCTCAGTCATGCTGAATTATACAGAAAAAGGGGGTTGTGACATAATTATTTCTCGCGGCCAGAGGGGGACTTAACGAGCTTAAGGCCGCCAGGTGTAACGCACGCATGTGTACCTGGTGCGAATTTTGCTAGGGGGCGTGAGAAACGTCAACAAACCAATAGACAACAACAATTAACTCTTTATTTACCCTTTATTCTTTTTGTTTACATGTAAATGAGTGACATTGGACTGAAATTTCATTTTTATTTCGCAATATTAAAATGGATTACCTTTTGAAGAGCAAGGTCGTTTCATGTCAATATTGATTCTTCTTTTCGATTACTTGACTGGTATTGTTGACGCAAGGAAACCTTGGTGGCAGATGCACTGTAATTCCATCTTTGTAAAAAGCCCATTGTGATGAGTCCCGCAATGCGGATCTCAATTTAGCTGAAAGGATTGCTCCGGACGATGGATTGCGTGTGTGTATATAAAAAGGAGACGAAGCAGATGTGAAGAAGGAGAAGGAAACTTACGTATCCACTTTGGTGGGTCATCCACTTCCGTTGGCTGGATCTTGATGGACTCCCTCGGGGCTTTTCCGTGCGGTCTCGGAAAACCAGGTGGCAACGACTTGGTGGAACCGTTCCGTTCCGCCGGAGATGCTCACGCGCGGGGGTGCCTCACGCATTTTTTCTTTTCCTTCTTCTTGTTCGACTTTCAAAGGGGTCGTCGCTTCATCAAGCCACTCTTGTAGGGGTGCGGTCCTTACTTTTGTTTAGGTCGTGCGGATGCCACAACTTTCCGGAACAGAAAACATTCCCACTTGATTTTTTTACTTGACATTTTTTAAACTCTATTTTTTAGGGTATCTGAACAGGTATTACAGAGGAGTAATTTATCTCTCATCTGATGAAGCGATTCTTTAAATATCCGTAGTTAATCCGCCTCTTCCTTTTGTTTCAAGTACACGAAATTATTCTATTGTTATCCAAGAAATTTCAGCATCTTCTTTTGTGTTTTATATAGATGCCGAAATAGAGGTTATTGACGTCCTCCCTCCAAAATCTTTTTATTTCATTTTTCCCATCATGATCGATTCTAAAAAAAAAGTAATTTCAAGTGAAGGATCATCGTGAACATCGCCAAGTACTTTGAAGATGCCTTCCGGCCATTCAGAAAGAAAAATATATATAAAGATGGTGGGTGCGCGCAGGAAATCCGTTCTGTAATGTCGCACAACCTTACCATGAATTTGTTAAGGAGAAAAAAATCAAAAGAAGACTTGCCCTTCGGAATCGTAAAAGATTCAAGGCCCTTAATTGTGTAATGTGGTTTTTTTTCTTATTCTTAATGAAAAGTTCTATTTATTGTAGTCGTGCATGTATGCAATAATGATTCATCCAACATTATTGCGTCATGTTAAGCGTCCTTTAAAAAGTAAGAAATACAAACCCACACATTTATACCGATTGCTTTAGAAAGGAAGAAATACGAGACATATCCTGCCTTAACGGCTGGTACCATTTGGTCCAGCTGGTCTTCTTTTTTATCTCTTAAAAATATTCCGGAAATCCGCCTCTTCTTCTACTTCCTTTGTGAAATAGGAGAAGGAGGCAGCTTCCATCTTTCTTGTCGTGCCAGTAGTTTATACATTCAAAATAAAAAGTGAAAACAAAAAAAGAAGACGAAAGATCAGTCATTCTCTGGTTATGCAAGAAATGCTGTTTCGTGATCCAGTTAATTTATTTTCGGGACAACAAAATGGAAAGTGGTTTTCTTACTATTTCCATTTTCACTTTTTGTAGTGTGGAGACCTTTATCGAAAGTGAAAATATGAATAACATTTCCGGTTTTAAATTATTAAACACATTTTTTTTTCCTTAAAATTTATGTGGGGAAATTCGATCGTTGAGCTGTTATTAACGCGGGATTTGAACCGAGGAATGCGGGTCCCGCACTCCTTCGCTCCTAAATAGGGCATGTATTGTCCCACCATTTTGAATTCATTTTCGGATTTAATCGATATTCGAGTCATTGGTCGTGAGAACACGAAAAGTTTCCTTGTAAAGTTTTTTCTTCATGACGCTAGAATATCGATCGAAAATCAATATTCATTAGAAAATTAGTTTTCTACGGTGCAAGTTTTAAAGTTGCCGAGTTAACCACCGAAAAGAGAGACAATATAAGGCAAAATAATGAATGACTCGAGTCCCGTTGTTTTTAATTACGTCCACCTCCATTTTCTGGTTTCGTCATCATTCATTATACGATCGTGACGCCATTTTCTCGATAGATATTTTTGCACTAGTATCTGTCGACCTGTTGTTTCACAATCCATCCTTCAACGTCAATGTAACAAGAATATTTTTTTTGCTGGTTTCTCTCTTTAATTTTTTACATATTGCATAATGTCGGTTTTCTGTAAAGATCGTGTTACAGCGTCTCTTGTTTATTTCTCTTTCATTTCTTGAAAGAAAGAAACATAAAGCGTGCTGAGTGCAAAGTTAATAAGAGGCTGTCAGACGAGAAATTTAGGGGAGACCTTTTTTAAGAGGCCTTGTCAAATTTTGGCACTTTTTGAAATGCTTCAAAGAATCCAGAAAAAAATTATTACTATTCGAAAAAATAACTCAGAGTCTTTGGTTTGATTCAACTTATTGAGAAGGCAGATTTATTGTTGCTCTCATTAAAAAGAAAAATAGTTTATTGCAATGAAATTTGGAGCTTTTGTGTAATTTATGACCGTTCAGCGGCGGTGACGAAATGTGGTCACGATTTTCGGGGGCAAAGATGAGCTCTCCCAGTTTCTCTAAAACTCTAAAATTGTCTTGGTTTCCTTCCCACCACGCCGTTTTCTAGCGGTTTTTCAGCGTTTAATCACGTTTCTTCGTGATTCATAAATCTTGAGATTCGGCCCATTTTTCATGAGCTTATATGAGCTTACTCATATTTGATCCTTCTAAAATTCCCTAAAAATATATGTTTGGGGGAAATAAATAGGACCGCATTGATTTTGAGTTCACTTTTCTCTTTTACTTAAGGTCTCAGCTGGACGTGTCCAGCTGTGCGGTCCAGTGTTTTATAAATCCCGAGTAATGCGAGACCTTCATTCTTTAGGGGTTTTCTTTTGTTTTTAGAAAAAAAGGACTTTCTTTGCTGCAACGGGGCAATGCAGTCTCTCTTTTTGGTCAGTCACGGCCCATTTCCATCAGCTTCTGGTATCAGAGGGAGGTATATTATACGACGTGGAGCAATGTTCTTTCCTTAAGGTTTTCTGCGTGGTCTAAAAGAATTATTTTATATCGAGTAGAGAAGCCGAACGAAGGGTGCTTGGAAATTGCAGTGGTGCGGATCGATCCGGCTCTCACAGTGGATCAATATATACGAGGAGAAAAAAATGCTGGGAGAGCTGGGCATGCCCGTCTGCGTTTGTCTCGTATTTGATTTGGGATTCTTTGTAATGGTTTTTTTCATTTCTAGATTCTGAAATGGTTTGCTCTTTTCAAGTATTCTTCAACTCGTTATTTTATTGTATTCTTAACAATGATTTCGCTGGAAGATTCATAAAAATTTTGGTTAGATTTAACTCATTTTAAAATTGATTAGAACTGTTATAACGAAGAAGAATGCTGACTTGACTAGAATAATAACGTGAAATCAATACTGACCGGAAGAGCTCGAACTGCTGATTAAAGGATTCTTTCGGATTTCGCCTCTTTCCAATCACTCTAACTGAATTAGGACTCGTTGATCCGATTATAAGGAACAGGAAATGGAACCTGGCATCCCTTTCGTCTTGCTAGTATCATTATCATCATCTATCTCTAAATTTGTGTAAAATAATCCCTCTTAAATGGTGTATTTCGCTACCCTCTGATCACGAAGAAGAGGTGAAGAACGTCTGATTGCTAGGGATGTGCCGGGCATCTGGGCGTTGATCATCACGATTCTTTTTAAAATTAAACCCAAGCGGGATGTTGACAGGTCACGCGTTCGCTCCCATTAACGGGGTATCGCCGTAAAAGAAAGAACTCTCTCTTTCATCTTTCTCTCTAGCGTTTCTCCCTGATCGATTTGAAAACGTCGCATCCTTTTTTCTTGAGAGCTTCAATATACCAACAATCAACTTTTTTGTTTCCTCTTTTAGTGGAAAACAGTTACTTTTCTCTTCTCTCTACGGTTTTCTCTTTGTGCCATCGGTCCCGTTTCTGATTCTCATTCAAGACGGAACCTTTTTTTTGCTTTTCTTTTGTTAAGTTGAGGGTCGCAGAACTTTCGCCGCTCTCGTGAACGAAAACAAAAACAGCAATCATTCGGTTGACGCGGATGGAATTTTGATTATTCTCTCAGCTATCACCAGTTTTCTGTACAGAGTCTAGTCATTTATTTTGATGCAATTACAAATACACATGTTGAATTTCTCTTTCCTGATACACAAAAATGGCTGCATATCAACATCATTTCCATTACGTAAATTATTCAACAATTATCTCTTATCACGTTACGTGGAAAACGATGCCGGCATTTATTTCTATGCGATATGATGACCTAGATGTCGAGATCGGGATTCTTCGTAGAGATCCTCTCTTAATATCGACCCAAATTTATTTGGAGAGGTGCCCAAGATGTTCAAATAGATCCTTAAAAGGGCTGAAGAGGGACTTCACTTTCGCCTTTTTTATTCGAATAGTAAATAGTGGACCACCTGATGATGGTTTACATGACATCATCACCTTTTTTGCGGGAAAAATTTGAGGTCAAGAACAAGACTCCCGCGCTCGCAGCAGCTCAAGCACTCAACTTTCCATTCCTTATCCAGATCGAATCGAGATAAACTAGCGAAAACAAGTTCTATTATTCTCTCTCTTTATGCTATACCACCTTGCTCTTCGGTGTACCTCAAATTGACAAAATAGAGGAGGGCGTTCCCGAGCGAACCCAAGTTCGGCTGCTGAATCGATTTTCTGCCGCCGAAGGAGGAGACAAAACTATTTTTCAATCGCATTATCTGTTTGTTTTTGACAGGATAGAAAGTTTTTTTGGTTGTGTTTTTTAAAAAATGGCAAGGACTGAAAAATGTTTGACGATTTGACAGCTTTTATTAAATAGTCATGTCAAGGTTATCTGTTAAAATTTTTAATTTACGATCACTTCTTAGGTAAAGAAAGTGTGTTTTCAATTATTAACTGACGTTTCCAGATTTATGATTTTTAAAATCAGTAATTGAACGAAACATTTAAGAGTATTTTTTATCTCCTTTTTAGATTTCAATTTATATCTTTTCTTATTATCTGGGAGGAGGGGTTGGATGTTTTTAAACTTTAATTTTCTTTGCTTCGTGCACTTAACGAGGAACAGAAAATTAAAAGAAAAATTCTCTCGCTCTGTCTCTCACAGATAGATAGAAAGTCTGCGAAAGCGAACATGGAGATTGTTTGATACTCTGATGACACTTTTTTTACGAGAAAAAGTAGTCCAAATGACACGACATGGCCCAAATGGCGATACCTCACGCCATCTCTGTCTCTTTGAGGTTCTTTTATAATTTTTATCACACATTTCTTTTTTATTACCCATATATGGTTTCACACGTTTCTTCCTACAATAAGTAATTCGCATCCAAAATAGAATTCTCATAATGTCCAGAATAAGAAATTCAGCTTGTCTAGACTCTCTTAAATCTCTTCGTATTTTTTTTTAATCAGATTTTTTCCTAAATAGTCTTGGAAAGTTTTACAATGAAGTGCACGTGATAGTTTCAAGTCACGTCTCCCCGGTGGACTTTCAAGCGAGACAATCCATTAGCTGCCATGAATAATTGACGTCCAGCGAGAGGGAATGAAATCCTTTTAAAAACAAATAAAGTTAGAAGCCGGACGTCTTGATCGTCCAGCAGGATGTTTGGGTCCTGCTGCGGATCGATTGGAAACACGCACGTTGACGCTCAAGAAATAGGAGAGAGCCGGAAATGAGCGGAACCATTTATGATGGGCATGGCCAACTCAAACAAAAAGAAATGGTTATTACATCATTCCCAACTTCAATTATGTGTCGTTCACCAAGGGCAGTGCCGAGGATGAGTGCCATTGTGCAAATATTGATAGGAATCCGGGCGGCTAGATTCCAACGAGGATGATATTGTTTTATTGACGTGATGGCGTTGGAGAGAAAGTTTTATGGCTTTGCGGTTCTCCTCGCTCCTTTTGTCATTGGGAGGCATCAAAAGCTGATTTGTCAACTTCCTTCCACTCCTAAGTGGATTGCCCCTTTAGCAGAAGCACTCAGCTTGTACACTTGATGGCTTCTTTTTCTTCCTTGACAGGTGACTTTGGGGAGAACCTTTTGAAAGTGAAATTGTCCTGTTATACTAACATGGATTTAAGCCACCAGTTTTTTTTTCTTGATCTTGTGAAATGTTGTGTAGATGAGGCATGAGGAATGGAAATTTCCATCACCGCATTTTCATTGAGCAATAAGCACTCTAGAAGATTGCACTTTTCTCTGCTCTTAATAATGAGAAATTGTGTAATTCATGAACATACATGTCAGCTGACTCGGAACTTTCTTGGGAAACTGTCAGCATAGTCTCAACATGTAACCACCTTGGTGTATATTGAAATGAAGCAGATTAGTTAGTATTATACTTTTCAGCAAGGATATTGACTTGGCAGTTTCTGGTTTGTTTCACATGAGAAATGTCATCAGCCCAAGTGGGTAGCACGCAGCTGCGCTCGTTGATGCGACGAATAACACGAGATATATCCAGTAGACTGAAGTTTGGGCCTTATTAATGTTGAAATATGGCTTCATCGTGAATGGAAGCCTTGTCACTTTGTAGCCTAAGATTTACAAAGTCTTCTTTTCACTCTATTTTGGTATCCGAAGAATAATGTACTGCAGAGATTTGCCATTTTCGGTGGTCTCAATTCGGGTAATACTAAAGCGCGTAGGCGTTTGTCAAGTTACCGCCTGAGTGATCAAGGAGGCGCACTGCCTCAGTCATAAATCAATAAAAAGTTGAAGCCCGGCATGACAATAGAGCATCAGTTTTGGGTGCCGTATGATGGCGACAGTCATCACAACAAGCTAAACGAAATTTCGGAAATTACAATCATCATAAAAAAAGACTAGGAGAAGAAAGAGGACGATGGAAATGTCTTCACGGGTCCCGATAGGTCCCGTTACAACTTGTTCTTTCCAGAGACTTTTCGGCGCGTAAAATTCTCACAAAACTATAATAATGTATACTTTTTCCTCCACCTGCTGTTTTAACGATTCTCTTTTCTTTTTTGAATTTAGTGATCCGAGGAGTACAAATGGAAGCAGGGCTCAACAGATCCAGCCAGCTGAAGACGTCTATGGTCGCATCCGCAATTTTGATGCTCTCGTCCGGGCTGTCAAAACTTTCTACGAGGTAAAGAGAACAAAGACAAGGTTTTTTCTACTTCATAATGTGGTGCCCAATTACATGGATGCCAATTTTTTTTAACCCCCTTTTTTCTTCTAAAAAAACTGAACAATGTCAAAACATTGCCAGAATGATAATTTAACTCGTAAAAACCAAACCATAAAATGTACTGTATAGCTTGAGCACGACTTTGGCAGGGGACTGTTATAATAGCAGTCAACAAGGGTGACGTCACAAGAACCTCCTGTCTTAACGTTGAACATTATTATGAATAATGAAGGCGGGCAGAGATTGATTGTAAAATCGTAAATTCGCAATCCCGCGCCTTGGTGGCGCAAGCAATTTGCACCCACGTGATAAATTATGTGTCACGAATGATTAATATGAAACTTGTGTTTCTTGCTTTTGTTAAAAATGAGATTTAAAAAGTAAAGAATAATTGAATAGTATCCAAATATTATCAGCTTTTGAAAAACAATTAGTTAAGCTGGATATGGAAAAATGGACATAATAGGAAACTCGTCTTGATTACTGGTTCTATCTGACCTTAAGTAAATAAACAAACTTGGCAGGTTTCCACCTTCTGATTCTAAGATTCAAATTACATTGAAAAGAGTTCTACAAGCCAAAGCGTCCAAGTCAGTTCCAATGAAATGCAACGTTTCTCAATCATGAGAAATTTAAGATTTGCTCCAACCTTTTATTTATATAGAATGACTCATTTTTATTTGATTTTTGTGTTTAAAGATTAATAATAAATGACAAAATTTTATTGTTTTTATTTTGCAGGATGTTTTGGGTCAACTAATTTTGGTACGGTTGCCAGACCCCGTATCTTTAGGTCGGGATCCGGGTTGCGAGACGAGTCTGGCCGGGATGCAACGGCTCCTCCTCCTCGTCTTGGGGTGCGCCGTCCAGGGTCCTTCCAAGGAGGACGTCATCGAGGACATCAAGAAGCTTCCACTCGCCACTCAACACTCGATTGTCGAATGCATTCAACAGGTCTAATATCTCTTTTTCATTTGTTTATAACAATAAATTAGCTTTCCGCACTACCTAGAATCCTTCTGAATCCATCCATCTGAATTATGTTGAATGCTTTATTAATATTTTGACTTTGGAATTTGTTGTTTTCTTTCATAAAAAATTCTAAATTGATTAATAATTATCAGTTTCTAATATAATCCTAAAGGAAATATTTTAAATACCGATAAATTAATGTTATAAAGAGGAAAGTGTTTAATCATTATCGATTCAAAGCCAGCATAAGGAAACTAGATAATTTATTTTATATTTTATAGGTTGCAGATAATCCAGCCTGCGTCTGGAATAAAGAATGGTCTGAATGGCCCGAGGAAGAAGAGGCCGATGATGGTGGGAATGAGGATGAATCCGGAAGTAGCCGACTACGCCAGCAACAGGAACTTTACAGGATTCTCGTCCAACACCTTCGCCGGCTTGTCCACGAGAGAGACGACTATGCCCAGGTTAAAATTTTACTTTTTTCAATAAGCTTGTGTTTCCAAGATTATACAACAGCCTACTATTTAAAGCAGTTTCTCAGCTACTACTAACTGTGTTTTTATTAAAAGAAATAATGACATATATTTTTTTGTAAGCTAATTTTTTAATCTTGCGTAATTGTTTTCTCCTAAAACTGTAATTAAATGCGGAAGTGGTTTCCTCCCAAAACACTCTAATAATTTTAGAATTTATATTTTCTTGTAAATTACACAGCAAGTGACGGCCTTGGTCTTAAGGGAGCTCTCATCCAACAGCCAACGTAACAGTCATCAACAGCAGCACCATAACAACAATGAGACGGGGAATAGCGGTGGCAGCACGGGTGTCGTGGTTGAACTCGCCGAAGCCAAAGCCAAAATCCGGCGCTGCCGGCAGGAACTGGAAGAGAAATGCGAGCAAGTGGCCGAGCTCAAGGACGAGCTGGAGACCCTCCAGGGGCAGGCCGCTCGGGTCAAGCAGGAGAACATGGACCTCGTCCAAGAGGCCCGACTTTCAAAAGCGCTCAGGGACGAGCTGGATATTGTTCGGGAACGGGCATCAAAAGTATGTCTAATGCTTCTTTTCAAACTTGTTGAAGAAAGGATTAGGATCAGTTTCGATTCTTCTTTACATTTGGATTCAAATAAGGCATTCAATGCATGATGCCAAACTTGATAAAATGGGATTTATGTAAGAAAACTTTAGGATGTTAAGAAAACCTTAAATGTGTAAAGATGCCGAAAATTCTAAATGGTATATAATTAAGGAAATGTAATGTCGAATATTTCAAAAATGCTAAAGACTACGTGTATAGCTGAAGTTAAATCTCTTTATTTTTCAAATTAAAATTGAGGATGTCGCACTTAGGATGCTAATTACTGTTTGAATCACTCAGACTAATATTTGAAATAACATTTTCTACGGAGATTTAAAAAAAAACTAGACTTGTGCGAAATAGGCAATTCTGGCTCTAATTACAATAGTAATTTTATATATTTAAAATATCTCTTTTTCATATGTTGCATAGTAATAGCTAGGTAAAGAGTGTTTTATTACATTGGAAATCTTAATCATATGGAAGAAGAGTGTCGTAAACGTTTTATGACTTAAGGTTGAAGTAATTAGGCAAACAAAAAGTTTCTGGATTTTTTTCTCCTCAAGGTCTTTTTGGTGGAAATAAAAAATTTCACTTATATAGTTCTACAAATAGACTTGTTAATTGTGGCTTAAATACATACCATCTGTTTCCTCCTTTTACATATCTTTAGTAAATGCCACAGTCAGAGTGCTTCTTTCTAAAAAAAAAAATGAAATAAATAAAATTGTGTTTTTAAACTAAATAAAAACTTTTTATAGACATATAAATCTTATTGAAATTGATTTTTAAAAATAAATTCAAGGTGGACCGTTTAGAAGCAGAGCTGAATCGTTATAAAGATAAATTAAACGATATCGACTACTACAAGGCCCGTCTTGAAGAGCTCCGGGAGGATAATCGTCTATTAGAAGAGACAAAAGTAATCCTCGAGGGCCAACTTGATTCCGCTCGGCAGAGAGCCGAGCTTGTCCTGGATCTGGAAGCTGAGCTTTTGGGCTGTAAGAGCCAACTAGCCGGGGTTATGGCCGAAAAGGAAGCTCAAAGCGAACGACTTCAGAAGTTGGCAGATGAAAATGCCCACTGGCAACTCTGCACTAAAAACTGTTTAAGCGAATCTGCCAGCCTCACGGCCGAGTTGGAATCTCTTAGGGCTCATCAGGTTCGCTGAATTAATTTAAATTATTATTTTGTTTTTAAGAGAATATATATATATGTATCAAAATCTGAATTAAATAGGCGACAGCATCCTCTTCTGGAATTAATAAGGATCTCGGAGAGCAGATGAGCTCTATGGATCTTCTGAACAAAGCCCGTCGTTTAGAAATGGAAAATCAACGACTAGCCGCACTTTTGTCCTCTAGCAGCGCCAAAGAATCCGGTCTCCGCGGAGATTCCGGAGAGAAGATTGTTCAGCTGGAAGGAGAATGCGCTCGACTACGGCTACGGCTCGCCGATATGGAGGAAGAGAGACGTACCAAAGACGGACAGGCAGCTGAGAAAGTGGAGGCAGCCACCTCCCGGATCGCCATCGCTGATAAGGAACGTCAGGAACTTCAGCGGGTCAATTTGGAACAGAAGAATGCAATTGAAAATCTTAAGGTATAATTTCTTTTTATGGCCTACTTTGTTAGTCTTTTTTAAATCTATTTTTTACATTTTGATCCAAAAATTATAGTTTTCCGAGTTTTTTACTTTAAAAGTAACATCTTTAAAAGTGATAAATGCATTAAAATAAATCAATGAGAGACGGGCAACGTCCGTTTTCGTTCATTGAACTTAATTATTTTATTTTTCGGGGTTGACGGGCTGCGTCTTGTCTAAACCGCTGCAACTCTTCCTCCCTTTATTATTGTGGATCCTCTTTTCTGCGGTCGATTCCGATGCGAAATTCGAGTGGTATTCCCATAATCCCTGGGGCCGGACTGGGCCGGCTCCTTTTTCAAACGTCGTGTCGATTACCCACACATTCTTCGTCTCTTTTATTATTCCTCCGCATCCATTTCCGTCACTCGACTGCGGATGGATGAGCTTTTCAATTAACCACAGCTCGCAGAGCCCGAAGGGAATCCTTTTCTTTTGATCATTGATCTCTGTCTGAGTCGTAATTGTTATCCGAGTCAATGGGAAAGACAACTTTATTATTTCATTATGAGAAAATTGGAGTTTTCTCTCACGTTCTTCGTCTTCTTAATTCATTTTGTGGCAGGTGGATCGATGCAAGATGGATGAGCTCGAGATACAAGTGGCGGCCCTTAACGGCGAAAATCAGAAACTGCAGCGGAGCATCGAACTCTTCCAGGTCTGCTGGATTTGAGGATCTATTTATTGAATATTTAATCTTAATGTGATGCTTATCATTGACCGTGCAGAGACGAGCAGAGAGCGTGGCAAGTGAAACCAGAGATTTAGAGTCAGAGAACTCGAAGCTGCACAAAACAGCCGAAGGTCTCCGTCATTCACTTCGCCGACTCAACGATTTGGAGAAGGAGAACACGGACTTGGAAGCGGACAACCATCGTCTGGATCGAGAGAGCAAAGGACTTCACAAGGAGATTGCTCGTCTTAAACAGGCCATCGAGGTACTAACTGTAGCTTATTTTATTCTTAATAGAAATATATATATTTAACGCAATGCTAGTTAAGATATTGGTAGAAGAGAGTTAAGAATATACTTAGTTCGTCTACATAACGACGTTCATTCATTTGGAGCGGCAGCAGACTCTGTTGCGGTCAGAGGCTTAGAGCCAAGAAGAAACGGGTAGAAAATCAACACCCGTCCGTCCGTAAGAGTTTGCTACGCAACCGTAAGAGTATAAATAATAACACACACAAAAAAAAAAGAGTGAAGGAGAAGGAAGTCGTGAATCATACACGCTCTGCCTCACATTCTCGGAGAGAAGTTCCAGCAACCGCAAACAAGTCCGCCCAGCTCATTATCCGGCGTCCACCTAACTGTACTTTATTCTGTTTGTTTTCTTTTTTAATTCTCGTCAATTCACTTGGATCTTAAAAATGATAAAAAAAAATTATTATTGTAAAATTTGAAAATAAGTTCTTTATTTTTTTTAAACTGGATTTTTCTTTAAATCGTTATATTATATTTTGATGTTATCATTTAGGTGAAAGATGAATCCTTAGACGAATACAGCGTCAAGCTCTCCACTGCCGAGAGAGAGTTGAAGAGGCTTCAAAAAGAAGTGGAACTTCTCCAAGCTCATGGATCCAGGGTTCGGGAGCTGGAGCGAGACAACAAGGAGCTCCAACAAGCCGCCGTTGTCGAGCACAAGACTCTTGCCGCTATCAGGTCTGCAGCTTTATGATATATTTTTTGTACAAAGAAAGGAAAGTGACGAGCTTCTGTAATGGAGCACCACTATTCCGCGGACTGTTCCGGAAATATAATTTAATTAAGAGCCTGGCTCTATGAGGATTTATTCGAGAGGGATTGGCCGAGTAATAAGGGGGCGTCGAGCCAGCCAGTAATCAAAGTCTAATTACATGATAAAATATGCTCCCTTTTCTTGCTGCCAGAATAAAAGTAAATGGCTCAGCTGATGGACGAAGCTGACCTAATTAAACAAGTTTTTATGTCGTTGTATTTAAAAAAAAATATTTGTGAAACTTTATTCTTGAATCGTTTCAGAGAGGAACTTGTTCAAGAAAAGATCCGCTGTCAACAGTTACACACACAGCTTGACACCAACAGCCGAACGCTAGAAGCAAGCCGGATCGAGATCGCTAATTTGAAGAATGCCCATGAAGAGCTCATAGTAGCCCAGAAAACATCTTCTCAAAAGGCTGCTGCTTTGGCTGAGTCATCCTCGACGGGAGCTCATCCGGCAGGAGGAAAGACTGGTAACAATCGCGGGGATTCTCTTCCACCTTCCCTTGAGCTAGGCCGTGAAGTCTTGGCCGTAAAGGATCGCCTTGTAGAGCTCGAGCGCCAAAATGCCGTCCTCTTAGCCGAAAAAGACAACCTCACAGCACAGGTCTCCCGTCTTTTACCAATATTACATGAATTATGAAGACAAGATTTAACTGGCAATTTATTTTTCATGTATAGGTATTATCTCAAAAAGAGAGGGTGAATGAGAGTGGGGCCCAATTGGCCGCTCTGTCCCAGCAACTCGCCACCCTCCAAGTGGAGAACTCAACACTCGCCTCACAGTTATCGTCCGTGACGTCCCAGAGCGCCACATTACAGTCCGCTCTCACATCCAATGAGTCGGAACGTGAGAAACTAACGGCTCGTCTCCAGTCATCAGAAGCCCGGCTGGAACGTGTTTCTCGGGATCAACAGGATTTACAGAAACTGCACGAACAACTTCAGAGAGACTACGATTCTCTTCTGGCCGAGCGGGAGCAACTGAAAACGTGTCAACGCGAGAGCAAGAGCGAACTGAGGGCTCTTCAGGAGCAGCTGACCACTGGAATTCAGGTTTTTTTTTTTAATAATAAAAAATACAATTGATTAAATTACTCAATATTTTTTACTATTATTGCAGGCTGAAAAGGAATGGCAAGGAAAGCGGACAGAGTTGATGGAGGAGCTGGAAAAAGCCCGTATAGAGAACCGTTCACTAGGCAACCTCCGGGCGGAGCATTCCCGTCTCAAAGATGATTTCCGCTCTTTATTTGTTGCTAATGAGAAACTCAAGAGCGAATACAAGAGCATCCAAGGTGATTACAAGGGCCTTCGTGGGGACCATAATAGCCTCAAACTGAAACACACTCAACTTCAAGGGGAGGCTCAAGAATCTCGCCATCAAGTAACTAACTTTCCGTAATTTAAAAAAAAATTATTTTAACCAGTATTTTAAAATGTTATTTTAGATGACGAACTTGGATGTTGAAGTGGGAAAATTAACTAATAAAGTCTCAGTGCTGCAACAGTGGAACACCACTTTGGAAGAGGATAAGCGGAATTTGGTGAACCAGGTCTCGGTGCTCTTGGCACAGTACCACGAACTCCTCAGTCAGACTCTGGAAGAGAAGGATCACTTCCACGAAGAAACCAAAAATTTCGCTGATAAACTCAATCATTTGAAGAGACAGAAAGAGATTCTGGAGGACAAAATTATGGAGCAGTATCGCCGAATGGAGAACTCTCCAGTAGGCAGTGGCGGAGGGTCCCCGTTGTACCGCAAGAACGCTGGATCAAAATCTGGAAGTGGTCTTGGAGCCCTCTTTGTGAAAAAGATGAGACGAGCTAGTTCGGAATTGATTAGCAGAGTTCCAACTCGATCCCGTTCCCGCAATCGGGTCGGCGACTCCTTATCCTCCCCTGAACTTCAAGACACCCTCCAAGTATATTTTCCTGCCTATTTCATTTATTATTAATTTAACTCAATTTAATTTTTTTTAATTTTTTTTTATTAGGCGGACAATTACAGTTTAGAATCCGGTTCCCAACATTCCGGTGGTTCCAATTCTGGATCTGGCTCATTGGATGGAGGCGAAGGCAGCCCAGTTGGAGGTGATGTGACCCCGAGGGGCGTGACGGGTAGCTCTAATAATCACCTCATCCGTCAGTCAATGCCCAGCGTCCACATCAGCACCAGCCCTTCCGGTGGACCCTTTCCGGAGCGGATCAGCCCAGTTCGAATTAACAACTCCTTCTCATCTGAAGGCACTCTGGTACCTTCCAACCGATCACCCTTGAATCTTAATGGGAATCCCAGCAGCCCGGTCACTAACGGAAAGAGCCATGATCCATCTGCCGGAATGCCTGATCAAGTGAATTCTGCCACATCGACCCAAACGGCCTCAAATAACATCCTTAATTCATCTCTTGGTCTTCAATCGGCTGCTCCTTACATGATGATGTCACCTCTCGTCATGTCATCTTCTCCTTCTTTGAAACCTATCCAACCACTCCCTAGGACAATCCTTCCGTTGAACAACAACAATAACAACAACCGGAACAGCCCGACGTCTTCTTTGGCCCATTTCAGTCCATCTTCCAGGAGTTTAGCTCTTTTAGAACGGGCAGGATCTAGAACGCCTGTTTGTATCCCGGAAACTGCCCTTGATCAACCGATCCTTGAGGATCCAGCGGATTCTACCTCAACGGATGTGATCCCAACTAATCCATCACTAGTTGACCCTACATCAGGAGGCAATAAGCTCTTCCCTCATCTTACCAGCACTACGAGGATCAACGTGAACATCAGTACGGCAAATGTAACGCCATTGGAGCGAAGAGGGTCTGTAAGACTGGACCGGCCTTCCAGGCTTTTACTCCCTGATGATTTTGCTGGATCCAGCTCTCCTCCACTTTTGCCTGCAAGGTCGAATGCCCAGGAAAGACCAGCTCTTCCACCTAGACCCGGGACGGCGAGTACGGTCACGGAAGAAGTCGCCGTTTCGCCCGCTGAAAACGGGAATGATACGTCCGCACCGGCCAACTCCATCTGGTATGAGTACGGCTGCGTCTGAAATTCCGCAAAGAAAGATCGATCCAATACCAATTCATAGTCAATTTTTTCGTGTGCAAAGCAAACTTTATTTCGTCTCATTTTTCCCGTCGTCAAGTCCCAATTCTATTTTAGAGAGCGTTGATTAAAAATTGAACAAAAGACAGAAACATTTCCAGAACTTTTTCCCCCTTCACAGTTCTTCTTTCTTTTGCACTTTTTTGTGTGGCTTCATTTTTTCTCTCTCTTTATGTGATATATGTTTAAGCGTCATATATATACGACTCTTGATTGCTTCTGTATTTCATTATCGCATTCCTTTGTCGTGGAATATTTTTTTCTTTCTTCAACAGTCTTATCGCTCCTGGCCTCCCTCGCTATATGAAAGAACAATGTGCAGTGGACAGTTTTCTTTCCAATAAATTTTATTGTGGATGTCATTTTCTTTTGTAGTACTTTTTTTATTATTGGAAGGAAGATATTGTTGAACTGGGAAACCAACTTAGATATTCTATGAATACGAAATGAAGGAGTCAAGTGCTTTCTCCTTGAGTTGGATATGTTTTATCGTTCATTCCTGATCGGTAATTCCTATACAACTTTCACTTTAAAGACTTCTAACATCTTAACCATTGGCGTCTGAAATATTTATACAGAGTGAGTTAGACGAGATTAATTAAAGGTTCATGAAACATTTAAAAGTTCAAGAAAGATGAGAAAACTTATCTTTTTACGAACATGTTTTTTTAGTTAATTAGGAGCCAAATGAGGGAGAAAAAATGGTAATAACAACCTCAGGTAGAATCTAGTAAATATTTTATATTTGGTCTTGGTTTAAAATGAATAAACATAATTTTTTTCCATCCCAGTGAAAGTTGCTTTCATTATCGAGTATCGGTTTGTTAAGTATAGGGTCAATTTCCAGCTGATGTTAAATAAGGGCCTTTGCATGGTCGGTTTGGTTTTTGATTATACTTGGACTACACTTCAATTACAACTATCAACTTCAACAATAGATGCACCCTCTCGATAGCTCAAAAGTTAACCTGCGAAAATACATATAATACCGATAGTACAGTTTAGTATTAGCGTTATGTTTAAAAATAAAATGAATGTAAATGGTACCTAATTTTTTTTCTTTCATTGAACATCGCATAATGATATAAAAGAGAATTATTAATTTGAACTACAAAAATTCTGTTTAGAAGCCTAGTTAGTATCGCTGTACTTTTATCACGATAGATAGTAGGTACTGTACCGGTAGTTAAGTACATGTACAGTACCTAATTTTTTTTTTACTTGGTTCACATTTTAATTCGATTTATTCATTAATTATGACGAAGCCTGGTGGCGGCATTTTTTTCTATCTTGCCATTGTCTTAGGGTTCATAGTCCCGACACATAATTCAAAACTATTGTTGGCATTGTCCGCTATTGGTAATAACTCGCCTCCATCGCAATTCCCGTAAAAATTGTATTTCTGAAATTCTGTTATTACCACCCGTATAGTACCGTATTGCTAATGATTATTAATATGTGCGTTGGTACATTTATCACATGCCTATTTAAAAAACCAACTGCGAGCTACAAGTGAATTTGAAAAAAAAAATCTTTTTGTACCCAACATTTTAGAACATTCTGGGAATTTATTGAAAATTGGGGCGTTACCGTAAACGAACCTGCTGTCTTCTATCCATCGAAGTACTGTTTCTGGTACAGAAGGGGAAAAATGAATAAATAATAGAACCGAGTTAGACAATCAGCTTATCTTAGTATCTACTGGCCACTCCACACAATTTATTTACTGTCATTTTCAAGGATCAACAATTTAAGATTAAAGTTTACTTTCGGTTTGACAATAAATAATCATGTCTCGAAAGCATGGTTCTTCATTTTTTTATTTTATTTTATTTTTATTTTATTTTGTAAAATGGTTCATGACCAAATGCATCTTTAAAATTTAATAATGGAGTGCTTGGAGTTGTTAATGAGCGTTGTGAATCATGAAAATCTAACATGATAATTTACCTACAATTGAATAAAAGAGTCGAACTCGGAGTCGAATACCATCGAATGTCTGTATTTGTATTTTCTGGTGTATGGCGGGCCGTTTGGACCCACATTTTTCGGAAAAATTTCGCATCGGAAAAAAATTATTTTGATTCAGAAAGAAATGATTTTCTGATTAGAAGAATCATTTCCCCCGTCATTTTCAATGAGAAAATAAAAACTTAAAACAAATAGTTGCATAATTAGAAATCAATTAACTTTCATGCTTGCAGTTGCTATAGTAAAAAAAATGTAACAATAAAAAACTCATAGTAAAAAAATTTACTAGTTCAAAAAATCGTATTCGCCGCCTCCAGCCGGTAACAAAAATAATCTAAGTCTTTTCGACACGAAACTATTTTTCGAAATTTTTCCGAAAAATTAGGGTCCAAACGGCCCGCCATAATTTGTATTTTCTGGTGTGACTCCACCAGTGTCTGTTTAAAACTATTCAAAAAGGTTTTAATGGCAGTGGTGACTGGTGATGTACCGTCGCACAGCAGGTGCACAGATTTACGAGACAATATAACGTTTTTTTTTATCTTCGTCAGTTTTGTGTTACTGGTGCAATCTTCTCTTAATCTGCTAATTATGGATAGCGTACATGTGACAACTCATCTAATTGTTAGAAAATGGATGGGTTCGGTGAGTTGTATGTATCTCTCTATCCAGTAATAACCGTTTATTTTTCCGCTCTCGTAACATTGTCATGATAACTTCTTACCATAGTCTGTTAAGACATTTATTAAAGGGATCTTTCTTTCATTCGAATTACGTTGTCTATACTTTTAATAGGCCTACACATCAGTATCACAATTATTTCATATTTTACTTATGCCGTCGGTAAAAATTGAATTCTGATTCTAAATTCTTCAAAGGTTATCAAAAAGTGATTTGAAGCATTGTTGCGAGATAGCTCTAAAAAATCTTCACGATATTTAGGCAAAGAGGATTGGGTCATAAAACTTTCACTTTGGAATGCGCGTTATTGTTATACAAGCTCATTGAGGCTCGTTATTATATGAAAGGAAACATTTTTTAGAATTTTCCGTAGAGATAAGTGGCCATCCTTTTTTTTACTTAACTTGACAGACAGACAATGGTAGCCCCCTTTATTATTTTTCAAAAAACTTTCTCTGATTGATTTATTTTTCAGCACTTTCCCTTGAATGTAGAAAAATGGCTTGCTGACTCATATTAAGAAAATTCTGCAATTGAAAAGAAAATAACAGAGGTATTTTCTCTCAAATTTAGTTTAGTAACCCAGATAGGAAATTAAGGCCACCAACCGTAACTTTATATCGCCATTTTAATTGGTGGGTTATTATTTTTTCGTGTTTCCAGACAATGAACTCCTGTGAAAGGAGGACATTGGATCATTTTTAATTACCTTAGATACTTCTTCTCCGCATTTTTCAAGAGATGCGTATCTTTTTATCCGCTCCTGTCAAAACCGTTATACTTTTTTCTTCAAAAAAGGACCCAAACATATCCTTAAAGTTATAGCATCGTTACGGTACAATTTTTTATATGCATCATCCAATTGAGTCTTCAACATGTCCTTAACATAGCGGGATTTTCAAATTATCCTCTTTTTTATTATTCTACATCGTATGACAATTATTATAAAGTTACCTAATATCTGCAGATGACGGACTACTAAGAGCCGGGAGGCAACGGCCTAGAAAGGATTATCTTTTGCGTGTAACGTAATTTGTTATTCTCCTTTCACTTTTAGAAAGGCTTGTGAGAAACATAACGAATGTCCCTGATGTCGGCAGCAAATCTTATTCCATCCCAACGCCGTGAATGAGTAACTTTTTTTGTGTGGGGGAGAGCTGCCTATTTTTTTTTATGGCCAAGCCCATCATAATAGTATCGAAAAAGGTGGAGGTTGATGTTGTTCCTTTTTTGTTCCGAGACAACTTCATCGTTTTACCTTGATAGTGTTGTCATAAATTCAGGTGGAGCCTCGAAGGACAATAATGATAGTTGCTTGAATAGATATCGTTTGACAGGTGAGATTTCCTTTTTGTCTTACGTACCAAACATGGATTTATTGCTTTACTACAGGATCTTGTTGTTTCACGGTTGATTTTCACAAGTAAACTTTTCAATTCCTTTTTTGGCGCTTATTTTTATTTTATTCTTGCAATTTAGTGAATTTTACACAGATTGATTGGCTGAAGGTCTCAATTTTTACCGTGGAATATTTCGAAAGACTTAATTTTTTCGAAAGTTTTCGCCCGAGGAGAGCGCGCGTGTGGCCGAACAAATTAGATACTTGATCCATCGCTAATCCGATAATTTCATCCTTTTTCCACTCACATCTTTCCCAATCTTCACGGTTCGATCTGTAGCAGCAAGGAATTTCACCAATTTTTATAGCTCAGTAAAGAAAATTCTCGAAATATCTGGGCGGATTAATAGTGAATATAACAATCATATCTTTAGTAATAATTTCTGAAAGATGTAGGTGGCCATCTCTGCATGGCAGCAATCTATAAGCGGATTTTCTCTTCTTTTCTTTTCCAACTAATAATCCGATAATCATAGAGTACTTTGCATCCATGTACCGCTCCTTCTTCTTTTCGGCCATTTCAGATGACGAAGGAGAAAAATAAAAATCCTCTTATATTCTTGAATAAAAAGCTCAGCAGGAGGGGCTCCAGACCGACATTTTTCTCCCTTGTCAAGACGATGAAAAGGACCTCTACTACAGCGTGTACAGTTCTAATCTCGTCAGAAGGGGAAATAATACAAAAGAGGACTCTCAATTGGGACGAGTCGTGTTAAAAACGCCACGTTGAATATTAAGAATCCCCTCAGCGAAAGATCTTCCTAGTCCACCTCTCATTGTTGTCCACCTTTCATTATTATCAAGAGCTGCACTAGAGCTCAACGGCCTTTGATACACAATGCATTTTTGGCAATCTGGCAACACCCTTTTATGGTAATTTTCATCACGCAACCTTATTCTACTTTATTAGCGAATAGTTTTTAAGACATGTTGAAATAAAGAGGTATAGCAAAGTCGATGAACTCGTGTTTCGTAGACGACCGCTATTTTCATCCAATTTATATCAAATCATAAATCAGTCCAGACGTTGTTATTCCCTCCGGCCGTTTATTTTCTTTTTAATATTTATCCTGAAGGCAAAGAGAAGAAAAACCAAAATAAATGTATTTTTCACTGAGCTTCCAGTGTGTGTCAATGGCCATTAAAGTGTCATTATTACCGGGCACCGGTGGAGGTTAAACGCCGGGCGTGGATCAACAAGGCGCGACCTACGTCGTCGGCGTCGTGAATCCATCACAGCAGAAATGTATTTTTTAAGGTCAGCACATGGCGTTCCTCGAGGCCAAGCACGAGAGTTGAGAGAGAGAGCTGTGTGCCTAATTATGACATTATATGTTTCCCCGCAATTTGAAAAGAGAAGGGCCAGCTCGAGAAAGAAGAAAAACATAAGAGAATGCATAAGCCCGCTAGCTATGTAATCATCGCTCTCTTTTCTAGCCAAAGGGGGGCTCACAAGAGATAAGGTCTCAATAATATATATAGAAATCATCAAAGTTCAAAGGGCTCACAGGTAAACAATAATAACTTATAGAGGCGTGCAGCCATTACGTTCCTAAAAGGTCAGAACTAACTTTGAGCAGTTTACTTTTTCAAAGAAATTCTCGTATAATCATAAACTTTTATGAGGATTCGAAATTTCTTAAACAACTTTATCAAGCTTCGAGTCCACGTGTATTTTTATCAATAGCATCTTGTAGCCTTTGTTCTTTCGATGAATTATTGTTTCGTCTCTTATAAATGATTAAGATATTTTTGAAAACTTTTTAAGTATGACACACACAGTAGGGCCCAGAGCTGTATCAATAGAGATATCATCTTGAGAGAGAGAAAAAGAAGAAAAAAGAGTGCTGCCTGCCAACAACATTTCCCCCCTCCTTGCTGGTGCTGCTCCCCCATTGCTTTAGAAACATTCTTTTCTATATCGATACTTAGCTCGATTCGTTCCAGCCGAGAGAGGCGGTCCTTTCTGACCGTTTCTTTATACAAGAAGAACGGCGCTTGCGTTCAACCAACCCAGTCTTTTGCCCACCTTTACTCTAGCAAGACACGCTGAACCGAGTTCTTTTGGAAAGAAAGAAAAACAGTGTTTATTGATCATCATCATCATTTACTCGGATAATAAGAGTTCATTTACCTGCTGCTTACCAACAGTGACCATCACCAGGTATATTACTTGCTACTATTTAATAATTGAGTTATAAGAACAGATGACGTTTGATGTCTTGATGGTCAGCTGGCAAAGGGAAGGAACAGCATGGGGTTGGGATCCTTGATGATGAAGCGCTCACCTGCAAAAAGGGGAGGGTTGGATGGAAAAGTTTCAAAAGGAAAATAAAAGTTCATCGGTTCTACTTGGGTGGTGCTGGAATATAGAGAGGATGCCGCTCCCCTCTTAACGAGTTTTCTTAAAAGAAGAAGAAGAGCCGATAAGAATCTACATCCCAAAAGGGTTGACAAGGCTGGAACATTACCAGCACCTGGGATCTTGTGAGTGCTGCAGCTCATCCTAGAAAATGCAAATTAAGTTGTCTCTTAAAAGCCGTCACGATTGAGGGCGGAGAAAGAGAGAAAAAGGTCGACAGGGGTCGTGCGCGCTCCATGAATATCTTCATCAGTTTCTTTCTCCTCTCTGCATATGATTATTTTAAAGAAAAGTTGGGACTCGACACACTCGGATGATGGATGTCCTCCCGCGGCCGGGGGCGCCTTCTGGCGTCGAGTCCCCTTGACGATAAATCAATACTTTCTCTCTACCCTAGCTAAGGTTCCCTAAACTGATCGATAAACAAAAACTCTTCCGCAATATTTTCTTCGTGATTCGGGATCATTCAGATTTTTAGATGGCGCGCGTGTCATCTGATCGTATATTCATAGACCACCCAAGTTGGAACATTTTGAACGGAAAAAGGGGTGAACTAATATTATAGAACGGAAGCGCTCTTTTTGCGGTGAACAAAGTTGGGGGCGGAAAATTTCCGACTGTCGTTAACAAAAAGAAAAAGATAAAAAAGTGATGACTTCATCCACACTGGACAGGAAGGGCTTCTAACGGTGAGAATATATCCAAGTTGTCGGGTGGTAATCCCGTTAACGAAGAAAAAAAAAGAGTAGTAAATTTAGAAACCTTTGGATACATATCCAATTATAAAGAAGAAAATCTGGGTAATTGGATCCGCGCCGGCGGAGAGAAAGTGGACGTTGCGTGCGCGCACGAACGGAGCTCTCAGGTGCGCTCCAAGTCATTATAAAAGGGAGAGAGAGCAAAAAGTCATCATAAAAATGATCACCTCGCGTGTCAGACCACATCCTTTCTTGGAACGTTTCCTCTCTTAAGATGTGATGTCCAGAGAGGATTAGAATCTGTTGACAGCATTAGGATAATGACGGCATGCTGGTCCTCCACAACAATAATAATAAGAAAAGAATGTTTTTTTGAAAATTTTCCCAGGATGGAAACTTCAGTCAACTGCGATTGGCTCATCAATGAACTGGGTCCGCCGCCGGATGCTATCCTTCGGATTCCTCCACCACCCGTCCCACACTTTATGGACCGGGAGTACCTGCACGAAATGGCCCAGGCTGTTCTAGGCATGAGCGAAGGGGACCACCTTCACAACGATTCAGATTGCCATTGGTGCCATTGGGCTCGACGGATCGAATCCACCGGAACCATTAGTGGTACAACTGGAACAGGTAAAAACAAAACAAAAACCTTGTGGGCGTTGACCCAGATGAGTACAAATCATTATTTTCCCCCATCGGCACCTTCCTTACCGGATATGCCTCCCCTTTTTATCTTGACCATCTCTCTCTCTAACAAAAAAGGTGCTTCAAAATTAGGGTAGAATTTCCTCTCTCTTTGTTTTATTGTACCCTGAAGCTTAGATACCTAGCGAACTCATCAAGAAGAATAAAGTTACAGTTGCTGGGTTAGTACAATAACTCTGTGTGGTTTTTTTTTTTACATGGAGTTTGGTTTCACGAGATGAAAGGATTACAACAAGGCATTCTGATGAATCGGTTAATATCATATTACCTGGTCTGTGGGTACCTGCATCTGCTGTCAGACTATCTTGTAAGAAAATTAGGCTTTCGTGGTGGCTTCTGATCAAGTCCAAGAGATTATTCAAATTAGTTTAGCGACAGAATAGGCTATCTTGGGTGTGATGCATAATACGAGTTTGGAAATAGGGATTAAACGCAACCTAGATTCAATATCAAAATTCAAATCAATTCAGATTAGATGAAAAGCCCACATGCCCTAAAGTATGTGTTCTTGACGTTTACATTGTCGCCTGCCAGAGGCAAAACCATTTGCATAATATGATATCCCATTGCAATGCATTTCACCGAATTGATTTTCTAAAATAAATTTTATGCAGAAATGGCTCTGGAAGATACCTGGTTCTTCGTGATTCTAGCATCGTGTCTCATGCTCACGCTCGGAGCTCTACTTTCCGGCCTGGTTTACTTGCGACTCCACGGGTATGGAAAATTATTTAAAATGGAAAAATTGATGAATCATTTCCATCATTGCTTTTTGTTTTGTCTTTCTTCATAATAGGAAATCTTTCAAAGGCACTTGGGATTTCGGCACCTTCCTCTCTGAGACGGGGTCCATTCTGATGATGAGCACAACAACCACACCAACAAACTCGGCCGTTGCTTCGTCCACTACAGGATCCAGCGCATCTGGAAGCAATCCATCCGGGAATCATTCGACTCTTCCGACAAATGTCAACAAACCGGGACAGCAAGTCACCCGCTGCTCCGTCAGTACTTATTCCGGAGACTCGATGACATACCATCACGCCGGATCTGCTCTTCAGCCGTCGGCTGTCATTCATCCTTCATCCAGCAGGGCTTTATGGGCCGGAGTGAAGACTTGTACGGAAGGGAACCACTACACCATCACTCATGTCCAACCGTTTGAACAGAAGAGGTCTGTTGTACAACACCAGCAGCCGGATGAGGATTCCGCTGGTTATACAACACTTCATCCGCCGGCTTCTGCCCAAGTTTCGACGGATAACCAAATTTACTATTGCTGCACGGATTTAGTGATGACGAGAATAGCGCAGCCCGTTACGTCGCTGGATGATCCACCTGTCAATCCGCTCTATGTCAACATGTCGGCTGTCCATCCTCTGAGTCCACCGAGGAGGACTCATCCCCCCATTAATCCAATCTATCCGACAACCTCTTGCGGAATGAATCATCAGTTCAATCCGCATCAGCGCAGGCATCTTCCGCCTACTGTGCATGTGCATCCATCGAGGCTATATACTCACCAAGCATAAATTCTAATGCTAGATTCTAATTATCATTCAAAAATCTTTTGGCTTTCTAAAATTGGACATGGAACACACACACACAGTAGAATCTTCAATGATTCTAAGAATCTCATGTGTACAAAAACTTTGTCATTTCAATTCCCTGAATGTATATATTTATAAAAGATGTTATAGATATTCGTTTAGATTTTAAGTGTTTATTTAAATCAACTTTTGTGTGATGAAAACTTTTGAATGTTTTTTCTTCTTTTCCGTCTATCTTATTTGATGTTCTTTTTTGTATTATCTTCCTTTCTCTTGGATGTATTCAGAAATGTTTCCACATGATGGAACAGAAAAACGTGAACCGTGAACAACGGCAACACGACACGCGAAAGTTGAAAGGAAAGATTCATGAATAAATATTTATCTGAAAAGAGAGAAAAAAACTCAAATTCCCATTCAGGATTCTTTTTTTTTTCTTCCTTCCTCCCTTCATTTCTCAGTCTACCTGACTGAACAGCGTCTAACGGCGATTGGCCAACAGCTGATGGATGATGATGAATGGACAAACACGATTCCCGTGTTTCTCTCTATTTTTCATTATCTCAGCCTGTGGAGACAACAGCGACTAGATAATGTAAAAAAAGCTAGGAATATTTCAGCTTAAATATGAATCAGCAGGGGGTAGCGTGACCGCCAAAATAAAATGCACAAAGCTGCAGTGTGTTGATGTGAATCGTGCGGTGACGTGATTCTCGATGACAATAAACCTTCTTCCAAACAAAACAAAATCTTATAATTATTATGCATATACATATATATATATTTTAACTAAAGGCGAGCTAGAGGCGCCATCTTTGTGTTAATCTATCCAACACCTGCACCTGCCTGCCGCGTAAGAGCTAGACTTGCAGCACAAAGGGAACTTCGAATGCTTCCAGGGCTTAGGTCTTTTATAGGACAAAATATGAGTTACAAGTAATTAGTTCTAAATTTGAGTAACTTTAAGGTGTTAAACTTCGATTATAGGGAAACCGTCCAACGAATTAAATATACTGTATAAATACGGATTCACGTATTTAATTATGTGTAAAAAATTGAAAGTAATAATATTCCTGCGGTTTTTTCTCAGTTTGAAGTTAAATTTGTGTTAAGTCTTTTATTTTAAAGCTCATGCACACTTAACCTAATTTGTTCCTTGATAAAATTCCTTCTCTTTACTAAAGAACAGACTAATAGCAGGCTAGAGTTAGCAATAATACATTTTGTTTCAAACATCTACACAAATTTCATAATTTATTTCATGCCATAAGGAGGCCTGCATTTTGAAAGAATCATGTTATGTGTGGAAAATGATCAGATGGAGAATGATATGCTTAATACAATTCAAAATTAGAACAAGTCCTCTGTGTCTTTTTCTTTTTTCATGAGATCCAGGTACTCTTTGTAAGTAATTTTCCTGGGCACCATTTCTAGGAAGAATAAAAGATAAAAGCAACTATGATTTGGAAAATTCCCTAAAAAATATTTATATTTAGAGCCAGAACAGTTAATACCTTTGAGAAATTCCATGGAATCACTAGTCTGGACAATCTCTGCTAGTCCACTATAGGTAAGTTCACTCTTCTTTCCAGAGCTACGATAGATTTCTTGGGATAGATATTCCACAAAGAACTCCTAAAGTAATTTTTTAAAAAAGGTCAAAATTGGCTGTTCCGTGTCAAAAAAATGTTATGAGAAAGAGATACCGTAGCTTTGGTCACAAAGTACAATGCATCCGATGAAATGTTTTCCGTGTCTGGAGAGCTTTTCATGATGGTTTTCACTCGTGTTTGCGGTAGTATAGGGCTCCCGTCATTTACATTTGGTTTGAATGGGGAAGACATAGTAACAGCACTGGATTACTTATTTAATTGCTGAATATAAGAGACAAAAACTATCTAAAATCTGTAGCTCGACTCCCGCCGTTTTCCTTTCGACAAGTCTCACAATCGGCTCACAGTAGACGATTTGTCGTCTGCATTTACTCGCTGCGAGCCTGCGACGTTGTCTTTTGACTGTAACATTTGTTTCATGCATTGGCATTAACTGATTAACGCATTATTGCACTTAAAAACCGTTTTCGACCTGTGAATCGATTTGACAGGAAACCCGCTGCAAATTCCTAATCGAGACTGGCCTCATAGAGAGTGTAATATTCCCTCCCGGACATTCCCTCCCCTTCGTTCTTCTAAAGCGGCAAAGCCAGGAAGTTCGACTAGGCTACCTTTTAGTTTGCACTTTGCGGGTACTGCGGAGGGGTCTAAAAACCGTTAGTGCACCGAATGACCGACACCCTTCAACTCAACTCGACCTGTGATTTGAGTTAATAAATCACAGCCAATCGGGCAGATATCTTTCCTGAAACATACGTCGAGAGGAAGGAAGCCACTTTTTGCTTTAGATTATGGGCATTTTGTTCTTGAACTATTCCCTTGAATAATACAGCTGAAGATTGGAGTAGAGACTATCGATATTTTTCTTCTTTTCGATCAAATCCATTAATTCATATTCATAGAATAGCTTGCAGTAGCCTTAAAGTTTACTCGGAAATTTGGTTTTATTTCGTCTATAACAAAGGAATTTTCAACCTGGAAATCATTCATCACAGTACAGGTAACGCTGCTATTGAAATAAAGGAGATCCTGAAGGATTAATGGCTAATAGTAATTTGCAACAACCTCTTGTCTCTAATGCCCTGGTCTTCGGTATACAGGGTCAACGTCGACGACCAATGACACGAGAGACGATGATGCAAGGAGGGGGAAGGGGTATGAGGGGAATCAAGTAGCCTACAATTTGTTCACTGTTCTCCTCTTTTTGAAAGCATTTTCCGTTTTTCTAGCGTCCGTAGTGCAAACTTTGCAGCAGTACACTTAGCGATTCGGTAATTTCGCCCGATTCCCTTGAAAGTCCCTTTTCCAATTACGTCAACTGTAACGCGAACCCGACCGTCCGGGAGTCGTTCCGCTTTCCTGTAAGACAAATTCGAAATTCGAAAATTTTCACTATCAGTTGACACATTTTAGAAAAAATTTATGTACCCGAATTTCACTCGATCGGTCTCTAACTCCAACAGCTCTCTAATAGGTGATTTCGGAACGTTTTTACTAAACTCGTCTAAAAGAATTAAGATAAGTTAGTTATTTGAATTTCTTCACACTATAGGTAATAATACCAATTTCGTTCTTCATCATGCCATAATAAACCTTCCAAACAGCGTTGAGGGACATCCCTGAGTCGAGGTAAATTGCACCAGCGACTGACTCGAAGACGTCTCCCAGGGCTTTGGGAACCTCCACATCCTCTGCCTCTTCGCTCTCTCCTTCTTCGATCAAATAGTACTATCCAAGTCACAAAAAAATAGTAGAGAATTTTGAAAATCAAGATGCACGTTTACTATTTTTGTACCTCTTCATTTATGCAATGGCCATTCTCTTCTTGAGCCTTGATGAATTTGTCCATTACTTGATTAAGAGTGTGAGAGAAATGTTTAAAGTAGCGATGGAACTCAAAGCGAACAGCCAGTACGGCAAAGGTCGTATTGTTGACCAAGGCGGAGCGGAGGTCCGTAAGAGCGCCAGGAGGATGTTGGCGGGGGTCCTCGTATAGGTATCGCGTAATCAAATAATCTGTTAAATCAATAAAAAAAAATAAACATTTCGAAATAAGAATTCCATATGAATTAGAAAGTAATGAAACTACCAAGGACGGCGTCACCAAGAAATTCAAGGCGTTGGTAGCAGTCCGTAAGGCGATTAGGATAGTAAGAAGCGTGGCTGAAAGCCTGGAGGAGATAAAATCGATCTCGGAATTTGTAGCCAATCTTCTCTTCAAATGATTCGAACCCAGCTAACATCCTTTCTAATTGGGCCTCGGATTCAGCCCCGGCTAAAACGGCCCGATCCACTACAGCCGGTGAGATAGGTGGTACCCAATAGCCATATCCACCTCCTTCTGCAGGTGGAAGGACTTTAAGGCCAAGCCAAGACATAAAAAGGAGCGCACCTCTAGGGCCACATGCCGTTAAGTAAGCACCGATCAAAGCTTCAACACAATCAGCTACACTTTTATCCGGAATGCTGTGCTGAGTGAGAAGATTATAAGGCACAAAGCGAGGCAAGTCTTGGGCTGCCGAAGAGGATGCTTCTAAACAGAAATCCGCATTCGTTAAACAACCGGCTCCAAGCTCATCCGCTGATGGGATCTGCCCACCGAAACGTTGCAGAATCTGTTCCGTCTTTTCTTTGACCAGGGCTTTCACCTCTTCACTCGACATTTGCTCCATACCCTTTATTAATTAATTGACACAAGATTGAAAATAGTTTTAAAATTCAATAATATGCAATAATTTAAAAAATATATATATTTAAAATTAAAACTATTATTTCAATCAAATTAGCTGTTCAATTGATTTCATTTTAAATTTAGAAACGAACAAACCTGAAGATCGACCACATTCCAATAATTGAGCGGGATTCCGGAGGTGATGAGAGCCTCTTCTAGAGCATCAGGAATGACGTAGCCTGGAGGAAGCCAATTGTCGTGTGGATTGAATTTAGTGGCGACCATGGCTCCGCCTAGATTCTTACGCCGGCCCAGTTGATACAAATGAAGATTCGAGACCTGCCTGGAACGCAGATAGGATAGTTTTCCTTCGTGGATTGAGCCGTACTTGCAGTAAAGGTAGGTAGTAATGGAATATTTTAAGAAAGAGTCTCCAATCGTTTCCAGCCGCTCCAAATTAATTCCATCGTTAGCGCTGGACATGGTGAAAGCCTGAAGAATTACACTGGGCGACGGACCAGGATGATCCTCCAATCCAGGCTGCTCATCGAAGCTAAAACCGAAATCGAAAGTTTCTTCTGAGTCTATAACGGCAACTGTTGCTTTCTCTTCCGGGTGGATAATTGGTTCTTCTTTAAGAAAGATGGAATCTTCTGGACAATTAGCGCTGTGATTGCCTAGTAAGAGTTTAGTCAGCTCGATGAGATGAGGACTTTCAGAAGCAAGCCGATGAGCTCCTTTGATTGGCCGTTTGGGTTCCTTTTCATCCGGTGATTCTTCCACATTTCGTGATCTAATGATAAAATCATCGTAACTTTAGCTTTAAAAATATTTTACAGCAATTGTATTACTATCATTTACATTTCATCGGCGACCGGATTGGCTCTGTTCACGAACGGCGGAAGAATGGGCAACGCTTGGTCCGCGGTTACCAGAGATTCTTGAACCAGAACGTCTCGATGAAGTGTCAGAAGTTGCTCACAACGAACTTCCAAATCTCGGTCAGACTCGGGATTCTCCTGTTCCCAGCAGTTCCAGTCCAAACTGAGTAAATCTTCTATTTTTTCGTAGGGTTCTTCGTCATCTTCGACCTCACCATCTTCCAATTCTTCTTCTTCTGGGCTCTTCATCTTTTTCAGTTTATTTGAACCGATCGGATCCTCAACGGCCTCTGCCGTGTCTCCTTTTAACACCAGTTTGGGTCCAAACTCTTTAACCTTGCATCTTTCTTCGTCTTCGACGTCGTCATCTACCATCATTCCGTTTCCATCAGAATAATCATCGTCATCGTCATCCATGCTCTGACAGTCACTGTTGTACGATCCACCGTAATCCGAGTAATTGCACGGTACACTATTCTGGGGAATCGGAGAATCGTCGGCCCAGTTGGTGGTCATATTAAAGCTGGGAGCTGATCCAGATCCGCTCGTAGAATCTCCTGGCACCGGTTTAGTCCAGTCAAAATCTGCAACGTTTTCGTTCGTCAAGAGTGAAACAGCCTGCAGGTCGTTGTAGTCGTAGTCTTCATCCCCGTTAGATGCTTCATAGATAAATATTTAAAATCAAAACATGAAACGAAATGTTTATTTTAAATATATATCGTATATCGTATTACGCGTTTCATCGTTGTCTTGGACGGCATTTGGGTTCCAGACACCTATGTCCATCATGGCCGCACCAGACGGATTACTTTTAAGGGTTTTATTGGGTGGTCGAAGAGGCTTGGAAGTCGATTTCGTATCTTTGGCTACTTCTTCTGCAGGAAGCGAATCAGAAGTCGTGTCAACTTCTTGGGCCATTGATGTCGGTAGAGCAGGGAGCCCAGTGTTCCCAGCTGCAATTTTCCTCTTCCAGCCGAAGCGCAATGCAGGCCATCGAAAATCTGAAATGAAGATGGGAGGACATTTATATGTGTAGGAATACGAAGTAACTTAGAAATATTATTAAGTGAATAATTAATAATTTACCAGCATTCAGTACTACTTTTCCCAATGAAATTTCGGTAGCAACTTGGCAACGAAGTTTTTCCGCTAAGAGAAGACCGTTTAGACGGTACAAGATGCAAGGTAAACTATGTTTCCAAACAGAAAAAATTATAATATTAAATTGTAGTAAGGAGAGGGGGGAATATATATTTTACCAAACGGCCTGTCTCCAAAGAGAGGCTGAAAAGGGATGGATACTACAGAGCTCCGGAACGAGAATCTGTTTTTGTTGGAGGCTCTCTCGTTGCGTTTTTTTAGTATGCTCCGAGCTGGTTGGTAACATCACACCCTTCCGATTAACGTACCTTTGGGTATAAAAAATTGATCAATAATGGCTACGTTTAAAATAATATAATAGTCTTGTAGATGCTAACAATACTGGAATATACGAATCAATAATTAATGGTTTATCATAATATTTATTGTCATAATATTACCTGGGAGTGAGAAAGTTGAGTCGTGCAGAAGTGTGATCCACATCGAGTAAAGGTTGCTTCAGATTCTGTATCTGGATTCCGTATTTTTCACGGTAATATCTCTCGAAAGTGGAATAGTTGTTATCCGGGAACTTTGAAGTTGGATTGAGATCGTAGAAGATCTCAGCAACGTAAAAGCATTGTGGGTGTTCTTGGTCCCGGTACCAGCGCATTACGACAGCGTCCGCGAAGCGACGAGGATCGAAGACATAGCCTGTTCGTTCAGAATCCGGTATAAGCTGAGGCTTGGCATCCCGAACAGATGAAATCAAGTCAATGAAGGCAAAGTCCAGGCTGAACGACGGCCCTAAATCGAAAAAAATAGTTTCCAAGATGAGTTTTGATGACTATGAATACATGTGATACGTCAAGCATTTAGTCGAGTCAAATATTTATATATACATATAAATATATATTTTTTAAAGGAAAGTTTAAAGAATAAACCAGAAAATAAAAGAGAAAAACAAAGAGTGCTTCCAGCATAAGTATTACTTATTATTACCAATTCGACGAAGCGGAACAATGAGGTAAGAGCAGTCTGCGTTCTGCACATCAAATACCATAGGATCCTTCTCCAAAGACAAGACGCTATGAAAAATGTAGCGCTGGAAGTTGGCTATCCGTTCTAATTGTTCATCATCCACGACGACCGTTTGATCCAGCTCATTTTCTCCTACGCGGACTACGTCGATCTCTACTTCACCCGACCGAGTAAAGATAGGAAACGGACAAATCTGAGACAGCGGCTTTCGACTTAAAATTCCCAAGGACTGGTTGGATGTTTCAGGTTTATATATCTTTCTTCCTCTAGTATTTTGTTCTTCCGGAATCGGCTCGGTTAGCACCATAGTGATTGCGTAAAGGTGACATTCTTGAGATGCTTTAGGTACGCAATCCGTCAGCGGGTCAGCTACCTGTCAAATTGAATCAATTGTGTAATCGGATAAATTAGCATAATGATACATAATAATCATTTTCCCTTCATACATTTTAAGGGAAAAAAACAAACTAAAAATTGATGAAACGAAAGTTGTTAACTTGGTGAAAGGATATAATTTACCTGTTTATAATAATACTGTCTCCTCTTTGTGGTCCCTGGTCGGGCTGCAGTATCCGGCACATTCTCTTCTTCCAGGTCAGCATTATAGTCCTCTTCTTCTTCTAATCGAAGGTTCTCTTTCCCAACCGGATAAAGGCTGTCATCCAGCTCCTTTTGACGGTGGAGCCAGCGGCAGGTTTCTAAGGCGACGGAACGTTTGGCAAGCACTGGATCTGGCATCGGGAGACCAACTATAGTCCGTCTCAGAGGGGAATTAATGGGCAGTTGAAGAGAGCAGATATAAAAAGAAGTATCTTCGTCAACAGCGGACAAATTCCAATAGTCCTGCAAGGATGGATCAAGCTGTTTCGCCTGTACAGTACGCATCTCCCAAATTGGAGTTAACCGGGTGAAACAGTCACTGGGAAGTTTAGCACAATACCTGTGAAACGAATTGAAATGAGATCTTCCAATGAGAGAATAAACAATACATAAATAATAGGAGTATTAAGAAAATCCATTGCAACGTGATTACTGATTCCCAAGAAATAAACAAAAACTGAAGGAAAATATCTGAAAACTCCAATGAACTATAGCTCTATTAATATCTTCTTTTAACAATCAATGGTTAAAAGATTACCTGTTGACGACAGCAATCGCATTGGATAGATTAGCGGTCGTTTTTGCGGATTCACTGGGTCGATAAGGAGGATGAAGCTTGCTCAACACTTCTTCAGCGCGAAGCTGAAATTGTTGCCAGATAAGTTTTTTATTTGGTTGCCCATAGCCACTTTTATGCAGCAAAATCTGCTCTATTGCGTGAAACTGAGAAAGATCCCCAAGGAACCCACTGAGCTTTTCTTCCTCGACGAGTAGAACGTAATGTGCCTTGCGGGCCCTCGCCCGCGCTTTCGAGTGAACATAGGCCCTATATGTAGTTGGCAAGTCGTAGCGGACTACCAAATGGCAAGCCGGAACATCTATTCCATCTTCCATGACGCTCGTGGCTACCAAAATATTGCAATCTCGACTGCGGAATCGCTTCATCACGTCCTCTTGCTTTCGGTCTTCGCTCTCTGCTTCTTTTACGCTCATTCCATCTGTGCGCCCCACGGTGTATAATGGACTCAAGTAGGCCAATTGTGGGTCACAACGGCTTGCGTCCTAAAACAAATTGCCGTAGTTAATAAATCAGTTTTCCGATGACAAAGGATTTATAAAAGATACTTTTAGAAGATGGTAGAGAAGCTTGGCAGTGGTACGTCGTTCAGCGAAGATGATCCCACAGAGCTGGTGGATATCGTCTCGGTTCCTTTGGTGACGGGCAGCAAAATCCGGACGCCTTCGTCGACTAAAATGAGGAGGATGAGCAGACGGTTGGGGAGGAAGAGCCGGCGGAGCGTCGATGAGCTCTTCTGGGGTCACTTGATTCTCGTTGGGTCGATCGCTTTCCGGTTCAATAGTTTCTTCTGTCACGACTACTTCTGGAAGTGGATCATTTTTGGATGGTTCTTCCATAGCATTAGTCTGAACGTCTTCAGTCAAGGTGGGCATTTTGTTTTCCTGTTCGAGGACAGTGGTAGGAGTGAACTGAACAGACTTCTTGACGTAAAGTGGTGGACGATAAAGGCGAAGAACTTCCAAGAGTCGAAGAACTTTAGGCCGACTGAATTTCTCGATGCGCTCATAGTCGTTAAATTTTTGAAAGACTTCTTCACAAAGAGACCTAAAATTTTAGATACAAGCTTATAAGAAATTAATATTGAGATGATGGCAACATTATAGTAAGATACCGAATTTCAAGCAATAGGGTGTAAACAAGACAGAGGAGAAGGTAGTGTCTTTCATATACAGCCCGCGTCTTGAGTTTTTCTAGATGAATGAGATAGACTAAAGCAGCGCGATCTGCTCCCCAAGGTCCTAAATTTAATTTAAAATTTAGCTTACAATTCGTAATAGAAAAAAAGTAAATATTCGATTACCAAAAGCTTGAACGATTTGAATGAGCTCTTCGAGGACAGAAAGAGGTTCCGTGCAAGGATCCGGAATTTCTTTGAGATAGTCTTGCTCTCCATAGTATTCAGTAGGGTCGTATCGGTGGTCTCGCATAAAACTGTAGGTCCGTTGGATTCTTTCAGTGATTTGTAGCTCCAGCTCAGTAGCTTCAGCGTTGGATGACGTCGCACAGATTAACTCTCTTGGTTGGATTGAATGCCTGAAGATGGGAGTTTCACAAAATTGTTCAAAAAGTAAGGTAATTCTGTTTTTTTTTTACTGTAATGATGAAAGAATGCTATTGGAAGTCTGGATGATAGACTGAAGGCTGCTTTCCAAATTAACAATCAGTTTTGCTAGTTTGGCCGGCCGGCACTTGTTATTAACAATGGAAGCTGTAAGACCTAGGATTCTGGGTAAATGGCCATCTTTTAAGCAACAGTATGATTCTAAAACGCCTTTTAGAGATGGATTCCGAACGGCGTTGTGGCATTCATCTAGGATAAGGAGGTTTATCTGATTCATGCTAAGATGGTCTTGCTGCAGTGCCTCCAGGAAGACTGAGTAAGTCATCACCAACACTTGGCTTTTGTCCAACTCCTGTTTCCATCTAGATCAAACAAATAAAAAAATTGCAACAAAGATAGTTAGAAAAAAAAATGGAGAAATTTGAAATGTAAGATCCATACTTTTCCCGGTCCCAGTGTCTAACACCTTTCTTGGCATGAAAAATGCCCACTTTGAGGGGTGTGTGATGGCGAAGGTAAGCTGACTGCTGGAGAGCCATTGAAACAGTAGGAGTGAGATAGACAGAACAACATCGCTCTCTGGTAGAGCCTACAGATCTACACAAATATTTTGGTCACCAAATGGTGGAAAACATCTTGATTGCTTGAAAATATTTTTATTACCTGCATACTTCAATCCCTTTCTCGCGTATGAGGAGAACTGCAATGAATGTTTTCCCTGCCTCTGGTTTGAGACATGCTATAGTATTTCTGAGTTTGGCAGATTCATACAATTCAACCTAGAATTTAAAAAAAATAACTTACGTGAATAAGATATCTAGAAAATAACTGTTAACTTCTAAGGTTACCTGAAAATCCCTTGGCGTAAAATTATCGCTCAGCGAAGTATCCATCATTTGAAGCATCATTCTCTGACGAATGGATTTTCGAAAATGTATGAAATGTAACACGCTTCGTTCCGTCACTTAACTATCTCAAACAAAACATCGTCTGGAACATCCTTGGGATCTAAGAAGTTCGAAGAGTTTATAACTTGCGCGGAACGTCTATATTCGGTCATAGCTATAACGGTAAAATAGAAAATTTAAACCACGGTTTTTAAAACAAATGACAAGGAGAATCCCTTTTAAAAATTATATTCGCGTTTAATCACAATTTCGCTTCTATTTAGAAATAAATGAAAATTTTCCGTTTTTTATGTGGCGTCAAACTGTACAATAGGAAAAAAAATTATTTTTTTCAATTTTTATTTTCATTCTTTTAATAACAATTGATAAATTATTAACATAAAATATAATGATTTATAATTTTTTATTTTAATAGTTGATAAGTTATTATGTTTTTATGTATGATAGGCGTTGGTTGGGGGTTAGGTTTGACTAGGTTTCCCTACTTTAAATGGTTTTCACTAATTTAACTCTACTGTAAAGTTTTACTAGGTATTATTGCATGATTTCTTTTTTTTATGTTCATAAGAATAGAATAGGTCTTTTGCCGCATTTCGTATTACATTCATATTGAATCCGGACATGCAAATAAATTAGCGGCAGAACGTCTAATACAGATATGCATTTATACACGTTAGTTTAATTATTCGTTTAGTTCGTTTCATATTTTAAAAATGAATCTACTCAGTACTCGTTACTTACATCAACGTGTGGCGTAATTTTAAGTTACATCCAGGTTTCATCACGATTTCACGACATGGGGAAAAAATGTCTTAGATGAGCGTCAGATGGCACCGTAGATTCCTTTTCGAAAGAAATCACCTAAGAAATGTCAGATTGTCAGGTGGTCGTGAGCTCCTCGTCCCGCTCTTATGTGCTAGGGTCCTGTTTGTGAATCGAATCGACCGACATTCTTGACTAACCTGCCGCAGAGAGTAGTTGACGTGTCCACCTTGACCATCTATTTCTCTCGAAATTTAGTTTTTACCTAATTTTACTTTGCCACATTTTTTCTTTTGTTTAAACTTTTACATCACCTTCCAAAGCATCACTTTATACGGTAAAAAAATTTGTTTTTGTTTCACCGAATATTGCTGAGATTTTCGTATTAATTACCCTCTTTGGGAAACATCAGTGACCTTCCTGTAACAGGCGAATCAACAAATTTAACAAAACTGGTTTTACTTGAATGATGACCTTTTGTCCTTGATAACCTGTGTGCCAATCATTTTCATTTTAAAATAGAAAAATCTTGCGAGTCATCGTCTTAAACAATGACAGGTCATCAAACACTTATTTCCCGAAAGAGAGCGAGACGAAAATATTTTTTTTTATTTTTTTTTGAGAAAAGACTAAAGTAGGTCAGTCGGCCGTGAAGAAACATGTGTTGGCCTATTATTTTTCTTTACTTTGAGGGTGCGATCGCGCCATTTAAACTTTCTCCGCTCATAACAACCCCTTAAGGGATCGTCTGCTAATAAGCGGGAAATTTCAAACCTTTTTTCTTAGTTCTTTCGCTGAAGCGTTGCTATGGCTACGTGTGCGCACTTGCGCGCCCGATCAATAATTCAGAGAGTCTTAAAGAGGCGGTACGGGAGTCGATCCAATTTTCATTCTTTTGTCACCATCCGCAGCGTGAAGATGTCGGCCCGTGCTATTTGGGAAGCCACTGGGAAAGACTTGATCAACCGGAATTTACCGGATTCTTCCCTTGCTAACAAGTGCCGCTTTGCTGTTTTCGATGGATCTTCCTCTTGGGGGCAGCTGGTTGAAAAAGAGCCATGGCTTAAAACTGAGGTATGGTAACCCCGTAACTTATTTTCATGCCCTTTCTAATTTGAAAAAAAAAAAAGAAAAATGTATTTTTATTTTGTAAAATTGGAATTGTAAATTATGGCACTGTTCAAAGTACAAACGGGAACTGACATAATTCAATTGAGAAGTGAGAAGGAAATTCCGGATAGGTCTTTGGACTTGGAATCTATAGTCCTTAAAGGATCCAATTGCTTTCTTCTTGCATTGTGCGTCTTGTCGTGTCGCGCAATTCTCTTTATCAAAGTTGATGCCTCTCATCCGTTTCTCTATAGAAATTGGTGGTGAAGCCGGATCAGCTCATCAAGCGCCGAGGTAAATTGGGGCTCATCAAGGTCAACATCGATTTGGCCCAGGTCCAACAATGGGTCGATCAGCGCCTCAACCAAGACGTCCTGGTATAATATCTTATATTTTAATTCATGTTCAGTTAGATAATTATTTTTAAACAATGTATTCGTCATTTGATTTTAGGTGGGGAAAGCCACAGGGAAATTACGTCGTTTTATCATCGAGCCGTTTGTTGCCCATTCTGACGTAATAATTTCGTTTATTAAAATAAGATAACGAAGCCAGATTAGGGTAACCAATCGCACCATTTATTTCATTTACAGGATGAGGAGGCGTACATTTGCATCTACTCTGAGCGGAATGGCGACGTGATCCTATTCCACCATCAGGGCGGAGTGGACGTGGGCGATGTGGACGAGAAGGCTCTGCGCCTGTCCGTTGAGGTGGGCGGTAAGCCCGATCCTGCACAGATATCGAGCGAACTCCTGGCCAATGTTAAAGAGCCGGCAAAGAAAGAGTAATCTCGCATTCTCTTTGTTTCTTCTATTTACCCGCCCTTAACGTGTCCCATCCAAAATGACAAAGATAAATCCAAATGTATATTATAATATTATTGTAGACAGTTAAGTAATAGTCTTTCGAATTTTCACATGGTCTTGACATATGATCTTTACGTTAAAACACCACAATGATATGATATATTAAAAAAATTTATTTGACAGGAGGATGACTAAGTTTATCGAGTCCCTATATCAAGTGTTCGTGGACTTACATTTTACCTACATGGAAATCAACCCATTAGTAGTGACATCCCAGGGTATTTTCATGCTGGATCTAGCTGCCAAGATTGATGCAACGGCCGATTTCTTGTGCCGAACAAAATGGGGAGAAATCGATTATCCTCCGCCGTTCGGTCGGGACGCATTTCCAGAGGAGGCGTACATCGCTGAATTGGATTCTAAATCCGGAGCTTCTCTGAAATTAACAATCTTGAACCGATCTGGAAGAATTTGGACGATGGTGGCTGGGGGAGGAGCTTCCGTCATTTATTCCGACACGATTTGTGACCTCGGTGGAGCATCCGAGTTGGCTAATTACGGAGAGTATTCCGGTGCTCCATCCGAGCAGCAAACCTACGAATACGCTAAAACAATCCTTAGCTTGATGACGAGTACGGAGAAACACCCAGACGGAAAGGTACTTCCGTCCTCATTCAGTTTGTTTTTCGATTTTTGACCGGGGCAAAGCTCATCGAGTTTCGTATTGCAAATGAGAGTCGTATTTTTTTTGTTAATAAGGCACATTTTTTATACAAATGGGAGTTCACGAACTTGAAACCTTCAATTATAATTTGTATGGTGTGATTTTTTTAAAATGAGTCATAAATTTGATTAGAATATCCTGTTTTAATTCGGTTGATGACGTTTGAAGGAATCCAAATGCTGACGTTATTCTTATTTTTTAACTTGAAACTTCTTTTTTTTTTAAAGCAATGTCATGAATTTGAAATGTATTTTTTAAATGCGGTTAAATATAAAAAAGTTTTTGTTTCGATTGAATTAAGGTGCTGATTATCGGAGGTGGTATTGCCAATTTCACAAATGTGGCAGCCACTTTCAAAGGCATTGTGAAAGCTCTGCTCCAATTTCAAACGAAGTTGGTGGACCACAGCGTGTCGATTTACGTCCGCCGAGCTGGACCCAACTATCAAGAAGGTCTTCGGTAAGAGTTTCTCCGAGTTTGATTAAATTCCCTATTCCAAGATTTTAAAATGATTCATCTTTCAGTGTGATGAGAGAAGTTGGAGCCAATTTGGGAATCCCGGTCCATGTTTTTGGCCCCGAAACCCACATGACGGCTGTAGTGGGCATGGCATTAGGGAAGAACCCCATTCCTAGCGCCACTGTTGCTGAATTTTCGACAGCAACGTTCCTCTTGCCCGGCGGCCAGGAAGACGATGTAGGCCTACTTATTCTGTTTTTCTCTTCTGAAATAGAAGATCATTTCAATTTTGGTAAAATATTATTTGAATAATGCAGTTGCCTCGACCTCGAGCTGTCTCACAAGACTCCGGCGTAGTGAATCGGAATTCTTGGGATGATCCATCCGACAACAAGACATCCAATGGATTTTCTTTAGCTTTCTTGAAGCCCCTTTTCACGTCGGAAACGAAATCCATCGTGTGGGGAATGCAAACGAGAGCTGTGCAATCAATGCTGGATTTTGATTTTGTCTGCCGTCGAAAGGAGCCCTCTGTGGCCGCAATGGTCTATCCATTTACCGGGGACCATAAACAAAAGTTCTATTGGGGACACGGAGAGGTCTTCATCTCTGTTTACAAATCGATGGATGATGCAATGAAGAAGCATCCGTCAGCGGATGTGTTGATCAACTTCGCATCATTGCGCTCTGCTTACGAATCGACCGTTGAAGCCCTTGAGTATCCACAAATCCGGACCATTGCCATCATTGCTGAGGGCATTCCGGAGAATTTGACAAGGAAACTCAACAAGTTGGCAAATGAAAAACATGTCGCTATTATTGGACCTGCTACGGTAATAATGCATAGTTCCCCTTCTTTGATCTTTCCTTTTTTCTAGATTTTTTAAAAATATCCTAGATGTTATACTGATAGTACTAAAACTTTCTGTTTATTTCCAAAGGTCGGCGGGATCAAGCCGGGCTGCTTGAAGATTGGAAACACTGGTGGCATGATGGACAATATCCTCCACTCGAAACTGTATCGCCCTGGAAGTGTTGCTTATGTTTCCCGCTCTGGTGGAATGTCTAACGAACTCAACAACATCATCGCGCATCATTCTAACGGCGTCTGTGAAGGAGTGGCAATTGGTGGGGATCGTTATCCAGGCACCACTTTCATCGACCATCTTCTTCGTTATCAGGTGACCTCATTTTTAAAGCTAAACAATCGAGTTTTACAACTCTTATTTTCTTTAAATAATCCTATAAATATTAAGACTCCTGATAATAATAATATTTTCATGTGTTTCGTAATAGGCGGATCCTGAGGTGAAGATGCTTGTTTTGCTAGGCGAGGTAGGCGGAGTGGAAGAGTACGAAGTCTGCCGTGCTATTCGTGAAGGAGTTATCACGAAGCCCTTAGTGGCTTGGTGCATTGGAACGTGCGCTTCAATGTTCACCTCCGAGGTTCAATTCGGTCACGCTGGATCCTGTGCCAACGCAGAGCGTGAAACAGCAGTTGCCAAGAATAGGGCATTGGCCGAAGCTGGAGCACACGTCCCACAGAGCTTCAACGATCTCGGTGAAGTCATCCAGAGTGTCTATGATGGATTAGTTCGCGATGGAACCATCATTCCCAAACAGGAGGTACCGCCTCCTACCGTTCCGATGGATTACAGTTGGGCCCGCGAATTAGGACTCATCCGGAAGCCGGCTTCATTCATGACCAGTGTCAGTGATGAACGTGGACAAGAGCTGCTCTATGCTGGAATGCCCATTAGCGAGGTAATTTTTTTAATTTTTTAATTTTGATTATTCTAAAGATTATTTGAAATTTAACTGTTTATAATTTGTTTTGGAAGGTTTTGAAGCAGAATCTTGGAGTTGGAGGAGTCATCTCTCTTTTGTGGTTCCAGCGCCGTCTACCCGTTTACGCCTGCAAATTTATCGAGATGTGCCTAATGGTTACAGCGGACCATGGACCGGCCGTCTCTGGAGCTCATAATACTATAGTCTGCGCCCGTGCCGGCAAAGATCTTGTGTCTTCTCTCGTTTCTGGCCTCCTAACTATCGTAAGGCTTGTTTACTCATCTTTTTTTTTTATTCAAATAACAAAGACATGGGTAATTTTTTTTTAAAGGGAGATCGTTTTGGAGGAGCGCTGGATGCAGCAGCACGCCAATTCAGTCAGGCCTATGACACCGGAATGCATCCGATGGAGTTTGTGAACGCTATGCGGAAGAAGGGAGAGCTCATTATGGGCGTAGGTCATCGTGTTAAGAGCATCAACAATCCCGATATGCGTGTCATCATAATTAAGGTAATTTAAAATAACAATAATTAAAAAATAAATCTTGTCGCCATTCTTTATTTATTCAGGATTTTATGCGAGAAAATTTCCCTGCTACTCCACTGCTTGATTATGCTCTTGAAGTTGAAAAAATCACTACAAGCAAGAAGCCCAATTTGATCCTGAACGTGGACGGTATTATCGGAGTGGCTTTTGTGGATCTCCTTCGCCATTCCGGATGTTTCACACCGTAATTCACGACTTAGACACTCATTTTTAGATCTTATACGTAACTAATTATTTACTTGTTTTTGGCGTTACAGGGAAGAAGCAGTCGAATACATTGACATTGGCACTATCAATGGACTATTCGTCCTCGGCCGCTGTACTGGATTTATCGGTAAAATTTGAATTTTTCTACAATTATCTTATAAATAAATCTTTGGTAGATATTGTTCCAAATAAATATTTTAACGATTATTTTCAGGACACTATCTAGATCAGAAGCGTTTGAAGCAAGGACTTTATCGCCATCCTTGGGATGATATTTCGTACGTCCTTCCAGAGAAATTCGCTGAATAGAGTCCCATTCCGACTGGAATAAAATTAATTTAGGTGTCTTAGATGTGATAAGAGACAACGCACTTTGGTGGAACTCGTTCACCTCCATGTTTTAACTGTGACTGCACTCTTTACATGCACCAATTTAAATCTATCCCCTCCATTTTATATATCATGAAAACTTAATATCATTTCTTATGGAGGGATTTAGAGATGAGAGCTATGCACTGTGTGTCGCTTTTATTGGATTTAGAATTTATTTGGATCAATTCCTTTTTAAGCTAAAATATTGTGTATATGAAATAAGATGACGACTTGGATTCCACCCAGATGAGGAACAAAGAAGAAGGAAAAAAATATTTCAATGATTTACTTGATTTCAATTTAATGTTCTTTTTCATCTCCATGAACGTATGAGCAATAAACGATGTTACGTGTGCGTTTTTTTTTTATTTCGTCACTAATTGAATTGCTAAATTTCAAATTAATTAAAAATTTATATTTTCTCCCGGTTTTCGAAGTTACTTAGTGACAGAATGTATTTTGACCTCAAGGAATAAGTGAGTAATATCGTTTTCATTTTCCTTTAAAGAACGAAAGCAATCCTTCAATCAGCGGCTTCGCCAAGAGAAAACTGGAGGGAGAAAGCAGTGCTATCTTGTTCTCATATGTATGTATAACTGCGTGGGCTTGAAAAAAAGTTACACAGCACGTTTTAACCAATAACTTCTACCAGTATTTTCAAATTGTTTTTAGTAAACTAATTAATTTTGGTTTTGCAATGGCGTATACTGCATTATAAATGCAACCTAACCCTTAGGTATGAAAAGTTTTTCTTGGTTCTGCACGCTCTTAAAAAGAAAGAGGGAGGGGGAGGTGCTATTTGTTAATAGTAACCGTTCTTATATTGCTCATAGTAGGAACCAATTGCACTCTGAAGCCTTCCTCTCTTCTTCTTTGGGAAAGAACACCATCTGACACATTCCCGCGTGTGCGCACGAACAAATAAATTCTCTTCTTATTCTTTACCCGCTCTTGCTCCTCTGCTGTGCTCCTGCCAAGCGCAATGTATACACAAGAATGAAGATCCTACCGGATATATAGGACTAAAAGAAGAGAATAAGAGCGGGGGGATTTCGGCACCACTTATTTCCCTCTTTTCGACACTTTTTGTGCTGCAGCATCGAGAACAAACTAGCCGGAGGATTATGTAGAAGACTTTGATTTATCTCTCGCTCTAGCCTTTCCCTACTTATACTGCAGTCATGCTTTTCCTTCCCTTTCCATTTCTTAGAAAAAAGAAAACTTTTTGCCATTATGGCTTACAAATAAGAAATAATAAAGTCGCTTGCTACTAAATTATTTTCTGCGGAATAAAAAGAATACCCTTTTCGCACTATAATTTTTTAATACAGAAAGAACGTAAGATCCGAAAAAATAAGAACCAAAAAAAAATATATATTTCAAAGAAAACAGTTATCGATAAATTGGCAAACAAATAATTGAAAAATCAAGGATCTGGTTTATTTAAAAAGAAGAAAGTTATTGATAATGGGAGTGAAAGACATATAGTGCTTTTGTTTTTAAAAGCCCTTGACGGGTAGGCGGTGGTAGAGGATCGACCGCGGGAGTCGTCCCGAGGGGGGCGTTTGCTGGCGTGTGACGATCACCAGCAGTAGCACGCGTTTACATTATATAGTTGAGAAGGGGATCCTCTTCTCGCCGTCGTTCTTCCTATATTCCCTTTTCTCTCTCTCTCTCTCTCACGGCGGTCTCTCTCTCTTTCTACTTCCCACATGCAGCACTTTGTTGTTGACTCAACATGCGGAGCAGAGCAGCCAGGAGCGACGCGTCAACCGTGACATCAAACAATGTCCTATGACGATATGACAACGAAGGCGGCACTATCTGGAGCGCGCGTCACGGCGCCCGGCGTCGCGTATCAAACGACGGACTGCTCCCTTCCTGTTCCTAGCTGTCAAAAGGGACGTCGTCTGAGAAGGCATAAATAAATGCAGTCCCGCGTTAAGCAAAGAACAAGAAACACTTTCTGCTTCATTTAAATCTAGTTAGATTGACTTTTAAACTATTACTCATTTCATTTTGGGAATGACTTCTTTCGAAATTATATATATACTCTTTCAAGTCGACTTCACTCGAATTTTATTTAAAAGGTCATTTACGAAGAAAACTGTGGCTTTTAGGATAGATTGTAGATGGCATGAGTAGGCCCGCGCGCAAAAAAAACGGGGAAGAGACGGTGAGTTATTTTTTCTCTCTTTTCGTCGCCCGTTATTCTGCACATCACGTTCGCCCTAGAAAACTTCCGCGAATATAGAAAGAGTCCGGGGAGAGGAAAAAAGGCGGGAAGATAAAGAGGAATAAAAAAATCGATGGAAGCCGAAGAGCGCAGGCGTCGCAACCGCGTTCAGAACACATAGGGTGGTCCCCATTATTCCCGCAATGCTATATCTTCGAGAAAGTCTCTACTCAGTCCGTCTCAGCCGTCGGTCTCTTAAAGACGTTCTTATTTCAATCGGGTGTGAAATTTTAACATCAAAACCTTTCTTATCGCACAAAAAGTTCTACATAAGTGAAGTTTAACAGTGAATTGCCGAGAATTATAAGAGTATTTTTGGATGAAATCTACATATTGGCATACTGTCATGGAAATTGCTCTTCTTTTTAAGGTCCGTGTTTATATAAAAAGCGCTTTCAATGTTGAATTGTGTGCTGGCTCTTGGTGATTAGAAAACGAGGTACTACATCCGAGGAGGCTGCTTAAATATAAGGAATCCTTGTGTGTCTAATACTGTTCTATACGAAGAAGCGTTTTCCGGAACCGGAATGAGGTGCTGTTAAGAGCAATTTGGAGATTACCAGCAGTTGCCCACTGGCACTTTTCCAGAAAACAGTGATGCAAAAATACTACTCCTATGTTTCCCGACTCATTTTTTCCCCCCGTTTTTTTGCGTTTTTTTGCGTTTTTAAAGTAGAATAAATAGGCTAAAGCCAATTAAATTCAATTCATGTCCTGGTCTTTTAAAAAATCCAATCGAAATTGTATTGTTCGAGTATATCAAATTCTGCGTGTTTTTGGCGATGAAATTTGCATTTAATATTTCCGATTGTTGTCATGTGATCATGTCGGAACGAGTAGGACGGCAATTATGGTGCGCTTTGTGCTGCTGCAACTGCCCATCGAGGAGCAAGTAGAATGGCTTGATCGATTCGATTCGAGCGTGATTTTTAATGAGGCATTGTTGGTATAGATATATTAAACCGAGCTAGAGTAAGGTATATAACCTATGAATAAGAAGGAAAACGATTACGTCCGTGACTAGGTCTCTTATTTCCAGCTGAAGAGAACTTGAAGCATATGCTAGAGCCGGCTTTTGTTATTTCTATTTCTATTTTTTTTTTTTTTTCCAATCCAAATTCACTTGTTTTCTTCGTCCTCGCAGAGCGAGTCGTCAAGTAGGTATCTTGTTTTCATGTTTTCCCTTTCTTTTTCTCTCCAGCAGTGTAGTCCTTGTCACGCAATTCGCTTGAAAGGGAAGATCAAAGTTTGTATTAAAAATAAAATGGTCTGAATTTTAGAGAGAAAGGATTAAGCTTCTTGCTTAGCAAGATTTGTAGAGACAAGTGAATTAAAGGAAGGGGAAATTATTGCGCAGCCGTGCGAATTATTACGCGCTGTTTGCACTTAGATTACTGCGTTATTACAGCAACGACGAGCAAGATATCGTGACGCTTTTTAACATTAAGCAATTGTGCAACACTACAAAGAGAGAATGTGTGCATGTTAAACGACCTGATGTGTCTCATACTATTAATATAGAACAAAGTTCGTCTTGTTTTGTACTTTCTTGCTGCCTTTGTTATGTTTTTACTTTATGTGTTATAGACTTTTTAAGTAATAATACCGTACATTTTATTTATAGTTTAGATTAAGTATACTTTTAATTCCTTTAAAAAGCGAGCTTGAAATCCGTCGAAATGCGCTCGAATTGACAAATATCAATGGCGAGGTTAACGAAGTTTTTTTAGTCAAAGAGAAACGGGAACCAACTAACCATAATCTCAACTTTTCTTTCATCAAATTGCCTGTACCCTCATAAAAATTGAAATGTAAACGGATTACAATTGATTTAATTTAATACAGTATAATGGATGACATTGGTTGGTTTGCATTGTTCAGGGACTAATTTCAATTTTCAGAAAGGAAAACTATCGGTACATGTATAAAAATGCTTATGAAGTCCTACACGTAGACTATATATTTATATGAAATCATATTACCATCGTATGCATGAATAATTTTTCAATAACCTCGCTCCTCTTGCAGAAGATAATTAGATTTATATGCAGAAGGTGCTCCAGTCGACTGACTTGTTCAAATATCCGAGGAAATATATTTTTCCGGTTGAAAAGTGCGGACGAGAGTAGATATAGGGCATGGTGGCCGCCACGATTCTTTCTCTACGCGTTATTTATTAGACTCCTCACGCGAGTTTTCTCACCCGGGATGATGATGGATGAACGCGGGAGGGAGGGGTCAGATGGCACCCTCTAGACTAAGAAGGGAAAGAAAAGGAATTCAATCTTAATCTTAATATGTACCATATCGTACATTTCTAGCAATAAGAAAAGAAGTTACTCCCCAATGTCAAATTTTCTTTGATGAAGGAGGGAAAAAGATGAATCACCCAGCTATGCTTCGTCTTTCAAATCGATTTTGCAATAACATTTTCTTTCACATTTATATACGCCGAATCGCCGATGATGCACACATGTTCTACTATACCAAGGGAAAAGTAGTATTGAATAGTCAATGAGACTAGATGTGTAGAACTTGTCGTTTGCATAAAATGTTTTATTATTGATTTTTCTTTCATAAGAAAAAAATGGGTATAAACATATGACTGATTGAAAAAATACATATTTACTTTCATCCATAGTTTTTCTCAAAGAATTTAACGCTCTTAAAATGAAATTATTTTTATTGAGAATAATCCTTCCCTAAAGGAACATAATATAGACTACACTGAAAGATTAAAGATCTTTGAATGTTTATTTTAAAAAAGTAGGAATCCCTCTGGGCTTATGGAATGGCTTCTCTTGAACTCAGAAAAGGGCCAAAAGGGCACATACCCCACAAGTTCTCATCGCCCCATTACTCCCGCATTTTCTTTTGATGTCAGCCCATTACCCCCAACTTTACTTTTTTTTTAGACGGATGTAATAGTTATAGCCCATAGATTTTCCAGCATCTTGGAATAACCACTGCCAATAATATATTATAGACGTCTTTTCCACCAAATTTGTTTCAATATCATATTTAAAATCTCGATATTTTACATTTTTTTTGAACCGGTATGACACGCGTGACCTGATTTCAAGTTCTAGCTTTAAAATTATAGATCATTTCAGTACGCACAGTTCGTTATGACGATGAATGTGGAATAATAACTAGAAAGTAGGAGCCAGCATCTAAAAATAGTATGGTGAGGGCTTTTGCCTTTTGTTATACTCACTTGTTAATTGCTGTCTTTTATGCATACAGCAGAAGACAGACAAGTGAGAAGGTGAGAAAAGGAGCGCGTTTAACGGACAACTATGGCTTCGGCAAAGCTCCGGATGACGTCAGACGGCGCTCGAGCTATGATGGCCCTGCTCGTCTTTGTCCAGCTCCTGCCCACAACAAAGGCTGGAATCGGTAAACCATATACTGACTATTACACGGTGCCGTACATATTAAGATGTAGACATCACAAATTGTGCTATATTGGTCAACTCATATATAGTCGGATGGGTAAAACATTTTACACCTGTGTCCAACTCATCGTTGTGCACGGTGTACAAACAAATTCTCTCGTCGTAAAATGTAACTGTTTTATAAATTAATAATGTTAATAATAGTGATTAATAATTAAATACAGAACTGGTACGGTACAATAGTATCTAACGGAGACATGACGGTGAAACTTTTAATTATTGTATTAACTTTTCATTAAATCTTGATTATACAGCTATTTTGGGCACAAAAAGGTAAAAGTTGATGAAAGCACGGGAACTAGATGGAAGAAGAGAGAGAATAAAGAAAAAGAGTGATTCCTTTTTTTTTGGGGGGGGGGGGGATATATCGATCGCTTTTTGGCCTGCTGAAATCGAATCACATGGCCGGTTTGAGCCCGGAGTGCTGGCTAGAGGATGAGACTTGAGAGGGTAAGAAAGATCGAGCCTAGACTTCTAGCTCGCACTAGATTTGATGTTATTTACACTTGAATGCTGTCCCTTTCCATTGGTCTACTACAGTACAGTACTAGGTTGCGCTGGGTACCGTATATATCGAGTATAGAATTTCATCCCAAAAGACTCTGATCTTTCCTTTTGCCTTTGTCCTATCAAGATTTTCTCATTTTAAAAAGCAAATCCCTACTAGGATTTCAAACGTCTCAATACGTTTACTATCAAATTTGTATGACATTTTTACGATTCTCTTTCTGAGTCTTAAAATCATAGTTCTGTCAAGGGGTCATCAAAGATACCGCGCGTATTGTGTACAACAAGAACTAGATGCTGTTCTATACAATTCTACATAAACCCACAGCTTTCTATGGAAACCAGGATCAACAATAAGGCTTTGTTTTTGTTATTGTCCCCTTTATTCTATCATCGATCTTTATACAGCATTGCATCTTTGGAGTTGGAACCCTGATTGGTCGGCGTCCTCTTCCTATATAGATTTATATGTAGACTACCCCCGGCCGCAGTCTGAAATATTACATTTACATAAAATATATCATTTTAGCTTTATTTCGTGTATCTTTTTACTCGTACAGGATGGTTGATGCTGGATTTTATTTTGTTTGAGCTATGGATGGTGTATATTGATCCACACTGTGAGATAGCGTAATGGAATTCTATTATGTGAAATATTCATAGGCTGCTAGACGCATAGCCATATTTTTTTTAACCTCTCATCTAGCGCCAGCAGCCATGATTTCGTTCCTTTCCTGCTACAATCCAACATTGATGATCTAGCTCGGCCTGATGAAAACAAAGGATCAGGGATTATGAAGAAATTTCATAAGCCGTATTTCTTTCACCTTAAACTTTTCAACCATATTTCCATCTTCTTTCTATATTTCTTGTTATGGTTTAACTATGAACAGAGCAGATCAAAATAAAAAAAAATTTCAAGTACTAATACTTTGTTTGAGTTACGCTAAAATATATTTTACCCAAAAATTTAGCATTTCAGTCCAACTGACATTTAAAAAAAGAAGGATTTAATAATCTGGAATAAATCAATAATTTTGAGACTAATTATTAATTATAAAATAAAAAGTTGTTTTATCCGACTTTCCAAACTTTTTCCAAGACTTTTCCCATTTTAATTAGGGGATTGTAGCTGGAAGCGGACCAGATTATGATTTAATTTAAAATAAATAGTTAAAATTGACAGTGCTCATCACGCATTATAGAACTACTGAGCCAATGGAAATCCCTAGCGATACTGATTGAAAGTGGCGACGTTTACTGTTGTCCACTTTGGTTTTTGACTTGTTGTCTGCCAGCCGCTTATGCCGATGCTACCGTATGTAATCTGCATGCTGTCATTTGTGGTTGATTGCCTTCGGAGCTTTTAGCTCTTCCCGACCTAAATATTCCAAAAAGAGCAAAAATATTTATTGCGACGAGCTTGGTGGTTCCAATTGGCAAAGGAACAATTCCTACGAGATTTTCTTTTTAGTCTCGCTGCCCGGTCTGTTCATTAAGACCTTGGAGGCGTAATGAGCATTGCACAGTTAGCGAACTGCAGACTCCAGCAGTGAGCGAGTAATAATGAAGGTGCCGTCTTATTCATTCGTATGTAGCTCTGCAGTTCTAAGTATTCCTTCTACTTCTTCTTTTGTGCCCTAATTACGTCACCACAGGAGTTCTTCCCAATAATTACACGAGCTGTGTCTCTATATAGTAGAGGCTTTCTCTTAAACATAATCTATTCCTAGCTGCCTAGCTCTACTGTGTTTGAAAATTGCGCCGTCGCCATGACAACACAAACCCTAGGATTGCACAGGATATATTCTCTCTCTCTCTCTCTCTCTCTCTCACACACACACACACATACACATTCTCTCCCTATCTATCTTTCTTATTTCAGAATAGCTAGTAGTATCCTAGAATACAATGTTGTTGTAGTTGGGTCATTCATCATTTAGGGTCTCAGCACGTTGCGGATCGATAACGCAATGGCGCTTTTTTCACCGATAACCCTATAGGCCTATAAAATATTAATGCTTAATATTAATGTGTGATTACATTTTACTATACATTTATATATTATTCATTTTCAGGCTACTTCTGGCACATCACCGACTTCCACTACGATGCCAATTTGACGGGAGCTGGAGAAGTTGGAAGTAAGTTAACTACTGTAATTCCTTTCATTTGCTTTGTTAAATAAGTTGTTTATGTTTATCAATTAAAAAGAAAATGAAATGATCCGTAAATTTATATGGAAAAAAGAATGCGAAAACATGTTACAGCTGTTGGCGAAAGTGCAAGATAATTTATTAACTGTTAGCAACATGAAATCTGGATTGAGCCAAAAACAAATATGAAATAATGATTCATGTCATGAATAATAGCATGTAGTAATATTTTATTCGTCGCGCATAGACTGCTGGGGAGGACAGAAGAGTGGGAGCGGGAAGAGCTCCAACGGTCACCACCATCAGCAACAACAGCAGCAGCATCAGCAGACGACAGGAGCTGTATCAACAGAACGCTTCGGGAATTACCGCTGCGATGCGACGTGGACATTGGTGGTCAGCGCAGTGCAAGCCATGAAATCTATTACTGGAGAAGACATTGAATTCATCCTATGGACTGGGTAAATCATTCATAAAAACATCCTTACACCGTCATCTACAGGATTCTTTAGAAACGAATTAAATATGGCAATTCTAAAAATCCTAGATAGAAAAAAACTCAACAAGAATATGAAATAAGAGATGATTGTACAATAAAGGATTTATTTTACAGGATACTGCCTAGAATTCGATTGATCTTGCTTTTTGAGGGGTTTCCAAAGGATTCGATTTTTTTTTAATAAATGAAAAAGTGGCGCTCGAGTTATTTCAAGATGAAGGAGTAAAAGAAGGAATCCCTAAAAGAAAAAATTCAACGCCACGTCTACCTTTAAAATATAAATCCTGCTCGAAGAATGCGTCACTATGTAAATTCTATAGAATGGCGGAGGTGAAGTGAAATTGGAAAGGAAGAAAAATTCCAACAAATAATAATAGGAATCCTTACGTGTTTGGTCCCAAAGAATTGATAATGACTGAGGGCCGTTTTTTATTAACATCACTTCAGGGATTTCTCGATATTTATTTCTCGGATAGGAAGCTTTTTATTACTTGGTGTAATAATGGAATCCAATATAATCTATTGAGAAATCCCATAATTTTTTTCCTGGAATACTATGCGATCCTTTTACCATGAATCACAAAAGTAATGTTTCAAACTATGCACCGAGCCACGGACTAATAATAAAGGAAATCTTCTATAAAATAAAAAATATATATATATATAATATATAGGACGATGCTGTTTTGAAAACAGAATCTTTGAAGTATTTGAAATAATAATGCATAAATTATACATATTCTTTGAATAAAGTGACGACCCGGTAAAATGCAGTCAAATATCGCTTGAATGAGCAAGAAATGGAAAGATATCTTTGCATCGTCAGTTTACTATAGGTTGATGCCCCTTCCGGTCAATCCTCATTCTCTATCGTCAGAGATCCTTGCCCTCTACCAAAATCCAATTTACTGCATGGGATATTGCCCAGCTGCGTCCTCCTTGCGCGTCTCTGGATTCATCCATAGCAGTAGGAGCAGAAGCAGCAGCAGCCTTCTTTTACAAGAAATATTCCGACTAGATCTCCTTCTCTTCTTTCAAGATTCTTTATCCTTTTTTATTATTATTAAGAAAGAAGAAGTTATCTGTCTATATCGCGTGCTCGATGACGTCTCCGAGTTAATCAACGTGATCTGTTGGCCCGGGACAAGCTGTACTGATTAGCTCTCTCTCTCCATTGCTGCTTGGGTGCAGAGGAAGAATCGTGGGTGCAAGAACGGGAACCCTTCATGTCATTAAAAGGATCCAGAAGGACGATATAATAAAGAGAAACTATATATTTCTGCTGCTGCCCCCATTGCGGGATCGATATGGCATCGATATAGCAGATTGCGCTGCTCACAATGTCTTTGTTCACAGAAGAAATACAGTAGTCTATAAATATTCATTTTCATAAGGATTAAGATAAGGTCAAAAGAGAGTGTTAATTTTTAAAAAGAGCTGCTGTTTCTTTAAATGCATCTACTTCAAGTACTTTGAAATTGTATTATTTCTCAACTAAATGGGCCCTTTTTGAAATATTCAGGGATTCGGCGGCGAGATGGACTACGGCCCCTGGGGACGACGGGAAGCATCGTGTTCACGAAGCCGTCGCCGCTGTCACGTCACTCCTCCGACGACAATTTCCAGGAACAGCTGTCTACCCTATCGGTACATATCATGCAAAATCCACTTTACTAGCTACTCAGAATATAAAATGGATTTTACTACTATTTAAGGAAGAAAACCATTTTAGTCATTTAGTAGAATGTAACACAAATTAGGGACTTTTATTTCTTTTTTTAGATTGTGCTATAAAAATTAGCTCAAAACTTTTTAATATGAAGTACAATACTGTGTTTGTGTCACGATATTAACTCGTCACGCCTTTTTCTTTTACATAAAAAGTGGGCGGGGCGGATGTGTGGCCCAGGGGTCAGACGGTCTTTCCCTCTACGACGTCCTCATCCGGGCAGCCCTACCACGATCTAGCCAACTTGTGGAGGGTGTGGCTTCCGCCGGAAGCAGAATCCACCTTCAAGAAAGGTCAGTACAATAATTTCGTATTTTTTTTTTAAATAGGAATAAATAGTTATTAATTTATCATTAAAGTCAAGAGCAATCCGATTATCCTGCATTTTAATATCAAATAGAAGTCAACTCTAAAAGGACTTTGTGAATGGTTCCGTCTCTCTCTCGCTCAAATGTATTCTTCGAATCCGGAAAAGGAAGGGAAAACTTAGCAATTTAATTCTATATGGATGTATTATAATAAATGCCAGCTGCACTTTTTCCCAATTGAAGAAAGAAGAGGATAAATGGCGGCTCCATCACTACTCTCCTCTTTCTCTCTTTTTTTTCTCGTCTTCTTTCGCCTGGCTGGAGGTACTCTGGTGTATTGCTGTCCGTCCCTCTGCCATCGTAATTGAAACGGGCCTTTGTGCGTCCGTCTCTCTCCTTCTCCCTTCTCCTTTTTTTTTTTGATCAAGGAAAGAGGTGCTACACTCTCTCAGCAGCAGCAAATATATTTATACAGTGCAGTACAAGCAAGGACCCCATACATCCCAAAGGGTGCAGCATGGTGGGAAAAGGAGCAGCATCAGCTGGCATGATCTGAACACCAAACAGAGCGCCGCCCCAGGATCACGATCCTTCTTCATATTTATTCTAGACAGTGTGTATTACACACATTCTCTCCTTAGCCTGTACATTCAGTTATTCACTATGTTCCTTCTCCATGCTGATTCTGATGATTCTAGAAATATAAATTCCGTGATTTTTTGCTTCCCTTCTAAAGGGAAAGTAAAACATTGCGAATTGCATATTTCTCGCATGTGAAAATTCATTAAAAACAAATTTACAGCTTCTCTGAAAATAACTTGATTTTAGTTGATATCGGTTAAAAATGTAGTGATGTGATTGTCAAGTGCTCCCAATGTTCAGTTCGTATTTCGATGAAGAGGTAACTCTCTCACGTCTCGGTCCTTTTAAAAAACACAATTAAGCAGAGAATGATGCAGCAGTTGGCTCGAAACGGATCGAGACGGATGCGTAGGCATCAAGTCCTTGCCAGAAGAGAAGGGCTAATGGAAGAAAAAGAAGAAATAAAGCGAGGCGCCCAGGGCCCTAAAGCTCGTTTAGTCTACTACTTGATTCTCCCATCCTTTGGCCTCCTCTTTTTGCGTTCTCTTATCCATCACGGTCAAGAAAGACGTTTCTGATCCTGCACTACAGGGGTCCCGGCTCCCCCAGGTGATGGATCGCTTCCTCTTATCCGCCTTGACTAATATCAAGATAAGGAAATGGAGGAGAGATAGGCACTTAAACAGTAGGCAGGACAGGCCATCACTTTAAGAAAACAGAAGGACGAGAAAAAGGGACTATTTTCCACACACACTCAAATAATTTTCAATGCATCTTATTTCCTATATACAAGGATTTTAAAGAAATTACTCGAAGAAATGCTCTTTTTTAACAAATCAACAATACTACATGATCAAGAATTCTCAAGTTGTGGAATCTCTGTGGCGGGAGTCGCACTGTCACGGTGAATGCTTAAGGTTCCGCGTCACCATTAAATTGCTTATGCCTAAGTCAGTGTGCCTAAGTATAGGTCTCTTGAGCAACGATGACTCCTGCATGAGGCTACAAATTTACTCAAGCACGCACATTGATCAATTTAAAATAGATAACTACTCTGTAAAATAAGAATTTTTTGAAAGCGTGCGAATTTTGAAACTTGAATAATAATAATGTCCTCTTCTTACGCGATGATGTAGGAGGCTATTACGTCATTGAGCAAGCCCGCCTTCAGCTCCACCTTGTGGCTTTGAACACCAATTATTATTCGGAGGTGAACCATGCGACGGCGGAGAGCGAGGACCCGGACCCCGGTGGACAATGGGCCTGGCTTGAAAGCATCCTCCTCAAGGCACGCAGAAGACGCGGAACCGTAAGTTCGCGAGTATTTATTGAAAATACAATATAAGTGTCAAGAATTTGAAATATAATTCACCATACCTTGATCACATCCTTGATCATATCAATGATGCAAAAAAATATTGAATGGTTTCTATTCATCTACAAGTATTTTATGTACAATCATCCAATAAGGTAATTATAAAGAAGATCCCATCGGATTCTATGTAACACATAAACTTTTATGTCGTCCTGGATGAGCAAAAAGAAGAAGAAGAAGAAACAGCAAAAAGGCTTCTCCCTCACCAACACATTTATTCCGCGAGACGTGGTATACTGCGAGGACTATTTGATGAGTAGAGCTGCTCACTACTGCTGCTCACTGCTGTCCGCCACCGCCGCTCGTAAATTTAGCACTATGCTGCTGTATATATAGCGTGCGGATGCCCTCGCTAGATACAGCCGTTGTTAGGTCGTAAACAAAAAAACAAAACAAAGGCCTATATATTCCTGTTTTTCCTCTTGTTTTATATTTTATTTTGTCCTCGTCGTTTTCCTTTTTATTTTTATTATATAGGGCATCAGATGATGAGGAAGGCTTGTTACTCGTACTGATTAGATATCATAATGATGATTATAGTGATGCTGATGATCCCCCTCGGCATCATCATTTAGAAGATCGCATTTATTTTATCTTCGAGTACAAATTAAAAACTAAAATCGTTACCCTACTCAAAAACTATCGTTTTTGATACAGCTATTTTCTAAAAATGTTTATGACTAGGAAAAACATTGATTTTCTTTCTTCGATTAATGTTTGATGTGACTGATAGACTTGCTCAGTTAGAGGAGAATCTCCCGGCCTACATAATGCGCAAACAAGTGACAGTTTTGTTGTTTAATAGACTTAAGGCATTAAAATGTGTCGAGGAACTAATTTGTAAGTCAGCGAGCCGGAAGAATTTGATGTCGTAGGGATTTTGATGAGAACATTATATTGAAATGTGATACACCGTCTAATCCTTTCATCCGGTGTTGAAAGGGTTCCTCTTTCCAATTTTCTATCCGCGCTTATTATTAGGTAAGGTTATCGTTACCGTACTATCAGTACCGTACTAACATACATATTTCTTATCATTCTATAAAATTATTATTTGATGAATGTTTTCCCTTTTTTATCTTAATTTTTTATTTTTCACAAGGTTCTGATTGACAAATTAAAATTGAAATGTATTAAAACTGTAACATAAAGTATTTAAAAACAAATGGCTTCATTAGTTTCTATTTTATACCACGGTTGCAGGTGTACATCTTCGGTCACGTCCCTCCGGGAATGTAAGTCTCTCTTTATCTTTCATCTATTCAATTAGTAGGCTACTATAGTTGCTATACATTATAAGATCGACATGACGTCCCTCGAGGTTTCGCTCGTCATCTCTATAATTGATTTTTGTTATCTTATAACTTTTTTTCTTTCTTTTTTGTTGAAATTTAAGTTACGAGCGGCATTATGGACGACAAGCGTTGCACTGGTTCCAGGATCGTTTCAACCGCAAGTATCTCTCCTTGGTTCAGACCTACTCGGATGTCATTGCCGGACAGTTCTTTGGCCATGCTCATACAGACTCTTTCCGCGTTATTTACGATGACTATGGTATAATTATTCGATACAAATTAATGAATTAATATTAATTTTCTACGTCACCTACTTAAGTTTTGAAATACTTTTTTTTTATTTCTGCCTTATTGTCATCAGTGTTCGGTACATCACATTTCTTCGTGATGTATGATGTTAACCTCAAAATAAAACTTACATGAAAACGAATTTGATGTTAAATGTTGATGCACACACATTTTTCGAGATGATGTTTACATAAACATCATACATCAAAAATTAATTAATTAATTTTTTGTTTTCCCGAGATGCGACAATTTGTAAACCACTTTTTTTTTCGTTTGTCTTGATGACCAAACTGACTGAAAGTATAAGGTTGAGAACTTAAGAATTAAATGAGTTTCGACTGCTGCTTACCCATTCAGTTTCGTCTATTTTTGTAACATTTTAACGTTTAGCAAAAAAAAAAAATTTAATTTAATCACATCAATACCGAAAACGCTACACAAAAAAATTCTACATCAAACATCACGGACATTTTTTAAATGTTGATTACGTTACATCAGTTATGATGTATATGATGTGTGATGTATCGAACACTGGTTGTCATTTTTTAAATGTAAGTAGGATCTACAAGAATAACATAAAATTGTATCAAATTCATACTAATAGTTATAAAATAGAGCATGTATTGAAACCCTTTCATTCAATTTATTACCGAGGCAACATGGGACCGTTGATTCAGTATTGTCGCATTAAATCTCTAAAATTTGATTTTAAAATATGTAACCGATTTCAAATATGAGAATGATATTTCATATATTCCTTAAACATACCAATATATATTTACTAGGACGACCAGTTTCTTGGATCCTTCTCGCTCCTGCTGTTTCTCCGCGAGAACCTGGATTGGCGGAAGGGACTGGCGCCAATAATCCTGCAATCCGTCTAGTGAAATATAACACTGATAACGGACAGGTACCGTATATCATTAAGAATCGCCGATAATTATAGGAATTCTGGTTAATCTACGTCAACTATATTGAACATTAAAAAATGTGATTAACAAAAAAAGTAAAAAAAAAAAACCATCTCACTATTTACCTTTGTACAGACTTTAATGCTGCTGAATTTCCCCAAGTTGACTCAAAGTTGGGATCTCTCTCTTCCTCTCATATAAGTCTAGAACGTCAACTTTCGAATCTTCTTGTTGTTCAGAGCCTGAGAGCTGCCTGCTGGAACTCGATTTGAATTATACAAGCGAGCAGCCTCTCAGCAGCAGCACCTAACTTTACAGCATCTCTCTGATGTTGGGCAAAGCGGAAATTTTCTGCTTCATTCTTTTACGAATTTACGGTATCCTGCTCGCAATAAAGAAGTAATGACCTCCTTTTCGTTTAAAAAAAATTAATAAACCATCGTATTAGTCGGTCTATTTGATGAATAGTAAACTTTTTAAAGTTCACTTTATTTGTGGAATAAGAATGATTAAAGAAATAAAGTAAATGGGAAAGATTGATCATTGGTTATTACCAACGTCCAAGTGAATTATTTCTTAGAGAGCATTAGCTCAACATTTCAGATAATTATTAAGTTCGCTACAGCTGAGTGGTGGTGCAAACATCATCCAGCAGCCGGATTACTCTTCTTCCCCCAATGACTTTCGCGCCTGAAAGCCTCGTAACGAGCTAGCTATAACAATAACAACTACAGTATGGTCAACCTAGCAAGAGCCATCCGCAAGAGCATATAAGCGACTCCACCGGATCAATTCCGACCAGCATCGTATAGGAAATATAGGAAAAAGCAAGTAGCCTATATAGCGGACGTGATGTGTCTCATGTCTTGAACCCGTATAGGAGTATACGTCTGTCGAATCGTTTTCTTACTTTTACGCCTTTTTTTCTCTTCCGTTATACCCGAATAGATTACTTATAGTATATTGCCCCACTGCCAACTTTTTAAAGATTTAGTAACATTATTCTTCATCGATTCGATAAAATAGAAGTAAAACTACACAATATGGCCCTCGTTTTTTAAGATTTTTACTAGGGTTTTTCCATTTGAATTACTGTTGGAAAACCTAGTAAAACCTAGTATAATCTACACTAAAAAAAACCTGGGTTCTAAAACAAAGATAACATAGTGAAAACTAGTAAAAACGAATAAAGTCCTTGTATTATAGTTTAGCCTAAATAGGGCCAGAATTTTATTTTTAAAACCATTGTTATACAAGATTTTGAAGAGAGGAGTTTCGATTTTAACAGCTGATTACATTGTATATATGATGACATTTCTGTTGAAAGAAAGAAGGAAGTATCTGATGCCAAATTGAGGATTTAGTGTTCAACACATATTTTGTATGAATGATGTTGATGAATTTCTTAAGCCATTCTCCTTTAAGGCTTGGAGCCTTCGACACTTTTTCATTCATATCAGGTCATATACGAGAGTTCTTCTTGACCTCATGGTGACGAGTAGATAGCGTGTAAAATCAGCTGCTGCTCCCGAAGCAGTTCACCGATCGGCACGCGGGAAGCCGGGAACGTACTGTGCGTGTATGCTAGCACTCCAAATCGATCTCTATGTTGAGGCCGTAATTGGGTTTATTCTGTGCTGAAGGTTGAAGGCGCGCAATGCAGCTAGCAATCTAACTTACAAATTTTTTGGATATAAATCGTGCTACGATGCTAATAATAACTTGTTAATCTTGCAATAGATAACTATCCGTACGGTAGCGAAAAGCCCTTTGTAGCTATTTTACTTACTTGAACAGAATTCTGGCCGTTTTTTTTTTAAAAAAGGAACATAGTTTAATAATACATAGATCTATTTTTGAGCATTTGATAAATCTGCGATAAGATTACACGGTGCTTAATATCCTCAACGTTTTATTGAATTAGCGGAGTTCCTGTCACTCTCGACTGCGCTCCCGCGAAAAATCACTCTTTTGAAATCGAGCTTTAGTCGAGTAGGAAAGTATGTACTGTACAGTACAGTATAGAGAGGGAAATTTCCCCCTTGATGAGAGGATCCCGCTGGGTAGCAGCACGTCATCTGCTCGTTATACACGACGCAGAAAGATCCCTTTTTCCGTCGCCATGCGCTATTCTACAGTCCCTTTTCTTTCCGTGTATATTATAGCAAGTCGAATACTGCGTGACACACCCTAAATCCCTTTGGCATTGTATACTTGCTGCTCCTTCAAAAAACAGATCCTGCAAGAACGAAGGATTCACGTTTCACATGAATAACGCGATTCAAAAATCAATCAATTTTATTACATTACTTTAATCACATTTGGTCATCCATATTTCACAAATCAAGTCACAGAAACATTGGAAGGAAAATATTTTCTTATTTAATGAGCTGAAACTAATTTAGCTGTATTAAAAAAAGGATTCATCATTATTTCTTAATTGGCAAGATCCTGTTTCCTTCTCCGCACGCGCCTCTTGGAAATGTTCTTCGGGATATCCTGCAGACTTTTATCACCCTAAAGAGACTAGGCTACATATTTCTGTATTGTTGTAGGTATATATAGAGCTTCGTTTTAATAGGGCCCTTCGTTATAAAAGTTTTCGTTTTAAACCTTGCAACAACTAAAAAAAAATTGAACCAAAACTTATTTCGGCATCATTAACCTAATTCTTCATCAACTTTTGAGACCCTTTAAATCTGGTTTCATTAGCTTTTTATAGACAGATCGTTTTTTGTTTATCCACTATCTCTTTTATTTCCTTATCCGATGATTCCCGCGTGACTTTTCCCAGGGCCCCCTATATAGAATAAGCAATCCTAAGCAGAAGAGCTCTCTTCCTAACTTCCATACTCCGGATGAAAGAAAAGCCAGCGCGCATCACCCCGCATTAGCGAATAGCGAAAAATCTTCTTCTTTCCCCTAGCTACTATAAGAGTGATGCTCCTTGGATTTGAAAATTTCTCGCACGTACTCTTGCTCCCATCGTCGTCGCCTTCATTTTTAGACCGACGATCAATATATATATATATATATATATATATATATATATATATAAGGTTTTCGTCGCCATCTTTACAGTCATTAAAAATTGGAAGAAAAGTCAACACTAACCTCCTCACTCACACTCTCCCAGTTAAATCGATATGATGTTCTACACTTTAAATTCTGAAATACTAAAAGATGATCTCTTCTGTTTATTGAATTTGTTTTGAAAGGGAAGTAACACAACTTAAGCCCAAAAAAATAAGCCCACAAATATTCATATTGACTATCCAAACAAAGTGTGGGCAGGTTTATAGCATTCATTGGTAATAAGATCACTGTAAATACGTTGTATGTACCGTGCCTCGATTCGGGTGGTTGCTATGCGTTGCCTTTTTTTTTTTATAGTTCCTCCTCCGCCTTTCCGGATTATTATGATCCAGCGGGAGTCGTCGTAGCTTTTCTTTTCTCTTTTTCCAAGGACTCTTTTCTTCTTTACTCCTCGTATAAGCTCCTTAAGGCGTGTAGGTCTGCTGTAATACGAAAGAAAAGAGTGGACAATAAAGAAGAAAGTTCGGCAGGATCGCGAAAAGGTCCGTCCAGTTTGATCCCTATATACTTGAAGGGGCTCTTCAGTCATATGAGGCCACTCCATATTGCACGCACTCTAGCGGCTTGATCCCGCTCCCAATAGACTACATATTTAATCCTTTTTTCTGAAGTAAATAGAAGAAAATAGAATACGATCCTTTAAATGTTGACTCTTTGTAACTTATTCCTTCACCAAGTGAAAGGTTTTTATTTGTCGTTTTCATGGAAAGGCGAAATACCGTAGGCGTAGGGTAGTCTTTTTTAATAAATAAAAAAAGGTTGCAAATAAAGTTCTTCATTGTAGGTATTGGACTACACACAATATTATTTGAACCTGACGGAGGCGAACCTGAATGGTAGAGCGGAATGGCGGAAGGCCTACAATTTCACGCAGCTCTACGGAATGCCAGAAGTGAGTGGGCTGGCATTGCATAATGTAGCAGCAGGAATGCTAACGCAACCGGGACTCTTTGCCAACTACTACTCGGCTAACCACCTGCTAAAGGATGGGGCTCCATTTTGTGGATCCCTCTGCCGGCAGGTCCACTTCTGCTCTGCCACTCAGGTAATACCTACTATAGTTACTACTTTCTATTTCATTTTTAAAATTAATTTATTTTATTCAAACTTAATAAAATAAATCTGGAATTGAAGAGATGAATAAGGAAAAAATATTAAATTTAATTATTTTTAAATGATGTGAAAATGAATTTTGAATTTTCAGATTGACTATGCAGACTATGACGATTGTATCGCTAAGGCGCTCTTATCGGGCTCGTTTTACAGTGGCCTCAGCCGGGCGGGTCACGGCGAGAAGGATTCCATTTACCGACCGGCATCGCTACTTCTCATCTGCTGGCTTCTTCATAATTTTTTTGGGAAATTGAATTCAGTGACGACCTGATTCATCTCACAATTCATAAACAGATCCTTTTGTGGCAGAGAGTAGCGTGGCCTTGCTTTGTATGTATTCATTCAACAATGTCGAGTTTTCCAAACCTATTATAATAATAATTTGAAGATAATTGTGTATACCGTTACTAATTTTAAAAACGTCTTACTGCCCAAATGAATATGATGACCTGTGCAATCAGACCAGCATCTCGATTTCCTTTTCATTTTAAATGCAGGAATATTTAAGACTCAACTTTTTACTGTAGGAAACACAAATCAAATGTGTTCAACACCTAATTATTTGCAGCAACGTAATATTTATTTTTTAAGATTGTCTGTTGAAAATATAAGATTTAATTCATGTAAAAAGTATCTTATCATTTTTGTAAAGGATCATACATAACCAATTTTTGCAATGCATTTTAATTCAATTTACATTAATCTTTTGAATTCTGTTCATTAAAAATGAGTTTAATCATTTACAATTTAAAATGTCGTCTTTTCATAACCGTAATTTAACATCATTATTACGGAGCCAATTACACCAGACACCAGTTTAGCCCACGTCATCAATTATGGGTTCCCAAACTATATTGTTAGTTAAGAAAAAAAACTATTGATGGAATTTCCCAATAGATTATATTGTTGTCACCACTCTCGTCTTGTTAATTATTTTTGTTGAAGTTATCATTATTTCTGACATCTTTGTTGTAAAATTGTACATAATTTAAAAGATGAATAAATAATAAATAAACCCTAAATCAATACTAAGTAATAGTTCAAAGTTATAATTATTTTGGCATGGCTAGTCATTATTTGGACCTTTTACTTTACTCGGAAAACATTTGCATCATCAGCATGGAAAACGTAAATTTTCGATTCGGGAAAGATTTCGGAGATTACTAGTGATAAGGGCCTTTTTAAAAAAGGCCGGTACGATAAGGACCGTATAGAAGTTTGAGAAGTTTGGGCGATTCCATGTTTCACACTTCACAAGCCTTTGAAGAAAATTGTACTCTTGCATAGCCTATGCAAGGGTACTGCCGAGCTAATAGCGGCAATTTTGATTCAAAATTTTTGAATTACCTTATTTTTTTTTTGTCCCCATACAAAGTGTACCGGTGGGAAAAACTGAACTATAGTCAAGGAAAAATTCTTTGAACTATTACGTCTAAAATTAAGTTTTTTGAACGTATACAATTTTAAAGTTGATCACATAAAAAAAAATTGGAAAAAATTGAAAAAAATTGCAAACATATCAAATAGCGGCATTTGATTCCGAAACCACTCTCACGAGATAAGCTTTTATTCCTAACCCAGTACTGAACCGTTGCGCCACTTATTATTCCCCGTCTAACAGGCTAATAAATCTTATATAATACATTATAACTAATTTCCCGTAGGGATTCTAATCACCAGTTGGCGCACTCATACCAGTTGTCGTGATACTGTTACTTTTTTTGGGGGACCCCTTTAGACTTCACTGGATCCCAACAGATGGCTTTGGGCTTTGAGGTCTGCGTTAATGGGGAAACCTTAACCGGTTCACTTGACCATTTAACGGCACGGCGGCCGGCGCACCACGCACGGGCAGTTTAAGTTAACACGTTAATTATGTTATTTAAATAGCCTTAAACTATTAAGAAAATAGTGTGAATTTCTTTAATATAATTCTGACACTCATTATTTGAAACTTTCCTCTTTATCTACGAGTCTAAAACATGTTTACTTTCCTATTAATTTAATTCGAAAAAGATTTTGAAAATGCACTTTATTCGTGCATTTGGGCTCTACGGTTGTATCTTTAACCCGCAATAGCAGGTCCTACACATTAACTCTGAAACTATGAAAATGGTACAAGATCTTTTATTATAGGCCTTCGGGTAAAATGGCTTGAATAATGGCATAACATAAATTATTTAATTAAATGGGCCGAGTGTTTAACGTATAGTAGCCTAGCTGGTATTAACAGTTCATGTAAAATTAATCAATGTGAAAAACTCGTCTACTTAAAACCAATAATCGCGAAAAATAAATGTAATAAAAGAAGAGTCGAGTAAAAAGTACCAAGTAATGTTACATATTTTTTTGTCGGGCCCATTCAAAGAGTCGGCTGCGATCCCCTACGGGGATCCCACCCGGCCTTTGAACGTTCCCACGTACTGACGTATCAAATAATTAAAATAAAATAATTGTAATCAAGTCTCAACCGTATACAATATTTGATTTTGAAAATTGTGTTTTGAAAATACTCTAATTAAATTAGTCATGCTAATGAGGGGGTCTTAGCCGACTCTTTGAACGTCTCCGATTCGTTTGGCCATATTTGTTACTTGTTAGCTTATTTAATGTGATAGTCTTGATTTTCAAAAAATCTAAATAATGGTAAAAAATCAATAAGAAGTTTTGCTATCCTCCCAACAAACTCAAGCGCAAGCCTACGGAATGACTTCGTCTGCTTTAAAATCGGTTTCAACTTTCAGCCATGCTTTCAGCTTCTCAGGTTTACAGTTTTTGAGTAAGGGGCAATGGGAAGGGGCAGTTTCTGGTTAGAGATTGAGTCATTGATACTCCCGCCCTCCCGCAAGAGAGAAATCTAATGAAAAAGGGAATTTCGTCTGCTCGACGATAAAACGAAAAATGGCTGTAAATAATATTTTTTCGCAAGAAATATTTTTCTAACTCCCTTATGGGCACGTAATAATTTATTGCGCTAATTATCATATAAATATTTCTTAGATCTTTCGTAAACTCGATTTATCCATAGACTCCCCTTGCCCAGACTCACACATTCACTTTGAGAAATGATTTAAATTATTTCTAAATATACGATTTTAATGTAATTTATATCAATAGTAATCTTTTGAATTTAGATATCAGTGTTAAGTGTAAAAACATGCTTTTATCATCTAAATTACGTTTTAAATTTTGAATCTCTAACTTGGTGGCCACATAAACATCCCCGAGTCGCTCCCCCGGCCCGAGCAGACGCTTATTTTCAGAGTATTATAGGCCTTCGGTAGATTTTTAAGAAAAATCTTTAACCCTCAGGGATAAATTTCTTCTTTAGATTTATAGTACTCAGCATAATTTAATATCCACAAAATCTAAGGCATTTGGATTTTTCAAATTTTTAATCCGGAAAAAGGGTCTAAATAAAAACACGTTTAATACTGGTACATGTGTGCACTGCCTTTTACCCGCCATGTCAGGTCTTACACAGTAAACCTGAAACCATGAAAATGTTGGCAATTTCTTTAATGTATTTCTGGTACTAAAAATAATAAGATATAAACAAACTATGACTCAAATGATTGTAAATTTTCCTTTTTATTCACATTTCTAAGGCATTTTGATTTTTTCATAATGGTAAAATAGAAAAAAAAATTTTTAATCAAATCCCTGCATTCCTGCTGTTCCTTCTACCCACCATGAGGCCTCAAACTATTCCACTGTGTAAATTTCTTGCCAACATATGCCTCAAATGATTGAATTCTTTTCTCTTTATCTACATCTAAGCCATATTTATTTTTGCCATAATTTTAATCCGTGAATAAGGTTTCGTCCATGTTTGCTGTTCCTTTTACCCGTTATGATAGGTGTCAGACAGTATCGTCTTTAAATATGGAAATGGGCTTATTTTATGTTTAATGTTTCCGGCTCGAAACATAATTTGATATACTTGAAATCTGCCTCAAACGATTGGAAACTTTCATCTTTATCCACATCATCTTTATCCATTTCTAGTAGTAAACATAATTGAAAATTAATAGCCACCTCCCCCCCCTAAAAATCTGAGGTGAATATGGCAATATCACTGAAACATCGTTAACAACCAGCTATTCGGTTCTTAAGGGGATGATACCCGAAATATGGTAAAAGAAATCTACTTTGGTACGTTCAAAGGTCGGGTGGGACCCCCGTAGGGGGGCACAGCCGACTCTTTGAATGGACCAAAATAAACATTTAACTGATTCTACGATTCAAAGATTCTACGAAGTTTCAAATTATTTTCAGAGCAATTAATAAATAAAAAAGAATTGCCCTTAAACTTTTATTTATATTTAATATTATACAAACAAAAAATCCCTACGGGAACCTCGCATTGGACTTCAGACCAATGCCCTCAATTTTCCCGTATTTTCCCGTAGGGAATACTATCGGCCAGTTTCCCGTAGGGATTCTAATCACCAGTTGGCGCACTCATGCCAGATGTCGTGATACTGTTATGTTTTTATTTTTGGGGGACCCCTTTAGACTCTACGGGATCCCAATAGATGGCGCTGAGCTGAACGTTTTCCTTTATGCCTGACCGCAGGGCACTTCCGGTGAACGCGTGATTGACATCATTGGAAAGAGGAGAAAGAGTTCTCCACGGAAGGCTGCTTACATTTTTTGCATAATCTATTGCCTCGGGGGGTTAATAGTCATGAATTGCAATAAGGTGGCGCCACCAGGTGCTAGAATCATGACGCAGTTGGCGCACTTTTGAACATTTATATTTATGAATATAATTAAGGTTTTTCCATCATAATCACTGGAAATGAAACGGCAAATCATGTATGCTAACCAAAATACGACATAGGATTAGGAAACCAACGTGGGGACGTTCAAAGGTCGGGTGGGACCCCCGTAGGGGGGCACAGCCGACTCTTTGAAGGGACCCCTTAAATATGTTAACCGATTTAACCGCATATTATAGAAGTTTCAATGTTGCAGAGCAATTGCATTTACCAAAACAAAAAATCACCGGCATATTTTATACTAAAACAAAACAAATCCCTACGGGAACCTCGCATTGGGCTTTAGACCAATGCCTTCAATTTGGGGTATACTGTACCAACCATAAAAAAGGGGGAGGGGCCGAGGAGACGGAGTCGAGACGGGGCCCTTTAGAAGGCCGGATTCCCAATAGATGGCGTTGATTAAACTTATTTTTTTATGCGTGACCGCTGTGGGCTTCCGGTGAACGCGGGAGTTGCGTCATTCGAAAGAGGAGAAAGAGTTCTCCAGTATAGCCTGCTTAGATTTGTTTGCGTAATTATGCCCCGGGGCACTTATTTCACGAACTCCCGATGTCTCGTGGGCACAGCGCCATCTTGTATTATGATTTTGGCGGCATATTTTTAAACATTACCATGGATCGTTCGTAAATACTTCTATATCATAATTGAAAAAGAAGTTTTCAAATATTTTGAATGGATTCCAAATCTATGGGTTCTCCACTTCTCCTGACTTACTTTGAAATTGTCAGATCATTAACTAAGGGAAAAGGGATAAGTGGCGCATGCCTTGTGTTTTATGCTGGTTTGAGTTCTAGTTAGATTATCAAATTTTATAACTACGATAAATTAAAATTAATTAAAATTAAATTATAACTTCTATAATAATAAATTAGATTGGAATTGACTTTAAGCGGAACAACTATTTAAAAACCGAATAGGTAATCGGAGATGATAACAAATAACAGTGAAATGGTAAATGTTGAAGAATATTTATTTCACCTTTGCAATTGAAAGTGACTACAGGCTTATTAGACAACGACCGAAAATGAGTAATGAAATCGGGGGCCCTTGGCGACGTTCAAAGGTCGGCTTTGACCAACCGCAAAGCAGACTCTTTGAATGGAGCCGTGATAAAACTGACTAATATTTAACGAAAATGAGGAATGAAACAGAAGGCCCTGGCGACGTTCAAAGGTTGGGTTTGACTCCGTAAGGGGTTATGTAATAAAAGGATGAAATAATTTTAGATTTAAAATACAACAGAGAGAAAAATCCCTACGGGAAACCTTGCATTCGGGTACGAATGCCTCCGAATAATACTTATATCCCCATGTATCCCCATGTAAATTTTTTTTTTTGCGTTATTACGGGGGTTTATTAACGTTTACAACGGGTTGGCTTCTAACGACGACCCCTAGATGCCACTACCCTATGCAAGGGTGCAGTTTGTTACACCCGAAGAGAAAAAGTTGCAGTTTAAAATTGTCCATGTCTTTTTCGAGCCTCAATTTTTTTTGGAATCTGAAAATGTCAAAGAGCAAAATTCCTGGAAAAAACAGTCTTTAGCGATACGAAATAATTTCTTTCTGATGCGTTATTTTCCTGAAAATTTGCGTTCAAACGGCCCGCCATACAATTTACCCTGATAAATGGAAGTTGGAAATCGTTCTTTTATTCATTTTGATATGGCAAATTTGTTTCCTTAAGTAGCCTACACTCTAACACTCAAAATCTAGTAATAAGGTGTTGTAAGACCTTATGAGAGGTCATTACAAAAACCAATGTGAATGCAAATTTTTCTTATTTACCTTATTTTTCGTTAAGATATCGAAAATGTCGTTATAGGACCCAAATAATAACTTGTTTTTAATTTAATTTAATTTAATTTTTAACGTAAGAAAATAAGGAGAAAGCCAATCAAATCGCTGGATTTCTCAGGTGAGGGTGATTAACCCTTCCCCTCGATCGAATAAAGATTATCACGTGATATGAGGGAGCCTCGGAGCCAATAGGACGGGGAGCTGAAGGAGAGACACCAAGGTCGGAAGGTGAACGTAGTCAGATATTGTGACTAAAATACTACCCTATTTATCGTTAAAAACTGTATTCACTTTTGAAAACGATGTTATTTTACACTTATAACTATGCCTTATGAAGAATTTTAAGTTAAAGTGCTTACAAGACTATTATAAAGATTTTGAAGAATTTTGATCGCAAGTGTGAATTTAGCTTTATTTGAAGCCTTAATTATCACCAAAGTATCATTAATCTTAAGACAAACTAGCTGCCAACTTACTTTAGACTTCATATTATTATGTAGTACCGCAATCTCGACCGTAATGAAAGTAAAAATAAAACTAACCAAAAGAGATTCGTAATAGAAACAACTGCGTTAAAAAAAATAACTTATTTCATTCAACCAAATCGCTTAAACAACGATAGAGTCGTCGTTAAACCGAGTAGAATGACAATAATCCCAACTCGATACTTTAAAACTTATTATACAGTATCCTTGGAAACAGATGCAGCCTTGTAATGGTTCTTGTTACAGCCATTTTGATTCTTCCCACAAATAACTTATAAGGGGGAAAAGAGCTGGAGCTCGGAATCGCTAACAGTGCGGAACGTCGTCTCAAGTGTTTCAGTGTTGCACAAATAACAGCATTGTTACGTGGTAAGACTTAATAGTGATATGAAAGTGCTGATAGATATGGGATATCCTTTCAAATTAAGCGGCAAAATAGAATAAAAATTGTACATGGCATAAAATATCAGACATATGACAACATGCTGTTAAGTTAAGCTATACCTATAGCTAATTGTATAATATAACACAATGATAATGTCTGGAAAGTTGATGAAATTCTTATAAGGTGGGGCTATTCTGTTAAATAAAGAAGGTGGTAACAAGGATCATCGCTTGATTTAATTGCGTTTCATGGTTTCCGCCACTGGATTGTTTGTTTGCGCTTTCTTTCTCGCTCGTTTCGGTGACCAAGACACACCCTTAAAAAATTAAGTGTGACGATGTGAGGTATAGTGAAATAGAAAAGCCATCAAAGCGTCAACTGTAGACATGGTTGTAGGTATCTCGTTTATTATGAGCTTTCCCTTTCTCTCCCTCAAGTTCCAGCCTAATGATCAGCACACGATTCTACTACTATAAACACTGAAAATTATTTTCTGTACTGCATAATAGAAGAGTTAATGTGAGAAAAAACTAGAACAAATAAAGTAAAAAAAATTGTAAACCTAGAAAATAAGACGGCTTTTTCAAGGTAAATCCCACACTTTAAAGAAGATGGAATAAGAAGAAAAGAGAGCCGATAAGTCCGAGAGTCCGTTTTCTCTTTCACGCGGGAATCGGAGGCTGAGGGCGGGGTCATCCTTAAGACTCTTAATGTACGGTACTTCTCATTCTATAAAAAGGGAGACCATCAATGACGATGGTCCACAGATCACCTCACTACCAGCTGACCATCAACAACCACCGAAATGAAGGTAGATTGAACTAAAATAATAATTTTACTGCACTTCTTTTTCTGATCTATTATGTCTATTAGATTAGAAGAAAAATTTAGAAAGAGGTGTAAATAAAAAAGAGATTCTCGATAATTTAGTTATTTAACTCTTTGAACTGAATAATAACAGCGAGCCAATTTTTATTTATTTGAAAATTTTATCTATTATTTTTTTATTTATTTTTTATTTTGTAAAGAATCTTGGATTCTTTTTTAATTTAACGATTTCTCATTGTATCATGTTAAGCTCGCCGTTTTCATCCTCTGTACCTTCTCGGCCATCGTTTTGGGAGCAGATCCTTATCCCAAGGGCTACGAATACGTAAGCAAAGAATGAAATGCAAACTATGATTTAAGGCTTATTTTTATGTCGTTATTACATTCTTTTTTATACATATTTATGCACAGCCGCCGATGCCTTTTGCATTCGGCTACGCCGTTAAGGATGAGTACACTTACAACGACTACTCTCACGATACCAAGAGCGATGGCAAAGTGCGGACGGGGATGTACAAAACCCTGCTGCCTGACGGCCGGACTCAGATCGTTAACTACAAAGCCGACGAATACGGTTACAACGCCGATGTCCAGTACGAGGGCTACGCTAAATACCCGGAATACAAACCATCTTATAAGCCTTCTTACCCTTAAATTTAACCCTTGAATAAAAAAAAAAATAAAATAAAGAAATGAGGATAATGGTGCTACACAACAAATAAAACTATACCGGTACCAAATTTATGTATATTTTAGTTGTATTCCACCAAGAGAACAAAAAAAAAATATTTACCCTGTAAATTTATGCCAGTTTAGAATAAAAATACACTTTATGCCGTGGTGCTCGAACATTCTGGACCTCTATATCATTTCCACATTTGTGATTTTTGATAGTTGATGAGTTTCAGTTATTTGGTTTCTCAGTAGTTACAATAAAATACAATTTCATATTAGATTGAAAGATATTTTTATAACTCGTATGATAGAAGATGCGTATCGAATGGGAGAAAGGATTATATCATCACGCTTTCAAATTTCTAAAAAAAACAAAACAACAACAACAAAAAACAACAAAACAGCCGAGGCGTAATAAAGGCTTTTTTCTATGAGAATTTTTTGCTATAATATTTATCCTGTATATTAGTTATAGCCGTGTTATTAAATTTAAAATTGTAACTAACAGTTTTATAACGATAAAAACACAAAAAGGAGAAATATTGGATCACCCGGGATCACCATACACAAACATTCTCGACTATTGTAAGTATTACATTTATTTATTTTTGTTTTATTGCGAAGCTATGACAACGAATTTACGAAAAACACCATCTGTATTAAACAATATTTGTTCGTCGAGATACCATATCATCATAACTGATATTAGGTTTTCATTGCTCTAGGGATACATTTAGATACCGGGTACGAAACCTTACTATAAAGAGATATCAGTCGTGTGAATGCAAAAGTGACGAACGTGAGGTACGTATAATGGAGCATAATTTGTACAGCTCATATTATGTGTTATTGCAGAGTGTTTTGCAATGTATTGACGTACTATAAAAATTTTGACTTATTGGGACCATATAATTATAACTCACTAAAGAAACACTCGCTATACATTATATTTATTATTATTTTGAAGGAGGGAAACATATTTCCCCAATTGTAATATTCCTTCCATGTTATACTTCCATCGCCTTGTATCTCTGCAAAAGTCACAAATTTCTTCCACTAGCCGTATCAAGTGTTGCATGTAAACAAACATATGTATCGAAAGAGCCGTGAAGCACGAATAATATGTCGAGGCCGGATCTAGGCCGGATAAGAAACGACATGAAAATCCTACAGACCATTCAGATATTGGTCAATAATAAGACCTGTTTTAAATAAAGGGGATAAAACCAGAAAAAAAAGAAAAAACTTTGAAACTTTAAACGCAGTTTTCTTCCAGAAGAATCATTTTGCACAATTAATCCTTACGATATTCTTAATCAGCTCGTCGAGTTGAGCATGATGGGTACATAGAAGTTGAAGACCTTCCTATCCTAATTATACTATAGATAAATCTGTTTCTTAATAGATTTTGCAAGAGTTACATATGACCCATATTGATAAGGCGAAAGTGGCGCAGAAAGAGAGGGAAAACAAATACAAATAAGAGCCGAGTTACTGATGAGCGCCCCGATGCTATGCCAATGCACATTGCTCCTACGGATCCAGTTACGCATTCCAAATTCCTATTTACATTTACTATATACCCTACCTGTAGATAACTTCCATGATTTCGCCCAAGCGCGAATGAAGAATGAATCCACAGGAGAATATTTCTTTCTTTCTTTCTTTCCATTGTCTGTCTGGCCATTATAAAAGGCCAAAACCATTTATTCAGAGCTCATCAGTATACTTTGTCTACTTCTACTCTCAACATGATCAAGGTAATATTTTCTCGTTTATAATTCATTCATTGAATTTCTATGAAAAATATTTTTTTTTTCGTCTTCGCCAGTGGCTTCTTTTAATTGCATTTGCATGCTGTACAGCTGCCCAGCAAGCGCCCTATAACACTCCTCTATTACAGCAGCCGGTGATGCCCAATAACTACGGACCGTATAACTCAGGGTCGTACGCTAATATGGGTTACGGTTATCGATTCGGAAATGGTCCATATGCCTTAGGACAGCCATACGTGAATAATGGAAACAGCAATTACAACGTTCAGGACCCTTATCTCGGCCAGCAAATCGGGCCTGTCATCAATCCTTACCCCTCGGTCGACAGTAATTACCGCAGACCTTATGATAACTATGTAATTATTCAATTTATCTAGCTTCTTTTTGCACTCAATTCGGATCGGTTTGTGTAAACTTGTTCTTTACATATCTTTTTATCTGAAAGGAGCCTGCGAGACCTTTTGCATTTGGTTATTCTGTAAAGGATATTGGGCGTGATAGCTATGGATACCGTAACGATTACAGTCACGATACGCAAAGCGACGGTAAGACCCGGACAGGATCCTACCGCACTCTACTCCCTGATGGAAGAACCCAAATTGTTAGCTACATTGCAGATGAGAACGGTTACCGAGCTGACGTCCAGTACGTCATTGAGCAACAGGAGAACGTGGTTCCCTTGAATCAACTCAATCCAGCAGCAGGTGTCGCCCAGCAACTTGCTCCAAATGTTTATGGCTAAAAATGACCAATTGTAAGAGTTGTAATATTATTGGGAAACAAGAAAACTGAATATATAATCACTTCCTTTATATGCATATCCTGTTTTCACCTATCAATCATACCAAAATTACTAAAAAATGAATCTAATCACTAAAGAAATCGTAAAATACGAATGATGTGATAGCGTAGCCTAGATCCAATTTTCTCACTTTCGACACTTTTCTTCCTTAATTTAAGTTGCATAAAGTTTTATAGGTCTGGAATTGAGACCTTTTGGTTAACGAAGGCGCTGAAGCCTGAAAGCCTGAGAAGCAAACGAGTGTGAAGCGATGATCCCTGTGAACTATGGAATTGGAAACAGCAGGGGATCCTGTTTCAGAATCGATAACATCACGCTCGGCACGCACCATTAATTTCTGAGATGATGAAGACAATAACAATATGTGCGCCAGATTCAGTTTCAACTTTCAGGCAGCACCAGTAGCTTAATACTTTAGATATAGACGGCATGTCGTTGTACTCATATCAAATCCGGTATAAGTTTATGCTGTACCTACGATAGTTAACTTTTGAGTTATTCATATTTGTAAACCGCCAGAGAGACCATATGATTCGATCCGTAATCTAAATGAAAATATTCGCGCATCTAATTTCAATGATTAATTGCGAAATTAAAGCCTGAACGCGACCCACCAACTTGTTGTAGTTCGATAATTGAAAGCATTTGTCACAGGTTTCAGCACCGATAATCAGAGAAAACCATTGTAATATCATTCCAGTGGTATTGTAAATATTCGAACACAATCAAAGTTTGAAACGATCTATTTAGAATTGAATCAACATAATAATAACCCAAGTATAATCTCGTGACCTGTAGATTAGATAATAAATCGCAAATTCTGCTATTATATTTAGGCTTATATTAGCGTGCGAATGGCCTACTCCTAAATAATTACATGGCGGAACAAATACAGGGAAAGTAACTTTCATCGTGAAAATAAGTCTCGATTCGATATGTTTATAGGGTGGAACGTGTGTGAAAACAAGAGGGAAAGTTATACATGGTAGATTCGCCTTATTGGAAACAGTAGGCCGGTCTACATCATGGTAGGTGGACAGCGCAGCATTCGTTATATTGAATCATTTCTCACGATCTGATGGAGGGAAAACTTGTCCTTTTTTTAGAAAAAAGAAAACGGAAAATTGCAGCAACTTTGGCTGATGTTGATCATTTGCGCCGTAGATGATGCCCGAAAAAAGAAAAGAGTTTATTAGAAAACGATGACAATAAGGAAGTTGAGCGACTATTTATAGGCGATGGACGAAACGACTAAGCATCAACATTCCTCGTTGGATAACCAAACATGAAGGTAACAATCGTTCTAGCTCCTTTTTTCTTCTTGTTAATCCATTTAAACTTAACTAAATTGCACTGGACTGATTCAAATATCTATGATTCCATACTAAAATATGTATAGAAATGCTAAAAGTAGATCTATTGCTCCAACAAATTATTATGAAACATCATATCTGTATCATGTTAATATCAACGATTCTTGACAAATATTAGACTACCAGCATTGTTGTCATCGCTGCCGTTTTGCTTTCGAGTGTCGTCCTGGCCTCAGACCCTTACAAGAAGGAATATGATTACGTAAGCTAGCATTAGCAAATATATTATCTATGGTTTAACGGCTCAAATACGGTGCATTACAATTCTTCGATATTTCCCTTGTGTCAACATCAACAGAAGCCGATGCCTTTCTATTTCGATTACGCTGTGAAGGATGATTACTATTACGTCGACTTCTCTCACGACACGAAGAGCGACGGTAAAGTGCGAACGGGAACTTACAAGACCCTGCTGCCTGATGGCCGGACCCAGATCGTCAACTACAAAGCTGATGAATACGGATACGATGCCGATGTGAAGTACGATGGCTACGCTAAATACCCGGAATATAAGCCGTCCTATCCCGACTATAAACCAGCCTACAAGCCCTCCTACAAATCCAAATAATTTCTTTAAAAGAGAAAAGTAGAATTAAATTCATCGTTAATCGATGTAGAACATTACTATGGTTTTATTGAATTGTCAAATGTAAGGAGAACAAATACAGTATATATTCATTTATAATCACTGTTGTGTTACCATGGAAACCGAATGGGTCGGCACTATCAAAACAAACAATCGTGTTAAAAAAAAATGGCAGGGAACAGGATTCTCGGTGTTGGTTGGGGCGTCTTCATTCTTGCGGCCGTATGGTGTTTAGCTTTAGTTTTGGGCTTAATATTTTACCGAGTCCGAGCCGTGTTGACCCTCATCTTTACAAGTTCCGCCGCTCTCTTGACGGCCATCCTCCTCGCTTTGCCTCGATCGGACGAATTGCCCCCGGAAGATGACGAGGATGGCGCAAGTTTTTATATAATACGCTACAATAACTCTTTACTGAATGGACCGGTAAGATACTTATTTAATAAGTGGGGTCTTTTATTTATTATTTAAGAAGTTGAAAGCACTTGATTGTCGTGATGTCCTGTGTCCGTCTAATCACCCTTTTTCCCGAGACAGATCACTGACTCTGTGTTCATAGTCAGGATGGTGGTACTGATTCTTACAGCCCTAGCAGGATTGACCGGCTCTGCTCTTCTTTTTTACATGGATGTTGTTCAAATTCGTCGACCTGTCACCGGACCACTGCTCATCGTTAACTCTGCTACAAGCGGGAAAATTGAAAACCTCCGTTAATATTCGTGTTGTGTGTATTTTTATAACATAATATATTAATTAAAATTATTCACGGTCAATAAATTATTTTCCAAATAAAATATTTGAGAGTGATCAATTTCATTTGACGCTCCACGAAACAATTGCTCATGTTTTCTTATTTATTTGCATACCGGTACCATATCGGTATTTGGTAAATATATATCAGAGTTTCGATTGCAAATCAGCACTATTACTTTTACCTAATAAAATAATTCCTAATAGAGCAAACAAGATCTTTTGTTATAGGCCTTCGGGTAAAATGGCTTGAATAATGGCATAACATAAATTATTTAATTAAATGGGCCGAGTGTTTAACGTATAGTAGCCTAGCTGGTATTAACAGTTCATGTATAATTAATCAATGTGAAAAACTCGTCTACTTAAAACCAATAATCGCGAAAAATAAATGTAATAAAAGAAGAGTCGAGTAAAAAGTACCAAGTAATGTTACATATTTTTTTTGTCGGGCCCATTCAAAGAGTCGGCTGCAATCCCCTACGGGGATCCCACCCGGCCTTTGAACGTTCCCACGTACTGACGTATCAAATAATTAAAATAAAATAATTGTAATCAAGTCTCAACCGTATACAATATTTGATTTTGAAAATTGTGTTTTGAAAATACTCTAATTAAATTAGTCATGCTAATGAGGGGGTCTTAGCCGACTCTTTGAACGTCTCCGATTCGTTTGGCCATATTTGTTACTTGTTAGCTTATTTAATGTGATAGTCTTGATTTTCAAAAAATCTAAATAATGGTAAAAAATCAATAAGAAGTTTTGCTATCCTCCCAACAAACTCAAGCGCAAGCCTACGGAATGACTTCGTCTGCTTTAAAATCGGTTTCAAGTTCAACTTTCAGCCATGCTTTCAGCTTCTCAGGTTTACAGTTTTTGAGGAAGGGGCAATGGGAAGGGGCAGTTTCTGGTTAGAGATTGAGTCATTGATACTCCCGCCCTCCCGCAAGAGAGAAATCTAATGAAAAAGGGAATTTCGTCTGCTCGACGATAAAACGAAAAATGGCTGTAAATAATATTTTTTCGCAAGAAATATTTTTCTAACTCCCTTATGGGCACGTAATAATTTATTGCGCTAATTATCATATAAATATTTCTTAGATCTTTCGTAAACTCGATTTATCCATAGACTCCCCTTGCCCAGACTCACACATTCACTTTGAGAAATGATTTAAATTATTTCTAAATATACGATTTTAATGTAATTTATATCAATAGTAATCTTTTGAATTTAGATATCAGTTTTAAGTGTAAAAACATACTTTTATCATCTAAATTACGTTTTAAATTTTGAATCTCTAACTTGGTGGCCACATAAACATCCCCGAGTCGCTCCCCCGGCCCGAGCAGACGCTTATTTTCAGAGTATTATAGGCCTTCGGTAGATTTTTAAGAAAAATCTTTAACCCTCAGGGATAAAAAAATATATATATTTGTACAGTGTTGCCATCAGCAACAACCAGAACGAAGAAGACGACAGTGAACTGATTTCTATTTGAAACTGCCTAGAGCAATGAGCAACTGAGCAGACGAATGTAAAACGTCTAATTGATTTCTTCATCTGGGTTTTTCGTTTTTCCGATTTTTATTTCAGAATTTCTTCTTGCTCACTTCAGTGATCTCTCGATTCATTAATTAATTCTGTGAAGTTGTCTATATACTTTGTTACTGAACACTTCACGTGGAAGGCAACCTTTGTAGTGTTGTGTTATCAAAGTCCCGAAACCATAGGAATGACAGCTGCCATTTGTTTACTATTTTGACAGTACGTCAGACGTTATAGTAATTTTAAAAAACAGCACAAAAACTAGGAAATGGAGCCCAATAACGACTTTGTTGATTCTCAGTCTATCAGCCTGGCTGATTTGGGCATCCAACAATCCCCCAACACCAGACCTTCAATATTCGGCATGGTATCTTATTAATAGCAGAAAATCTTTCTCATCATGAAATAATATTGCACACTGTTACAATAGAGACGTTCAGCACAGAGCCTCTCCAGGCTGGAGTGGGCATTTCTATCATTCAGCTTTGTAAGTGCCCTAGTCTCTTTGGGCTTCAATATTTATCGCTTAGTTACTCTCTCCCCTAAAGAGGATGATTTTATCTTTGGATTGGTTGTTCTCATTAATATTGGTATGTATTTTTTAAACCTTTGTTTGTTAACTAACCTAATTCATTTTTTTCTTCAAAGCTTTTGTCTTGTTATATGCTGTGGATGGAGTGTTTCGAGAACAATATTTCGAGATCTGGGCTGTCCTCATTTCCACCTTGTTACTCTTTGGATATGTAGTTCTCAATTATGTCTCTGGTCACAACAGAGCAGATGCAATCAAAGTACTAAAATAACATTTTTACCTTAGAAATTTCCTCTTTATCTTCATTCAATTTAATACTAATTACAAAATAGTTGGCTCGTCTTTGCGTGTCAGCCGCTTTAGCTCCTCCTGTCTTTATCAGTGGTGCTCTACTTTCGCGCCATTACATGCAGGAAGGTTTTTTAGTCTTCCGGACAGTTGGAGCACGGCAGGACCTGCAGAGCGCTTGTCACCTTCTCTATCAAGCACAAACACTATTGGCGTTTGATGCCCAAGGAATGGTAGATTTTTAAAAATCCTCTCAAATTTCCTCTTTCATAATTTAGTTTCCATTATTGAAGGCAAGTTTGTTAACGCTGGTTTTATCTGGAGGCGCCGTTAAGCCAAGCTTGGAAGAAATGTGTACTCTAATTGTCGGCGGAATCCTTACGGGACTCTGGTTAATGCTTGGTTACCTGGCGGTAAATCTTATTTTTAAAATCTGTTCTATCTTTGAAGTTTGAAGTGCTTGTATTATAACAAGATGAGGTACGAAAGTCGACAAGCCACAATTCTCTTCCTGTTCCTCGGTCTGGGTCAACTTGCTTTCATCACATGGCGGTTTTATCAGGTGATTTTTTTTTTGTCTAAAAACTCTACACTTCTTTGTTTAAAAAAAAGTAATATCGTTTTGAAAGACTCCGCTGGAATTTGACACATCTTCTGTCCTCTACAAATGTGCCTTCTTTAGCGGGGCCACCACTGTTTTGGTGAATTTGGCGCTGTCGATCACGACGATCTTAGTTTACAACAACTATGGCAAAGGATTGAGACAGAAAGGTACTAGAAGATTTTGTTAACTATGATGAAATACGAAGAGAGTAATAAACGCAATCTGCTCTGACATTACAAATAAATGAACCAACAGTGTATGAGGAAATCCCAGGAAGGAACACAGCGTCCAGGCAACAACAGCAACGATGACTACGCGAAATGTATATTCAATTCTTAATTTGGCTCTTAACCTCTTCGTTCCGGTGGGTACCGTCGCAAAAGGGTCGCTTGTTTGTCTGTTTGCAGTTGCAGAGCCAAACTTCTTTAGTCTCTTCAATTATAAACCGGACGGGCCTCAGTTTGATTTTGAGGAATTGATTCTTGTGCGTTCCATCACAAAGCGGCTAGAAAAGAAAAGTAAAATATTTTAAATCACGACTTTAAAGAAAATCCTAATTTATACAGTACTACAACGTATTTATGACATGTATTACAGTCAATGTGATCAATATTTTAAATAAACTGCGATATCGCACGCCCTTATAAAATTCCTTGGACAAACCTGTGTTTTACTTTGGCCGCAAGAGCACCACATATAAGGACGCCCTTTCTCTGCCATAAATTTGAAGGGTTTCTTGTCATAAACCTTCCCTTTTTCGGGTTGGTTGATGCTATCGTGAAACGGAGCCACCACGTTAACGTCGGGCAAGTTTGCGTCATTCTTCTCACGTCGGGAAACAATGAAGAGAGCTGAAGATCTCAACGCTGTCGAGATGGGTATTGTTGATCGAGCCTGGCAAATGTACAAGTTCTTAGCAAGGTTTCATAGCAAAACTAAGGCAAAACAATGGCAGGAGAAAGAAATTTTGTGTTGTCGCCACAATTTGTAAGAATTAAGTTAACAAATAAGATTTTTAAAATGTGTTAAATACGTGAGAAGCTTGAAATTGGGCTAAGCTTCGAAGTAAGGCCATTTCTGGTTGTAATGCTTGATGAGCCTTTTTATTGAGAAATCCAAACTTAACGCAAGGCTGACAAATAATCAAGAACGTATTCGCAGATGATCAAACTCGGATCAAACAAAATCCGTCATGCACTATGCAGCCATGCGTAATGAAAACTATTCGTCTGCTATCGTTACGTTATTTTACACTGTGTTGCATTTTTCTAAGAGGAGCATTTTGCATTAAAAAAATAAATTTGGAAATGTTTTCAATTAGGGTTTTATAGTAACTTAAAACAAAAAAGGTCGGTAATTTTTTTTTTTTGTTTATTCGGTAGTGACGTTACAGTGAAGCCCGAGGCAGTATATTAACCAAGTAATAGCTATTGGATTAGCTTCATTTGCGTTGTTGTGCCTTTACTGTTATAATAATTTCATTAGGTTAAAACAAGATAGATTGATTCGAACAACGTTTTTAATTCTGTAAAAAAGTATTGAAAAGAACTAAATTAACCATTTTGAAATAGAATATAAAAACAAAGTTAACGCACACCTCCTACTAGACCGTATCCAGAATCTAGATTTCTACGAGCAGAAGACGATCTGACGATCGTGTCAAAGTTGTTGATTGTTTCGACAGTTTCAGTTTATTTTTATCTGCTCAATATTTTTATATGCTTCAACCTCGCGTGACATTTTATCACTGAAACAATGATACAGAATCATTACCAAATTAATTGATTTATCGAAATCTAGTCATTTTTGTGCTTATTTTGATCCCTTCGATCAATATCTTCAGCACTTACTCAGGTTATTCAGGTATCTTGCTGAACGCTACCTTGTAACATGCTTAGGTTAGTTGATATTAGATAGATTAGTTATTAGATTAGTTGACTTTAGATTGATATTTCTATGCAAGATTGCTATGAATGCTCTTGTAAGAATGCTCTCTGTAAAGATACTATCCATTCTATTGTTCACTCTTCATATAATTATAATCACAACCTATACCATAAACTCATTCTTTATTTTAATTTTATTTGCAGGGATGGTTCTAAGAGCTTCAATTAAATGAAAGAGACCTAAGTGAGGGTAGGAGAATGGCTCGACTCAACTTGAAGCTGCTTCTTCTCCTTCTGGTGGCTATGGTAGCATCTACATGGGTAACTTACATGTGGAAATGTGTTCCTTCTCTGCCACATAGTACTTGGCAAGATCAACACATCATTCAAAACCACCCATCAGGTGTTGGTGGTAGCAGTTCTTTCCAAGAACTGGACTGCTCCATTAATGGGCAGTACCACATCTCCTGTCGAAAAGAGTACCTCACACATTCTGGTGGTTCTGGTGAAGTCTATGTTCCTTTCTCTTTCTTGGAGAAGTACTATGAAGTATACGGAAAGCTGGTCACTGTCAAGGGGAGAGAGGTCTTTGAGTGGTCTCATAGTTACTCCAAAGTCTACAAACCGACTTCCAAGTACAACTCTTCAGGGCCATTCATGCACTTCACTAACTACAACGTCGAAATTAGGGATCGCGTTAAATGCATATCGGCCTCTGAAGGTGAGTCACGCTTAAATTTAAGAATATTATGATGTAATAAATTTATGTATTAAATTTAAGAAAATGTATATTTACCTTAATTTTCTCAACTAACAGTAAATAATTCTTTTTTGGTGCAGGGGTTCCCGTTTCAACCCAGTGGGAAGCTAGTGGATACTACTATCCGGTTCAGGTGGCCCAGTTTGGTTTGTCTCACTACAGCAAAAATCTGAGCGATCCACCGGGCAAGCGCCGGGTCCTGGAAGACGGAGCAAATTTAATGGCAAAGTGGCAGGTCCCCTCGGGTGCTTATGTTAAACGTGTTTTTGACGATGAAACGCAATCACACGTTGCTGAGTTCAATAGTCGAGGTATATTATCCAATACTTTTTAATTCCAATATTTTCCCGAAAAATTCAATGAATTTTTATATTTAAAATCAACAGACACGACAGGCGTTACATTAAGACTGAAACCCGGAATGGAGTTGGTCATGAGTCTCAACGTCCTATTTGAGAGTGATAATAGTACCCTCACTATTTTGGTGGAAGATCGGGATAGGGCGCAGGTTTTCCCGGTTTCATTCACCTGTTCTACTGTCCTTATTGAAGCCTTTAACACGAGTAATTCTTCTTTTTTTCGTGCTCGACAATTTTGTTTAACTTACATTTCTTTAGGTGGGAGTATGAGCACCGTATATGGAATGGGACCCTGCCAAAAATGGACACATCTTACGCGGGACCTTTTTATCGATCTCATTAAAGGCCATATTTTGTCTGGAAGGTTTGGGGACCTTTTAATACTACATGACACTTTTAATATCTTCGATTTATAAATATTAAATATTTATTTTTTAAAGATTTCTTATTTCATTTTTATCGCAGTTTCTCAACGATTTATAATTGCTGGAAAAAATGTATAATTTTGAAATTCTTCTAACTTCCCTTTTATTTTTTAAAATTCTTTTTAGGGGGAAGAAATTGTCAAGGACTAGATTGCGGTTACTCAATCTCACACTACGCGGATACGGTCGTCTGGACAATCTTACCATTAGTTCCAGCGACCATTCTGGCATGTTTTACGCATCAGCTGATTGGCTAGTCCGGCATCAAGATAGCAATGGAGGTTGGCCCATCGGCGTTAAAAGGAAGATCGCTTCCGGTCGTGCTTCGGATCTAGATCCCGGATGGTACTCGGCCATGGGTCAAGGCCAAGCAATGTCTCTCTTAATGAGAGCCTACCATAATTCAGGTGCTTGAAATCACATTATTAGAATCAATTCGAATCATTTGACTTTGAAATTCAATTCGGTAAAGGAAATCGGAGGTATTTGGAAGCAGCTGTAAACGGAATGAGGCCGTTTAGTGTATCTAGTGAAGACGGTGGAGTAAGAGCTTACTTTATGAATCAGCATCCGTTTTACGAGGAATACCCAAGTAATAAGATAATTAAATTCCCTTTTTATCTCGTCGCTATGCTGATCATATGTAATTGTAATTCTTTTAGCAACGCCGCCTTCTTTTGTTCTGAATGGGTTCATCTACTCCTTGATTGGACTATACGATGTCCTCTCGCTGACATCAAATCAGGGTTCATTTCCAGAGAAGGAAGAAGAGCGAAAAGCCAGTGGAGATGCTCGGCTACTTTACGACCAAGGAATGAACTCTCTTAAAAAGTTGCTTCCACTCTTTGACACTGGATCTGGATCTGTCTACGATCTGCGTCATTTCACACTCGGCTTGGCCCCTAACATAGCTCGTTGGGACTAGTAAGTTCATTATTATAAATCCTTAAGGCTTACAATTTATCGAGAGAGAGAGAGAGATAATTATAAACCTAAACAATCAGATTTTTTTTTACCGAATGCTCAATAAATGACTTAACTAAATTAATTATTAAAATTTAACAGTCACTCTACCCACGTGAATCAGCTACTGTTGCTAAGCACAATCGATCCAGATCCCATTCTGAGCTCTACAGCCACTCGCTGGATGGGCTACATGTACAATAAAAGAGCCGCGCACAATTAAATGCAACAGCTGAACCCTTTTCTTCGTTCGAGATTGTTTGATCCGATAAATTTCAGCAATAATTAAGATACTCACTTAAGTTGGCTCAACAAAATTGGAAATCGAGTCGAACCTCCGAGGAAAGCATCATCCTTTCCAAGATATTTTCGCTAAAATAATTATCAAGATGTTTGTCAGCCAACTATGAATTTACGTTCGAGACGAAAATAATTGCACATGTACAATTCCATTCATTTACTATGGTTGTTCTGTTTTGGACTTTTTGTGGTGTATGAAAGTTTGTTTGAATCAAGTGTTGATTTTATGCATTCCAGGTTCCCATTTGTCAATTTTTATTTATTTTTTCTACCATCACTTTTGTTCATTTGTCTTCTAAAGTCAGGTTTTAAATAAATATAATCTCATTTTATCGTTTTAATCTTGTATGTATTGTCTTAAATGAAAAGAAAGGTTTAAAGGTATATTACACGCAATACGTGAAAGCGTATTCTAAAAAACTTGTTAATTCCGTTTCTTATTCCGACTGGAATGATGATCACGGTCGTTGTCATGTCGCCTTTTACGGTAGTCCCCGTCTCGCTCATCCGAGCGGGAATGATTCTGGCCGGAGCTTCCAGTTTCTTCACGTCTTCTGTGGCCGCCATTTGTATCTCGAAGTCGGCTGGTTTTATCCACCTCACTGTCATGACGCCTTTGATCCCGTTCTCTGGATCGAGAACGATTTCGGGCTGAGGAACGAGCGACGTCTTCTTCATCGCTATCATGGCGTCTTCTACTTCGCTCAGTCTCTCGATCACGATTGCGGCTAATTCCGGCATCACTGTTGTCGTGCTTTTTACGGCTTTCCTCTCGATCCTTGGAGCGCTTCGGCTTCACTTCTTCTTCGCTACTACTACTGGCTTGCGAACTGCTAGAAGACTCGGATCGAGCCCTCTTTTTCCTCTTTTCCTTTCTCTTCTTCTTTTTCTTGTCTTTGTTTTCGAGTTTTTCTAGTTTCCTGGACAGAAAAATTAATATTTTAATATTCTTGAACTTAAGTGATAAGAATGTGGAAAAAATATTACTTAAGAAGCTTTTTCTTGTCCTTTGTAGAAAGCGTCTTCAGGAACGCCATCTCTTCCTCTTCAGCTGCTGGCTCTACTTTTCGAAGCAGTTCCTGTTAAAATGATGAGTAATTCTCCTGTAAGTGACATGTAAACTATTTAATATCAATTTACCTGCATGGGAACGGCCATCTGCTCAAGCGTGTTGATGGCACTGCGGGTCATTGCCAATCCAGTTTCCTTCATGTCGTTCATCAACTTGTGCGATGGATCCCCACCGGCTACTGCTTCATCCACTTCGTCGCGAGCCTTGTTGAAGAGCGGGCACTCTCGATCTGCAATGGGGCAAGTATTGAAATAATAGTAATTACGTCTATCATGTGCTATGTATTAATTTAATTATAGAAATCACCTGTATTTACGTGACCCCATTTATGGCACTTGATGCAGCGCACATTGCGGACGGCGATACCGAAGGGCTGATCGCAGATATCGTCATTTCCACGGCAGTAGTCTTCACGTGGAGCGTTGTATTTACGCTGCCACTCGAATTTGAACTCTGGTTCACCATCTTCTTTCTCACGCTCCTTCTTCATACCAGGTGGTGGCTCATACAGAAAATTGACACTCAATTTTTCTTTGCTCTCTTTACTCACCATTGACCTATAATTGAAAGATAGAATTCTTGAAAATAAGCACTCATACAAGAATTTTAAATGGTGACTTACTTGTTCACATATAAATCCTGTTCTTTCTCGTACTGAGCCTTTAACTCCTCTTGCTTCTTCTTATCAGCTTCAGTTTTTTGCTGAGCCATCCAAACCTTAATTGAAAACAGAAACATTAGGTAAAATTTAGGTAATTTTTCCTTTATCAACAAATTTATCTAGCAGTCAGTAATGAACAAAAATGGTGAAATCAATGTTTGTTAGTTAACATGTAAAAGGACTTACCCTTTTCAAGTTGTCTCTTGAGCCAGGGTGGAAGAATTTCTTGCACATGTAATTGTTAAAACCTTTTCCCATTTCTTATTGAGATCCAATCAAGGATTACGATCAATGTTAAGACAAATTGATAAATCGAAAAATGTTCCCAAGAAATAGAAAACTTCTAATTTTCACCAAACCACGGAGGAAAAGCCAGACACAGGTCAGCTATAATGTACTCCAAACAATAAACTAGTACACGAACAGTGGACGAAGTTGCCAGCAGCAATTTTATTATTTTACCCGATTTTCACACAGGGTTGTCAGATGTTTAACCATCAAAAAGAAAATTTTAGATTTTAGCATTTAGAAATAAACTAAATTAAATCGAAATAAATTAAAATAAAATATTATAATTGGAAATAAATTGTATGTGTAAAAAAATTACGATATTTATGTAATTTAAACACGATAAAACTAAAAATGAACTGGCACCGTGCACCCCCTAATGTCAATATGTCGTCTGCTGGTTTATTTACATTCCAAATATTTTTGGATCATCGTTGCCTCTTATTGGTTATTCACAGTTACATAATTCTGTTTCCTCCGCATGTTATAAGTATCAGCTAAGATTTGATGGCCTGTAGCGTCAGTTAGGTTTTATACATATACATAGTTTGCTGTTAAAACAAGTTAATAATTGTGTCAGGTTATGAGGAGCCGTTTGCAAAAAGAAGTGTTGTCGTTGTATAAACAGTGCTTAACGGCTGCCAAAGGTCGGCCTGGTTTTACCGGTTCTGTCAAGTCCGAGTTCCGCCAGCACGCTTCCGTCCCAAAGAGCGAGACTATGCGCATTGAATACTTGCTTAGGAAGGGTCAGAAAAAGTTGGATATGATGAGGGACCCAAATGTATCAGGCATGGGACATTTCGTGGATAAGTAATCATTAAAAAATGACCATCATGAGTCGTCTCTATCCCACTGTGAACATTTGGTTTGTGGGAACTCTGGGTTATAAACCAGCCTACCGACTCCAAGAACTTTTAGCAGCTCGCCACTTCAAGAAAATTGTCAATAAATCCTCAGATGAAAGCCAAGCCAACACCCTTATAATTGTAGAGCACCCACCAGGTGTAATCTGTTAGAAAAATAAGTATTATCATATTTTTAATTCCAATATTTAATCACTATTCAGTCTACACCATTGGAATCCGGACCTCCGGCTACCCTCCGTCGGAAGAAGAGCGTTTAAAGTCTCTCGGTGCAGAATTCTACCGAACTAATCGAGGTGGACTCATCACTTTTCATGGTCCCGGTCAATTAGTAGCATATCCAATCCTGAACCTAGCAGACTTTACCAAAAGTATGAAATGGTATCTTTGTAAACTGGAAGAGACCGTCATTCGCACGTGCTCAAACTCTTTCGGCATAGAAGCAGGACGTTCTCCAGATACTGGTGTATGGGTTGGCAATAACAAAATTTGTGCCATGGGTAAGATTTATATTTGTCAAAATTGAATAAAATATATATTCTTTCAACTTTGTTTAGGTGTTCACGGGAGTCGCTACGTTACGACTCATGGGCTTGCCTTAAATTGCAATGTGGACCTCAACTGGTTTAATTACGTAGTTCCCTGTGGGATTCCCGACAAAGGAGTCACTTCTCTTTCAACTGTCTTAGAGAGACCTGTTTCTACCCGAGAAGCCCTGGATCCCTTTCTAAAAGAGTTTTCTAGCCAATTTGAATGTTCCCTAGTACCCTTATGTTCTGCAGTTAAGGAGGAGATGTCTACTTTTTTAGAGAAGGAAGGATTGATTGATTCGTTTACGGCGAATCAATTAATTCAGTTCAATTAGATGTTGATGCTAGTGTTCTATCTGAGTGTTTCGTTAGAATAAAGTTGTTGTCGCCTAATGGGATCATTTTGCAAATACTACACTCTTAAAATAAGAATAATAAGAAATATATTACCAGTATTTTTTTTATTTTATGTGAAGCTATTTTCTTCCTTTTTTTTTGTATTTTCGGATATTCTTACAATAACTAAATGAAGTTTCCTCAAATATAGGCTACTCAGTACATGATTACTTTACTACTAAAACATATAGTGTCTTTTTGTATCTACTTCTCTCATAAAATTTAAAAATAATTCCAACGTGATAAAGCATTTTTTAAATCCCATTTTTTAAACATATTCTATTTCTGAAGGAATTAAGCCATGTAACCAAAAAGTTATTGAAGATGCTTCAAATGTTCTTCAAAGGAAAGGCAAGTAGGTCCAGTTGGAGATACAGTTACCGTTTGCTAGAATAATTCAAATTAATTTTGTTAAAAAATAACATCTAAGAATCTATAATGATTAGATTCATTACCGTTGTAGTCGTGGGTGTTGTAGTAGTCGTGGGGGTTGTCGTGGACGTGGGGGTTGTCGTAGTCGTGGTAGTTGGGTTAGGCGTAGAATCCTATAAAAAAAGATTAGGCTTTTAGCATTTATTAGGTTGTTACTTTCATACAAGTTTTCAATTCAGTTAATACGTAAAAAAGTGTTTTTGAGCTAAAAAAAAGCCTAACATTTTTGGTACACATGTTTTGTTTAGGAAAGAGAATAATTTATTAATTAGAACAAAATAAATTTACTATCGTGGGATTTCCGCACGTCTGGCTAGGACATCCGCCACCTTGGGTGGTACTTTCTGCTGGTGGCTGGTTGGTCGGACATACTCCATTTACGCATCCGTTGCAACCTGGAACTTGTTCAGGTGGAAGACACTGGTTCGTTACGACATCGTAAAAGATCTCAATGGGTTCATGACTTTGGCAGTTCTAATTGGCACACCATCCATATTGTAGCTCCATTATTATTTATTATTCGCTAAGGTTTGATAAAAAAAATAATAATAACTCACGAAGCAATAAGATACTCCGCTGGCGCAGATGAAAAATATGTTGGAGCACGGGTTTGTAGGATCAGGTCGGTTTCCGTCGTTGGAGTCGCAAGGTATCGAAGGAGAGGAGATGTCATCGCAAAACGGGTAAACCTACCATTTTTAATGAAATATTAATTTCCACATTAAGGTAGTACTGCATAAATTTATTCATAAGAATTCTTACCTTTCCCGCATGTCCTTGAAGACGAGCCTCGCTGGTCAAAAAGCTCATACCTGAATAAGGAGTAAGTAATATATTGTACCGTAATACGATCTTGTAGGAAATGTTTTTTTTTTCACCTTGGATTCCGAGGAATAGGGCAACAACAATATTGAAATTGGTTCTCATTTTATATGAATTTCCTTTCGAATGATATATATTGTCAGAGATCTGCGCGCTACTGAGGCTAAGTTGTCTATTGAAGAACTCTTTTATTGACATAGATTTGCATTGACAGCATGATAACATTTTGTAATATATTCGTATCCTTTTATATTTATTTGTATCTAGTCCCCTCTCTAAAACATATGCAAGCCTAGAGTTATAAATGTAAATAAATTTTATCTCCGTCCGTCCGTCGTGGGCGAAAGGGATTTTGGATCCTGCATACTGAACTGTATGGCGGTAAAGGAACCTTTTTTTTTATCGAACTGTAAGCTGCATCATGATTGATAATAATCCATTTAATCCCATATTCCCACGCAGCGTTGAATTATACTCACTGCCGATCAAGGATGCGGACATTGGGAATTTGTTTAACAAACGACTTTGCCACTTTTTAAAAATATATGAGAAATTCAGTAGTATTATTAGGTATGACTAATTATTTTTATGGCAAATTTTTCGGTGAAAAATAATTTATACTCCCATAAGAGGAAGCATTTTCTTTTGAATGTGTCGATGAGTCTTGATTGTCACTCTTCATTTCACGTATCGAAACTAAAATAATATACCGGTATATATATTGGGTACCTTTGGTGGGTAGCCGCGGTATCTACCCGTATACGTAACTAGCTTATTATATGTATTTGCATTTACTGAAAAGGTGAGAAAGAGTGGGTATGCGTATGGATGAGGTGGGAATCTCACTATCACATTTATAAATGTAATGGTTCGTGCATTCCTCACGATACCAATAGAATCTCGGTGGCTCGTGCGGGGGAAATCAAGTTGGATTCGAAGGTTAGCATTTTTTATGTACTTCTTATTTCAAGTTGAAACTCATATTATACCCATCCTTTGATTTGTATCCAGGTTTCTGTGCCTAGACTGCGTTACTTTTTCATGGACAGTTCCGGCAAGTTACCGCTTTTGAGCCGCGATCGCGTTCATTCAGAACTCCACGAAACGCAGTTGAAAATTGTACGACACACCAAACAAGCTTACAAATAACATCCAAGCGGAAAAGTTAGTTTCCCCCCTAAAAACTACCCGATTCAACACAGTGTGAATATCTATTAAGGTAAACAACCTTTAATTTTCCCACGATATCGATGTGTGGTTTGTCAAAAATGCGCGAATATCTGCGACAATCCTTTCTTTGCTGATGACATGAACGCATGCGCCGGGTAAACTCTCACAATTCTAATTTTGATTTAGAAATGTAAAAAGAATCATTACCCCATGATTTTTATTAAGAGTGAAAAAAATACTCCCGGAGCTCTTCAAAAGCTGCTTTGGTTGCTCAGAAAGTTGCAATTTATCTGCCGACATCTCTTAGGATGATAACAATGGGTGACAAACTTCACCGTGAAATCCAAGTATTAAAGTCACCACAGTTGTTTTAATCAATTTTAAATAATTAGTTCGTATCTACTGATTGATAACGGTGTTCTATTCGTTCCGTCCAATCCGACGCCTAGCTGGCATCACCATACCAACCAAAGCCGCTTAATGCCACTCATTGCACGGTTATATTTTCAACATCCTCGGCTTGCTCGTCACGCAAGCACCGTCCGATCTTTAAACTTACAGGGGGTTAAGCTTTTTTTTCTTAAATCAATATTACGGTTTTCCAGGTAGCTGGTAGTAACTTCTGAGTTAGAGCGGCTTTCGGCAGTTGGATACCACAGTCACCAGTGACGTCCTAAACCGGCAGCTTCTATAGTTTCATCACCTATTCAATTTTTAAAATAGCACATTTGTGGATTTCCTCTTATTATTGAACATATTTAGGCTACTGCGGTAAAGTACCGTAATAAAATCTCATACGCAATGATAAATGTACGCATGTAAATCTGAGTTTTGGTAATTGCTATTAGGAAGTAGTTAACAGGTATATATGACTGCCGAATTGGGAGGAGCACATATGACCCACTTAAATAATAATATATTTTTTACTTGTTTCCATGTTCCATTTGTACTTTTCTCGCTATGTAACAAATATATTATAGTGATGTAGAATATTATCAATTATCATTCAGATTTCACCAGGTCTCTTGATTTTCTCCTTTTTAAATAATTTCGTTATTTACACTATAACGCCATCCGCGCGTTTCCATAATTTTTTTTTCTGTAAAAAGTGCTCAAACGACCTTCAATTTTACCTGAATTTGTCATTTTTTTTCTTTCAGACATAAGTTTTGGACAATTGTCCAATACGGGTGTAGTCATTGCGTGATCATGTTTTCTATAGTTAAAATGAGATTTGTCGCACTATATCGTAATATTGTTATGCGATCGCACTATCCTACTGTAACTATAAATTAGCGCTCGAAATAGGGCTCCTGTTGTAACAATAGTAAGAATGCATGATGGCACCTAATGCTGCAATTCGCATTATATAAAACCATAACATTGTCAAAAATCTAACTTCTTTACAAAATAGTACCCTACACCCTTATTCCTATACCTGTAACAAGATTATAGTATTAGAGCAATTTGTGCCTCGAGACGCTTAACAATATAGAGCGCGTGTTTCTCATCTCTATACTGATATCAACTATAGAGTAAAGACTTATTTAAGGGAGAAAAAAAGAGAAACCATTTCAGTATTCATTTTGAATCAAAGTGCAACGAACGTAACTGGGATATAATGGATCACAATGAGGTAGGCCTACAACCATTCAAAGCTGAATCAAACGTTCTAACCAATTGAAAGCACAGTTTTTTAATCGCGAATAAATTGTCATTTTAAAAAATTATTTTTTTAAAGGAAGAAATTCCTATGAATGGTGAAAATAGTGGTAATGAAGATGTTCCTATTAGCTGCTTTACGGATAATAATGAAAGGGCCGAACACAATAGTGAACCTGAACAAGAGAAATCATCAGTATTTCTCTTTAAAGTCGATGACACTCCACCATGGCATTTATCATTTTTGTTTGGCCTGCAAGTATGTACCGGTATCGCTGATTTTTAAAATAAAAAATGAAGGGTTTTGTAAAAAAAAAAAAATATATCATTTTTGAAGCATTTTTTAACAATGGTTGGGGGAACTATTGCGATGCCACTGCTCCTCGCACCAGCCTTGTGCATAGAAGAGGATGATCCCGCGACTAGTTCTATCATTTCAACCGTCGTCTTTGTCTCCGGAATAGTAACAATGCTGCAAACTACCTTTGGAGTCAGGTGATTCTATTTCTACAGCAACAAGTGTAGAAGCAAACAAGTGATTACCTAATAGAAAGTCGCTTTAAAGGCTCCCGATCGTTCAGGGAGGTTCACCATCATTCCTAGTCTCCGCATTCGCCATTTTAAATCAACCTGAATGGAAATGTCCAGCCAAAGAAGTCATGTCAAACATGACCTATGAGGACAAGACTGAATTGTGGCAGAGTAGGATGAGAGAAGTTCAAGGAGCAATTGTTGTCGCTTCCGTCTTTGAAGTAGTCCTCGGTCTTACTGGTACAGTACCTCTAAAATTTTTTTAAAATATACTAATTGAAAACCAGGAAACAAATAGTAGGCCAATTATACCATATGTATTTTTTTTTTTAATAAATGACTTTTATTATTGGTTGAAGGAACTTTGGGATTGATCCTAAGATTCATTACTCCGTTAACCATTGCTCCGGCAATAGCTATGGTCGGTCTTTCAGTGTTTGCTGCGGCTGGAGACATGGCCGGAAAACATTGGGGCATTGCAGGCTTGTCAGTCTTAATTCGAGTTGTACTGAATTTTTACAAAGATATTTGACATTCTATTTCTTTAATTTCAGAGCAACCGTACTTGTCTTGGTTTTCGCACTTTATTTACGTAACGTCAAGTTTCCCATACCAAATTACCAATTTGGAAAGGGGTGGAGAATAAGTCGCTTTGAAATTTTTGCACTACTTCCCGTAAAAAATTCATAGTTTAAAATAAGATTCGAATAAAATAAAATAACTACCAGTGCATAACCTATTACCCGTCATTGAAACAACAGATTATGTTGACGATCGTTATTGTATGGGTGCTGTGCGGCATTTTAACTGTTAGCGGTGCTCTGGCTCCGGGATCGCCTGCCAGAACGGACAACAAAATCCACATCTTGTACGAAGCTCCTTGGTTCAGGGTCCCCTATCCTTGTAAAATAATGTGTTTAAAAAAATTCTCCGAGTTATATGGCCAATGTGTTGCAATCATCTTTCTCAGGTCAGTGGGGATGGCCGACGGTAAGTGCCGCGGGAGTATTTGGAATGTTGGCCGCCGTTATAGCTTCTGCTATCGAAAGTATTGGAGATTATTACGCCTGCGCTCGACTAGCAGGTTAAAGAATTATATGTGAATCAATTGTTAGCAAACCCCATCAAAGTCCATGCATTAATGATGTTAATAGGAGCTAAACCTCCTCCTATCCACGCCATTAATCGAGGATTGGCGGTGGAGGGAATCGGATGTATTTGTGCTGGTTTTTGGGGATCGGGAAACGCCACTACGAGTTACTCGGAAAACATAGGAGCTATTGGAATCACCAAAGTAACTTTCGAAATGATTTTTTTGTCATTTTTAACAATAAGGATTAAGGGGCTCCATAAAATGATATAAATTTTTTAACAGGTTGGAAGTCGTAGAGTGATTCAATGCACAGCAGCGGTCCTTCTCTTTTTTGGTGCCGTTTCCAAATTCGGATCCTTGTTGGTCTCCATCCCTGAGCCTCTTATTGGCGGAATATTTTGCGTCATGTTCGGCATGATTGTCGCAGCTGGTATTATTATTTAGGATTCTTATTTTAATATACCGATACCGAAACTACTTAACTTGATAACATTAATGTTATGAAAGGTTTGTCCAACCTTCAGTTCTTTGATTTAAATTCGTCGAGGAATATGCTTATCCTAGGGTTCTCTATCTTTTTCTCTCTTGTAAGTGACGTGATCTTAGTTCCTATTTTATTTTTCAAATTATTATCATATTTTTAAACTATGCTATTACCATAGTTATTGGCTCACTGGATGGGAAATCATTCAATCAGCACAGGCTCTGACGTTGTAGACCAGATTCTAACAGTGTTGCTGAGCACCACTATGTTCACCGCTGGACTCGTAGGGTTCGTGCTAGATAATACGGTCCCAGGTAACTTAATTTCTGATATTACAACTAGCGTAAACGATGAACGCATTTACACATAATACAGCAAATAAACAATATGTTCTTTTAAAGGAACACCTGAAGAGAGAGGACTGGATTGGCTGGAATTATCTAGTAAAGTTGACGATGAAAAAGATCAAGTAGAAGGGACAAATAAAATAGACACTTACGACGTACCCTTCATTACATCTTGGCTGAAAAGGTATTCGTAATCGCCTATTAAGTTAATAAGTAACTTAATCGCAGAAAATTAGCAAAGTTTTAATCGCATTTTAATTTAAGGAAATCTTGGTCATCCTACATCCCTTTTCTACCAACTTATAAGTCTCAGCTAATATCGTTCCGGCCGAGATGCTGCAGGAAATCTGTTCAAATCACCCAAAATGAAGACATCTGAAGAAGCCATTAAAAAAGTAAAATGTGAAAAACGTTTATTTTTCATGACAAAATAAACGTAATTTTAGGGTCTATTACATTATTTATTTATAACTTATTCCGGAATCCGATGTACTTAATCTCTGCACTTTATGGCGCTATCGATATTTCGTTTTTAATAATCTGACATTGCAAAAATAAATTCACTATGTAGACTAGAATATTAACTTTTAGAAAACGCTTGGAATCAGAAAGTTTCCTCTAGCAACAACTTAGGTATATATTTTTAATGGAAACGAAAAGTAGTTTTTTTTATTTAAGCATGTTAACCATATTAGCAATTGGATTGATTAGTTAGTTTACTTGATTATTGGATGCCGCTAATTAAAAACAAACCTTGTATCATACGTCTACAACTAAAAACTTTTCTCTAAACGAAACATTAATATAAATGCTTTGTTATGAAATATCTTCCGCAGCAGATTTTGTCAGCTAAATGAATAATTGAAAATAACTAAAAATACAAGCTTGTATTGCGCATTTCAGGGCTATAGGAAAATGTTAAATTTAAGTTTAAAATCGCAAGGAAGAAACATAGTCTTGTCATCGCTTCGTCTTTGTCTTGTTAAATGACAAGTACCAGAAATTAAAGTTTGAGAGACTGTAAATAAAAATGCATTGATTACGCCCAAATAATTTAATATTTCTTTATTATAGTCACCTTTCCGTTGAACGCGACAGTAAAGTATCGCCTAAAAATAGCAGCAAGGATTTCATTTTTCTTTGAATGTCGTTCTATCTGGTCCAATATTTCATCCTCGGGCAATTCGACTGGAGCTTTAGGAAAAAGTTTCAAAATAATTAATTTGAATACTATTTACACGTTTATGTTGAATTAGTAGCAAAGAAATAAGTTTGCACTACCTTTGACATTTTCTGGTAAAGGAATAGAGCCAGACTGTAACCCGCTTTCAGCTGAGCTGGGAGCGTCATTACTGTCTTCGGGAGTATCCAGCATCGTGGGTGGACTCGTATCCACAGTAACTGTCACAGAGCTGCTGCTGCACTCTGAGTTCAAAGAAGTAATCTCTTGCCCTGAATATAATTTTAAGTTTAACACCACAAGAAGGAACGAGTTATTAAGAGCACTTACTCTTAATGACTTGTGCATTAGGACAAGATTCCGGCATTTGGTTCGGGTCTTCCTCATCCGGTGTTTTGATAGGAGCCTCCAATTGGATATTTGGACTTCCATTATCCGGTAGGTTCTCGGTAGAAGGAGCGGCGGAATCCTCAGCAATGGAAGCATCCATCGGTTCGTTAACGGAGCTAAGAAACATAAAAGCTTTCTAGCAACCATGAATGTTTAAAAATTTGAATAATGCTACATGGATTGGCTGGATGATGAAAAATCTTGCGGAAGGGCGGAGCAGACAAACGCGGCCAATTCCGATCCTATTGTGTTGTTCAAATTTTCAACAACTGGATCGTCGGCAGGCAAGGGAACGGCTTCCTCCTCTTCCTCAAGAGCCATTTCAGAAGGAGCAACCGATTCGTTCATCTCCACGTCAAATGTTTCTGTCTTTCCGTTAACGGGAGTGCCATCATCAGAAGCATTTTGGCCGTAAGAAATGATGAGAGAGCGTCTCAGGCGATTGGAAGAGGAGCGGGTCAGTTTCGTTCTGGTCCTCGCTGGAGAAATTTTAACGCTGTGGGACACTTCCGGATCGGCGAAGCTAACTCGTCTTGCTTTAGAAGCACTTGAAATGGGTGAGTTCTCGACAGAATATTCTTCAGAACCAGCCGTTCCTTCTTCTGTGGCCAGAATGCTTTTCTTTTTCAGTATACCAGTACTCGGACTCGCATAAGGTGAATACGTTTTGGCAGTCCAAGGTACCTGAAGAGTAAATAAAAAGCAAACAAAATAAATTTAAATCGTTGGTTAAAAACGAAAAAAAAGAGAAAAGGATAAAACCTTTCGGGCCGGGGAGCTTTCTGGTGTGACTACAACACACTCGATGAGAGACATGCTTGTGCTGGCTTTAAGAGGCTCCGATAGCGTATTCAGATCTGGGATAGAATCGTTCACGAGCTTGGCCTTTTTGCCAGGGGGAATGTCACCATTGCTTGGTCCATTTTTGCCTTGAATTTTTTGTCGGGAAAGTTCCAATATCTGTGCTCCACGTTTGCTTGTGCTGTGTGACTGTGTTAGACCGCCGGAAGCGGACCTTTTCCTTCCCGATTTTGAAGTACTCTGATACGTCTTGGATATAATACCACTCTTCATTTGCAGATGAACCTTACGGCGCCGAAGATCGGAAGTGATTTGGGAAGTCGCTGCATCTGACTCTGTGGTCGCTTCGATTTCTACGGCTGATGTTTCGTCCACTGGTGCCAATATTTCTCCACTGGGAACCGCTGCTGCAAGCTGCGTTGCGATTTCTTCTTTGAGATCCACATTCGGATCCAGAGGGCCAACGATTTCTTGAGATGGGGTCGCTTCAGGAAGCTCGACCGGAGTAATCACTGTGACGCTTTGGCTCGTTGAAGAAGACGCAACAACGACTTGTGATGTTGCATCTTCCGCTGGAGGTTCTCCTTTTCCCATTAGAATAAATCCTTCGCCCAACTGTTCAATCGGTGTGTCCATAGTCTCCCTACGTGTGTGAGTGAAATAATTTTGTTTAAGACATTTTCAGTGAAGCAAAAGTGAAAAAGACGCTTACTCTGGATGTCGGAATGACACATCTGACTCAAGCGGGGTGTCTTCGGTCAAAGCCGGAGAAGTAGAAATTTGCTTGTTAATGGGGATTAGATCCGGAATCTTGGTATTCGGTTCTTCTTCATCCGTCGACATTTCTGTAATGTCTTTGGTGATTGTTCCCTCAACAGTTCTGTCACAAGGGACACAATCATTTATCACAGGCGAAGCGGAAGAGGTTTCCACTTCCATTGAAGCTGGTACATTCATCATTTGGCGGTCCACCATCGACTCCGTCGCATGCTCAGTTAGCGTATGTTCTTGCGTAGGAGGATTTGCTTCCTGAGCTACCTTCTCGGGCAACATGGGGCCATGTTGAGGATCCGTCAACGATGCAAGAGATTCATCGAATACAATGGCTTTGGCAGGAGAATCCATCACAGGTGAAAGAGGCACAGCTACATCCGCATTATCATCGATTGGTTTGGTGAAAGGTTCGGTTGGGGTTACAACGGGCCCTTCCATGTCCACTTTGTGATCGGTCGGAGAATGCTTTGGTGGAAGAGATTCATCAACCTTTTCCACAGGAGAAAAAGTCTTCTTGAAAGGATACCCGACTTTCTTTGATTTGGGACAAGGCCTCTGTGGTGTAAAGCTAAAAAGGAAAAAAAAACAGAACACGCAAACAAGAAATTAAACATTTAAACACGAGCTATTATTATTATTATTATTTTTCAAACCTCTCATCTGCAACAGGAGAGGAAGCCTGGGAAGTCGACCCAGACAAGGATTTACGGGTTGAACGACGCGGTGCGATCATTTCGATCCGGACACAAGCTTTGCTGTTTAATTTATGATCTTTCTTGAGCAACTCATTAATAGTTGGAGATGAACCTAAAATGAAATAATCATTATAATCTAATGATATATTTTTTTAATTGAAACTAGGAAAAAAAAACGAACTGGATGGATTTTCTTTGTCCGTCGTTGGCGATGCCAGAATTTCGCATTCTTTCTCGTTTGTTTTAAGGCTGGGTGGTTCCAGATGAGCATCCTCTTCCTGTATGATGACGGAAGAAGAAGCCACAACAGGAACTTCGGGATGAGTGTCCATGGTGCATGACTCTGACTGCGTTTGCTGGCTACTCTGGGAGAGGTCATTATAAAGGGCTGGAACAGTCGAAGAGCGCCGCTTGGACCGACTAACTTCCTTCTGATGTTCAGTCAACACTCGTTTGGTAGGCTGAGGAAAAAAGCAAAAACAAAATTGCAATAATTATTCTACGGGAAATGGCACATTAAGGATTTTTTTAATGATTGTTAAATAGATGGCAAAGAAAAAAAAATTATGTTCATCAATTCTGAATGGAAATACTATTTAAATCATCAGAAGTACTTTTGCTGGCGGGGGAACGACGACAAAGTCGTCCGTCTGTTTAGCCTTGCTTTTGCTTCGCTGGAGTAAATCAGCGAACATTTTCAAAACTTTGCTATTTTTCCGGAGCTTTTGAATTGCTGGGGTTTTGACGGTTGCAGTGGTAGGTCCAAAGATGCCCGACAAAGCTTCCTGGACGTCAGACTGTTGTTGTTGGAGGAGTTCACAAACCACTTTATGCAAACTTTCGCATGTCGCTTTATCTGTCTCATCCAGAAGCAATAAAAGGAAATCAGCCAACAAACTGGAGCTTCCCGATCGATCCTGTAAGATAAGTAAATATATAACTCACAAGCACAAAAAAGGACACAATTGAGACATTCATACTTTTTTTTGATTGGTACGTGAGATCCAAGTTTCAATCCAACGACGGACCCAGAGCATGAGTTGAGCACTAAGCGGCGCCAGTTCGCCTTTGAGGGCTTTTAAGACGAAACGAGCACAGCGGATGTCAGCTTCAACTTCTATATTACCAGATGGATTCAATGATGCTGACAAGGCATCAGGGTCCACTTTCATCCAAACGTTAAATAGGGAGCACCAAGGGAAGAGTACTTCTTCGCCATTCGATTCCAGCATAGAGCCTTTCAGAGGGAAGAGGAGAGGGCGCTTATCCAAAGAAGAAATATTCAGTTCTCCGCTTTGAGCTACGAGGGCTGATGCGTATTTGATCCAAAGGCCAATGGCGCCATTCTGAAGACCGACTAGGGCATCACAAACGGCCGAAGAGAAGACAGGAGCGTTCCACACGAGCCCGGCTTCAAAGAACCGATTCAAATACTGCACAGACGGGTGGGCGGGAAGTGGCTCATTGTCCGTGTACCTGAATTAATATGCATTTAGTAAAATACATATTAAAACGGATAAACAAAGTTTAATAAGAGGTAAGAACATTATTTGGTAATAATGATAAATTAATTTACCATTTGAAAAGGATACTAGTGGTGGTTTCAGAGAGGACTTCCATGATGATACAGTTGGTTAATTTTTCTGCTAGGATTTCAAAGGCAGAGCCCATTAGATCCGCCCGGCTCACGATTAGTTCAAAAGCAGGACGCATAAATGTTTTGAAAGGATCTTTCAGTTCTTCAGATGAACCACAGCGATCAAGGAAGGAATGCAATGCAGATTTGATAGATTCCGAAAGGGTTTTGGATGAGGTGTCGCTGGCTGGACGATGCGATAAAACGAGTTGCAAATAATGACTCAAAGAACTGAAGGATTTTTGGAACTCTTCCATGGTGAGGAGAAGATGGGACCGTGTTACTTTGCAGTCCCCTGTCGTTTCCTATTATAAAACGGAAAAGAAAAGTCACAATGTCAACTTGAATGTTTGTCATTTTTTTAATTAAAAAAATTTGAACTTACGATGGATATGTTGAAATTTTTTTCTTGAGATAAAACACTGGCCAAGACAGATGTGGCAAACGGCATAACTTCTTCAAAAATTAATGCAGCACCTCTAGTGGGCGGTGCCAAATTTCCAAAACAAAAAGCCAGAAGAGGTAGAGTTACTTCGATGAAACGTATGCCAACATCTGGACCCAGCCTTTCTAACAAATAGAGCCATAATTGAATTTTGGTACGGGCGAAATCCGGTGTGCGACTATCAGTGGATTTCAGAGGGACCAAGACGAGTTTGATCCGTTTTGAATTGTTGAGAACTGCTGGAGTGAGAGCAAAGCAGTCTATTACGGAGCGCCAGCGCTCCAGCGCCGCTTGACGGAAGACTGGGTTCCTGCTCTTCAAAGCACTCTCCTCCACTTTGAGGAGGTCGTTTAGGAGCGGAACGGAATCGTGGAGTAAAGTGCCAAATCCACGGATAAGGAAGCTCCAGATATTAAGGCCGTCTTGACTTTCAGTTTGAACCAAGCGCATCAACTCGTTCCTGTGTCGTTCCTTCAACTGAGCCTGTAATTAATTAGTGATGGTATGAAGATAAAATCAGGAGAATAGAAATACATTACGAGTTACCTGGAAAGATGCATCAAGGAGTTTACCGGACGCAATATGAGAGGCGTATGGTTCTAAGCACATCAAAGACAATTGACGGATTCTATCTGCTTCGTAGAAGAGCCAAGGGCTCATGGAAGATACGATTGAGTGTAGATTACGAACAAAAAAATCCTTCCTCCGGTTGGACAAGTTGGACAGAGTATTAATAGATTCGCAGACGGTGCTGAGGGAGGCAATGGGAGGTTTCTTGATCTCATCAAGGAAGCCAAGAGCGCAGGTAAGCATCATAGAGAGAAACTCTTCACTCAAGGTGAAATCAATTTCCAGGTTGGCAAGTGACCACATCACTTTGCGAGACAGATTCTTGTCCTGTGGAGTGGTCACTTTGGATGTCAAGAAGCGAATCACATCTTCCTGCTTCTCTACAGGTAGCTTGACTAGTTGAAGGAGAGCTCCAAGAAAGCCTAGAGCACTCACAGCCAGTGAATCATTGGCTGAATTGGCAATATCTTGCAGGATGACTGAAAAGTCAATAACCTGTAAGGAGGGCTGTATTTCAGCACGAGTTGTCTTGCTGCTGGTGATCAACCTAAACAAAATAGATGTCAATGTTTATTATATGTCAGTGACACCAATGGGGAACCAAAAACAGTAAAATCAATTCAAATTCCATACTTGGCCATGGACTCATAAAGACGAAGACGAGAGTTGGGATTTTTTTCATCCTTTAGGCTTGCTGCTTGTCTCCCCAAATCAACCAAGGAGGCCTTGGTGAGAGACATGTTCTAGGAGGGATAAAAGAGAAAATGAGTGATTCACATGGGTGATTGACAAATTGAATAAAGTTTAAAGTATACCGGAAAGAACGAGGTTTCTCCTTTGAAGGTAAGAAACACCCCGGTAGATAAAATCAAGAGCAGTGGGTTCTAGAATTTGTTTCGTAACAGATGACAATAAATAAAAACTAGATCATATCTACTAGTTAAAGCTGAAATTAAAATTAATTGAAAGATTTGCAGCAAAGTTGAATTGTCAGACTGATAGTACGTACACGTTTGTAAAAGAGCAAAATTATGTCGTGAGAGATGAGAGGACGGGAGAGAATGATAAACGTTTCGAGCGGGAAATGTGTTTGCTTTCTGCTAAACTGGCAACACCAAGCAACGTTGCCGGAGTAATATGTCTGTAATTTTCCCGACTAAATTTTCAAAAAACCTGTAAAGACTATTTCCTTTTCAAATCAAATTTTAGAATAATGTTTTAGACGGTTGATATATTGTTACTTAATTTTAAGACACTTTCTAAGACGATTGATTTAAGAGGTTTCGGACATGTAATTGTTCACATAAGCGATAGATGTCATCAGTTTCACGTAAACAACGGCGAGAAAAAAATCGAACCGTTCGAACGAGTTGATGCAACACAACATTCCAGTTATTTTAAAACATGAAACATATTACCTTTGTTTCTGCGAAACTAGGAAAAAAACGATTCGAAGCATTAAAGGAAATGCCGATTGACAGTTCAGAAAAAAAAAAATATCTGCTGAAAAATAGTTCGAGAATTGACCAATTGCTAGATAATTTTTGGAGACTTTTTAAGCATTTAAAGTTCTAAACATTATATGCAAGTATGCAACTAATAATAATTAGATACCACTAAATAATATAATTTTAAATAAATGAAATTAGTTGAAGTTTCTTCACTGAATGTCTAGTTAAAATGCAAGGAGTACCTTTTTTGTCTCATAATCGCCGGTAATCCGGTGTATGATATAAGGAAGTCTAGCTCAGCAGCGTCATCCGGCATGACGGCATCCCGTCGTTTCCGCAAAGTATCACTCTGTAAAGAGACGACATCTGACAACGAGTGAGTTTGGCTGACTCGGTTCGCAAAATTTCCTTCACGCGCAGATTCTCTTCCTGTTGATCGCTCAGTTTCGACCTCCGAGTGCATTTTTATGGAACGCCGTTTGGCAGTGGCGCGATCAAATAAAAAATAGAGAAGCGTTGCGCGCACACAAATAAAAGTGCACGCACACAAAATAAAAATGCGGGAATCTTTGCGCGCACACAAATTAGAATGCACACACACATAATAAAAATGCAAGCGAACCTAAAGTATGGCAAAGCTTCATTACTTTCATACTATTTTACATTACGTTATTTTAATTCTGCTAATTATGGTACACATTTCTTCTGAAGCATAAAGATCGAATGCGAGGTTTCCGAAGTGATTTTTCTCTTTGTTATACAACTAAAAAAATTCCTTCAATACTTCTATCACAGATTATAAAATTTTTATAAATTCATGTAGAGGCTCATTCGTGTGGGCTGTAAAACATTATTTAGAAAAACCAAAAAATAGCCATTAAATTATAACGTTATAATTTTAGTCCTATGGCTTAAAAAAAAATTATTCGTTCAAAAATATGTAGAAATGTATAGTCCCGATCGTTGAATGTCACCAAGAGGTGCCCTTTTATTCCATCTTTTCGGTCATTGTCACAGCATATTCAGTCATAGTCAATTTCGAAGTTAAAAATAATACTCTTCCAATTCTACATTTACGAAATAATTCATTATTCATCCGATTTTACTGTTATTTGCTGCCAACTCCAATTTTTCATTTGGTTTTTGTAAAAGTTATAAGGCTTTTTGCCAGTTTCAATCTAAATTGTCATTAATTCATTATCAAAGTTAAGGGTGTTGAAATGTGTCGCATAATTACCAATTACGGATTTACGGAAAGTTAATAAATAGTATTATATTAAGATTCGTTTTATATGTGCGCATACATTTTTATTATGTGTGCGTGCATTTTTATTTGTGTGCGCGTATTTTTATTTGTGTGCGCGTATTTTTATTTGTGTGCGCGCATTTTTATTTGTGTGCGCGCAACGCTTCTCTATTTTTTATTTGATCGCGCCACTGCCAAACGGCGTTCCATACATTTTCTTACTTGTTCTCCTCAAGGTAACGCAGCTCCCTCAAGTCCTCAACACTCTCCCTTCAAGCGGTACAGACTAATCGGTGGCCGCGGACCGCGGATGTGGACCTCCTATTCGGCGGACTTTTCGATAAAAACCGTGGTTCCTTTTTACAGCTGAAAAAGGACAAGATGCTGCAACACAAATTTATAACATCAAAAATTCAGTTACCTATTTCTTTCGACGTGGAATTCAAAGCTCGATTGAATGGTGAATAGTAGCCGTCAAGTCAATCAAATTTACGAGTTAGGAGATAATTGCGATAAACTGAAAATGCGATGACACCAAAAAAGTTGTAGACTTTTATTCGATTGGCTTGAATTCTTAATATATTCTTAATAATTATTCGAAATGGTGCAATTACTTTATCTCCGGGCCGTATAATTTAATACCTAATGGCGGGCGAATCTGGTAAAACATGAGAAATTTTCAAAGAATTTTCCGGAGCAACTGTTGTTAGCGTTAGTCCATCGGACTCCATTAATAAATCATTTAATTCAAAAATTGAATTCTTAATTTTATCGTCACATTCATTTATACCAGAAACACGATACAACGAGTGAGAATAGTATTTATGTGCTGAACCGGAGTACTGTATTGAATAAAATCTGTATAGGAAAGTGATGTTCCGTGAAATAAAAATACGAAAAATATAGCCAAATAAAATTCCCATAGATTAAATAGAGAACATTAAAACACTACCAATGACTTGGTTATGACTCAAGATCATTTAGAATATCATTTGCATTGTGGAAAATAATCAGAGAGGATCAAATATTTTTTTTTTTTACAGAATTAGACTATTGTTTTAAAAATAGAAGCGTCAAAGAAAAAGTTGTTGTGTGCCCTCATCTTCATCGCAGTCCGAAAATAAACGGAAATAATCAAACTTTCTCATATAATCATCTTTTTACACATCTATCGAGTAAAAAAAAATCGAAAATGGACCGCATGATTGGATCCTTTTTACAAGATTAATAAGTATAAGAGCAACTCAGTATAGGTAAATGTAGTAACTCAGGTATAGAAAAATGTAGTATGGATTTGCCGCCGAAGAAACAGATAAAGTGCCTCCGTGGCGCTTTTATAATACATAGATTATCCTGTTATTACCAAGATAACTGCTAATTAATGCTTGTAGGTCTGTGCACAAAACCACGAACGCTGAAAGGGTAGAGAAGAGAAAAGCAGAGCATTATTACAGCAATAGGCAGCGGTGATAAGCACACCGAAGTCATTCCGTATTCAAGAAATAATGACATGCGGTTGTCAACTAAGTTGCCAAACTGCTTTGAATTGCGCATTCACGAATGAAAGCTATTGACTCGCGAATTACCTATTCTTTTCGAACACATAATTTGCCAATATTAACGACAACAAGCGCAGAGAAGCTACGAGCACATTATCAATAACGCCGCGTACTTATAAGCAGATGAATTGAAAAAAACGTATAAAAAATTACGTCGAAATGCATCAATTGTTGAAAAAATAAATTAAGATAAACCACGAGTTTCCAGAGGGATAACGTGTGGTGTAAATCCAAGAAATTATGCATGAATATGAACGTACAGTTCACGTGAGCTGCAAACAGAGAAAGAACTAACAAGTAACAACACAACTTGGTAAAACATCTTTACATATTACCACACTTGCGAAGAGGCTTTGCGTTAAGTTTTTAGATTCGATTCTTTATGTGATCTTTATTATTATCATTAAATCTTCAGGACTCACGTCAGCAACCCATTCATTTAAATTAAATTGATAAATTACATATTCTCTACCGTTCTTCATCCACTTGTTGCATTGAAATATGAAATCATGGCCGATCATCATAATAATATTCAAATACCGCATTGCATATCCATATTTTATGAAATACAAAAACCGGCATCTACTTACATTCAACCCGGTTCACATCCAAAAATGTGTTACATTTATTTATTGGTAATGAGATCTCATTTTCTATTGCACCACTACCGTGGAAAACGAGAAACATAACTTTTAAGATAACGTTAGTATGGTATTAATGGTACGGTTTATAGTAGCCTATTGTTTATCTTTTATATCCTACTGCCCTTTTGGAAAAGGGTTGCTGATGTGGTGTAAGGATATTGCATAGTATAATCGTAATTTCGTATATCAATACCACGATTAATCTTTGCACTCTATAGGCTCACCACGATTGCAATTACAATACATTAACTCAATAACCACCCAAGGAAATAAACATGAGTTCATTTCTCGAGAAACACATAGTAAAACACGGATATATTGTAGGTACGGTACCGTGCGCAATAAGTTTAATTTTGAATGAAATAGTAGATAGGGTAATGTGAACTCAACTGGAAAGCTTGCTTCTATTACTGCACCTCTCCGATTAAGATGCAATGATGTTTCCGGCCTCAAGTTATTGGAAATGATTTAAATCCAATTCTGTGAAATGTTTTTGTAACTCAAAGCGTGCAACTAATCTTTAAAAAAAAAGCACCGACGTCAGACCAGTGATCGTGATTCAGTTCCATTTTATTTATTTTAACGTGTTAGATTCAAGCCCTTATAACCTTTTTGTTTACTGATCTTTTTAAAGGGTTATATACGTAATCATACTAGGTATTGCATTATTTGATGTTCAGATACAGTTCCAGGAATTTTTTGCGAAACCTATTATTTTGAGTAAAAAGGAACTCATGTATACAGATCAGAATCATGAGAATTAAATATAAACTGTTTAATAGTAATACAAAAAAGACCATAACCTAATAGAAGATATTATACTGAAGATTTTAAAGTCTTTTCCAGCATCCTTGGTAAAATGAATAGTGTATGTATTTATAGTTCGTATGCTCTATCTGGCGTAAAGGTTACAGTAAAACAAACAAAACTATTTTATGAGCGTCATGATAGTAAAAAATGGCTCATAATCTTTATTCACCTGATTGGATAGATAGACTTTGGGGGAGGGCTGGATTTGATGTACAACCCATCTTTATTCTAATTATTACAGGATCCTTATCATGAGGCCAACTGCTATAAGGGGGAATGAATCGATCGAGTGCCATCGACAGTTGTTAACAGGTCCTCCATAGCGACGAGAGCCATAATAGCCTCGCCGACTGATAGTAACCATTCCGGAGATATGGTCGTCGTCGTATCCAGCCCGGGTGATGATGACGGGCATCATTCCGGTCCATCTTTTCAGCCTGAGGACATCTACCCGTCCTGGAATTGGGGAGAAATTGACGAAATGCATCGCCATCAGAGCAGCTCCATTTTCGTTGAACCAGAAGGAGCTTCTTTAAGAGGCGCTGAAGATGCAGACGGGATCCTGAGCGCTCCAGCAGATTCTAGCATTACCATTCCGTCTTATTTTCAGGAATCTTTGGAGGGTAGTAATCAAGGATCAACCATGACATCTTCTATGCATTTAGAAGCTCTGAGTCAGTGCGTTGAGAATGTGACAGGTGGAATGCTAGCAGCTGGATCGGCATCCTCATCATCGGATCACTACCATATGAACAGGTATTTACAACCGAAATAAATTTACTGGTCCCGCAATTTAGTATAGACAGTACTACAAAAAAATAAATCGGAAAACAGCCTAATTATGAAAATTTAAGTTTTATGATAGCATTCCGTTGTACCATAATCGGAAAATTCGCACTTAGTATTCCATAAAGTTGATTATTAGCTGTTTATACTTCTTCGCTTACGTTTTACAAAATCTATGGTTCTATACCTTGAAAATGTTCAATTTTCAACATCGAATTTGAGTTCAAATTGAGTTACGATTGCCTACTACCGATACCGTACACAACGACTCTCAAGTTTAGTTGATTTGAAAGACCAAACTACATACACTAGCATAAGACTAAGTGTAGCTTAAAATGGTAGTTCTATAGAACACAACATATTTAGAATGATACTAACTTATGACCAAAAAAGGGGGGAAATAAAAAAGGAGAAGAAAACTTCATTCAAGCTTAAATTGTTATCATGTAGACTAAATTAAAAGTAATAACTACCGGTATTGCACCCACTATTGCATTATTGATTATTGCATTATAAGCAGTTATGCACCCATCAACGCATTGGTGGTGGTTTTTTTTTTCAAAATCCCGATTGTGATATTTTTAGTGAATGATTAGTAGGTTAATTTTAATTGGAACAGCGTTTCTAGTCAGCACAGCATGACAGCACATAGCAAACGAAATTTTAGGCCTATTACAATTACAGTAACAGTATATAGGCCAACACCGTATTACTAACGTATTTTAAACTCTTTTTTTTAGGGCTATCAGCTCTTCATGGGCCAATGAAGAAAACCTGATGAGTCGAACACCAGAAGTAGTAGGTGTCAATATTTCCAGAAGTGGGCGTCGAGGACGTCGAGCTTTAGGTAGCAATGGTAGCAGCAGCAGTGTCCGGATGGGACCCCGTCGGCAGAAAGCCAACGCCCGGGAAAGGCAGAGAATGCATGGCCTAAACGGAGCACTCGACAACCTTCGGAGGTACTTTTTTTTTACTATAAAGTAAAACAAATGAAAACGTTTAGACTAATATAATAGGTCGTAAATAGAATATAGTTTGATACCGAAATTTTTATAAATAAGTTTGTTTTTAACTATTCCATCTAATAATTTTCTTATTATAATAATAATCATTAAAAAAAACAAGAATAATAAATTCATTGTAATGTTGATCAAGATGCTTCGCTTATAGTGTTGTAAAATCCAATTGGCTAAACTATAGAATGCGACTACGCTTTTTCTTCAATTAGTTTAATCAAATCACTTAAATCTCTTAATTATCACATAGAAAAAAAATGGGATTTTGTGTAGAAGATACTTAATTAACTGTAATCATTGAAATTACTTAAACTACCTAAATTGCTTGAATTCCGCCAATTAATGAAATTCGAATGTCATCCCGAATGGACTTGGAAAAAAAATTAAAAAACTAAAATTTTAAACAATGTAGTATTTTGAGTAAATTAAGGGATTTAACTAAATTAACCATAGCACACACCGAGAATCGAACCTATTATGTTGCTCACAGGAGCCTAGTACTGTACCAATGAGCCAGCTGGACGACGAAATCCCAACAATTTTTTAGCTAGTGAATTATGTATCTTACAAACACATATATATATAATAAATGTATATTAAATTAAATTAAGTATTTTCACAATTTTAAGTATATTAAGTATTTAACGGAAAATCATAGTTACACTCTATAGTTTTACCATCCAATTTAAACAAAAATATCCAGAAAAAAATGAATTTTTCAAAAGTGGAACGGTATTTTAAATACTTTTTTAAAAAGGTGTAAATATATGGAAATATATTTTGAAAAACTTTTCACAAATTAATTGAATTTCAATAATGCACTAAATTAGGTGTGCCCCAATTATTTCCGACACGCAAAAATTGTCTAAAATAGAAACTCTACGACTAGCCAGAAACTACATCCAGCTTCTGAGCTCAATACTAACTGAAACGAGGACAGAAGATGATCCTAATACTGCAGGGATCCAGTCGGAATTTTCCTCAACTGTGGATGCTTCAGAAGCGGCCGATTTGCTCTCGCGTGGTATTTCTCAACCCACTTCAAACACTATTAGATCTTTGCTGGGCACGGTCCGGCAGCGGATGCCATTGATGCTGGAAGCTTCACCTTCTCCCGGAAGAGTTCAACAACTTCAACTTCAACAGCATAATGCTTATCGCTTAAATCCACTTATGGCCAACACTTTCGGGAGGACTATGGACACGGTCGTTTTAATGGCCGGACAGCCACAATACCTCTGGGAGATGGCGTCCAACAGTAGTTGGACGACTAGTGAAGACGAAGCTCCGCCCATCCCTGGATGGGTTGGGCCCTCCTCTAGTAATCAGTCCTGCCAGAACCGCCAAAACTAAAAACATCTCCTACCTCTGTATATTTAATCAGTCTTATCTCAAGTTGAATTTGTGCTTTCTATGTTGAAATAAAATGTCCTATTGCAAACTATTCTTGCTTTGGTTTCAAAAAACGTTTATTGGTTTCATATCACCCATTGGAATGTTTACAAAGCTGGCCCGCCACAGAGGATGCACTCCTCAATACCTGAAATAAAATGTAATCTTCGTTAAATAACACAATCACTTCGAATTTATTAAATTAAGAAAAAAATCATTTCAGAAAAAAAATAACGAATATAGAATTCTATAGAATAAATTTGGCTCCAACTGGATTACCAGAATGGGGGTGGTAGTGGGTGCCGCACCATCCACAGGATCTCGTGATATCAAAACAAGTTCTGAGTGTTGCCCGGCATCGGATGGCTTTGTGCCCGGATGGACATACACCGTCTTCTCTCTTCTCGAAAGGAATAACCTGGGCGCAGATGGAACACAGCTCATTAACGGGATCGGGCGAGCTCTGGTCAACAAGAAAGCGTCGACGGACTTGGTCAGTGAGGCCTCGATCCTCCAGCTGAAGGCTCAATATTAAATCGCAAGAGAGCCGAACGACAAGCTGTTCTTCCGGCGACAAGCAGTCCTCTTCTTCATTCGATGGAATGGGTCTTTCTAGAAGGCCGGCAAAAGTCTTTTGGATGTGGCGGAGCTGTAGGATCACTTCTGCCCTCTCTGCGTGAGCTTTCTGCATTAAATTTTTAAATGTTGATACACACGACGGAATAAGATTTTTTTACGAAATCAAATTAAAACATTAAAAAACAGGAAATAAAACTGTACAGTAATGTAACGTAAATTGAACATAAACTTTCATTATGAAGTTTTAGAATATAAGGCCGGTATGAATGAATGAAAGACTAACTAACCAGGTCATCATGAAGATCCTTGTCATGTCTCCGCTCCAAATAGCAGACATGGGCTTTGAAGAGAGCGAGCCAGCGGAGAAGCTGTAGATTGTGGATGCTTTCCTTCGTCGGGTCGTCACTCTCAAGCTCCCAGATGGATTCCCAGGATGGGCCGTACAATGCCCTGAAAGCAGATACACGATAAAATGAATGAAGTGAACAATCTATTATGTTAAATTAATGTTACTTGTAACTTTCCAGGGTGAGCAATGATTGCTTCATCGTCTCAGCTTTCTTAAGATCCTCAACGACACGCTGGAGGTCACCGGCCAAGTAGACTGCCAGACTCGTAGGCTCACGGCACTTTAAGTGATCAAAAGGCACTTTGATGCTATTAAAATGTAGCCATAAGTTAGTCTTAAAAATTCAATCAACGAGCTAATAATATCAATATCAAATCAGGATGATTTGAAAATCGAATGCTTTGACGAATCCAAAACAAGAAAATTAAAACACATGGTTGGTTTCCAATAGTTCATTAGTCATTTCTACACAGATAGTTTAAAAGAAATTACGAATGAAAAACTGCCTCTAGCTTAAAAAGTACCTTTCCAAGACGAAAAGAGTTTTTTTGTTTCCATCTGGTGATCCAGCGATTCCACGAGAAAGCATTGCCGGGCTTGACGGCAAAAAGACCGGAACAACAGGTAGTTGGTCCTCAATAGTAAAGATGCCTTGATCATCAACGGTGAGATCTACTTCGTTCAGTTGGTAGTCTTCTGAAATGCAGAGAATTCGATTCTTGGCCATATCCATCCATCCTGCAATCACAATTAAAAGTTAATGCTATAAAAATTTGAAAAGAAAAGGAAAATGTATAATAAAACCTGAGAGTTGCAACCCTGGCATAAGAGCATATCGAGTTTGAACTACCCTCAATCCGTTTCCATCCAACAGGATGGAGACAGTCACTAAAGCGCTGTTCTTTGCTATAGCCACAATCCGGAATCTTCCAATCGAATAGATCCGGATAGCTCCAACGGCTATACTGTCTTCGTCTGGACAAATAGGGCTCACGAAACTAAGCTCGGGCATAGCACTGAAAAATGAAACATATTGTGCAATATTATTTCAATTTTTAAACCTACACATCTACATAAAATCAAGTTAAATGTATAATCAATGTGGCTATGCGCCACATCGACAGTCAGATCGAAAAGAATAATTATTTACTCGAAAAATCCATCTCCTATACTCTGTTCACAGTTAAAAAAAAAAATAATAATTTAAGTTTATAATTCAAAAAATGTAGTACTTTGATTTCTCTAAATCCTCCGCATTCCAGCTGAACGCCCAGCACTTAACGATTCCACGATGAGAGCCGGCCACTAAGAGGCAGGACGAATGATGGGATCCCGAGGCCAGTTGGATAGCTGATGGATCTGTTAGCTGTAGGTCATAAGATCCGGCTAACTGGAGTTGCCCGTTTGGAGATGAAACTTTCCAGAGAACGACGTGTCCGCTTCTCTGGAGAGTGACCAACCAAGCCCAATGGCCTTTTCCCGTTGTGTCGACTGGCCCGGAGGAGTACAGAGGACTCCAAGCCAGAGCTAAAATTGAAATTGGAAAATCAGTAATATCAGATGACGGGATGAGCAAATCATAATGGCGACAAAATAGACTGACCAAAAATTTGAACTTTAAAGTATTTGCATTTTATGATTTAAAAAATAATAACTTGGAAAATTGAAAAATAATAATTTAAATAATTTTTTTTTTTTTTATTTACATTTAGAAAATTTCAAATTTGAATGCAGCAAAAATATATATATATATATTTCAAACATTATCATTTTTAAAATGAGAAAAAAATAATGTTAAAAAACATTAAAATTACCGACAGTGCCCAGCAAATATGCCCGAGACTTGTGAACTATGAAGATGGTGGAGTGGTCGGATTCCGGAACTGTCGGTAGTGGTGGCTCTTCCACCCACTCGTTTTGTCTCAGGTGATTGATCCAGCAAGTTGAAGGGCGACCAAGTACTTCCCAATTATATCGACCGTTCTTGTACAAAGTGACACGATGATCTGCTGTAGCTGCTGCCAAAATAGACCTTCGTTTTTTAAAAACTGAGATTTTAGAAATTCAATCTTATTGGGAGCAAACGCATTTCTGATATTATGTACAGTACTTTTTATTGGACAATAGTCCGGCAGGGGACCAGGACACAAGGCGGAAGGCGGTGCCAACAGGCTCATCCGATATTCGGCAGGGCGATAAGGTACGATCCAAAAATACGTCGTGGATTTCATTGAATTTAATATTACGATTGAGACTTGACCGATCCGTATCTGTTTGGTAAGTTTGAAGTAAATGTATTTTTTACTGTTTTGACGATTCAATCAATAATGTGAATTGTAAGGTATATTTTAAAACATTTTCTAGTGCCAGAAATGATTGAAAAATAAAATAAATGAATGATTTAATTTTGAAGACCCCTTGATTAAAAAAGTAAAATCAAATAAAAATTATAGTACCTGGATTCATTGCCGGATCTGGTTCGATAGCATTAGCGATCACTCGATGATCAAATTGGAACGGTTCCTTTCGATTAACAGCCGCAACCATTTCCTGAATCATAACAAAGTTTTTGCTAATAAAATAAGTAATAGAAAACTAGTTTTCACTTTTATTTTCGAGATCAAGAAACACGTTTATTTTCAATTTTCAATTAAATATGCACAGAGACACAAAAATCACATCACATGGCATCGAAATGGAATCGATTAGCAACGGCCAATTGTTCCAGCTTGTCCGCCCTTCTTTCCCGGCAATGAAGAATAGCCACAGCGACTGCCAGAAGGAAACCAAAGCCTGCTAAGGCCGCAGCTGAAAGGACGATGGCCCTAGAAGGTGTCACGAAAAGCTTATTAAGCCAGGAAGCTGGGTGACCATCCAGGGTAGGGATGATTATCATTTGGGAATTTGGAATAATCTGAGTCCAGTCTCTTCCAGATTTATCCAGGCCGACGGAAAGAGTTTCGACAAAATTCGGAGAGCGGCCCAGGCCGAAAAGAGTGTAAGGTAGCTGTAGTGCATGATAGGCGCTCTGAGAAAGCTGAGCTCCAACGGCCAACTGCCTTCCTTCTGCTCCGACGACTAAGTTATTGGCTCGGGAGTAGCTGATGGACGGACCGGGTAGGTTCGTCCCATAAGGGATCCTTCCGTGACTGCAGTTGGCGTAACAGCGGCCAGTAAGAACCAAGACTTTGATAAAATTGGCATCGTAATCAAGACCGTTTTCATAGGCTGCCATTCGGCCGTTTTCTTGAACCAATAGGACATCCAGAGTACCTTTCTCTTGAACGTCGTAGAAAGCCGAAGCTAAAACAGACGTCCCATTGTTCCACTGACTCAGCAAGTCCCAGCGAGGGATCAACTTCCTTCCACCTTCTGAATTCTCTAAAAGAACGGCTCTCGGATCCTTGTAACCAGCTCGAGTCAATGTTACTAATAAGTCAGGGAAGCCGTCCAAGTTGAAATCGCCACTACGGGCTGTTACGGCTTCCAAATAAGGTCGCTCTGAATCCGGGGGATGGAACGTCCAGGTTTCACCATTGGTCGGCTCCTTCAAGTCACATTCGACAAGTTTCCACTGCGTCCCAGTGAAGATGAAGAAGGAACTGTTGGTACATTTCGAGTCTACGCAGACGGGAACCAAGTGGTCCAGTCGACCGTTTGAGTCCAAGTCGAGGAAAACGGACTGACCGGTGTGAGAGGCTCCTTTAACGGGTAATGGGATGCTTTTCCCGTCCCATTCGAAGCCTTCCTTGACGTGTTCCCATAGCTCATAGCCGTCAGTAGTCGTCAAAAGGAGATCGGCCGATAAGTCACCGTTTAAATCGGCAAAACCGTGACTGTGAGGTATTCTAAGAGGTCTATCTTTAACGCCCATTTGAATTGTTCGATCGACGGTCCTGTTGCTGTTGAAGATCCAAAATGTTCTGTTTTTATCCTGACCATCTAGACCAAAGAGGTCAGCAATCATGTCTTTGTTGTAGTCCATCACAAGAGGGTGGCCATACACTTGAAGGAGAGAAGTGTCTGGACAAGTCAACTGAGTTAGGGCACCCCAGGCAATGTAGACATCATAGTGGTTGGTATTTCCCTTATTTGTGAGAACCAGGACATCCATGGCTGCATCACCATCAAAATCACCTGGCACAAGGGCTGCAATCTTCTTACTCTTGAAAGAACAAGAGAGCTGGACATCAAGGCGCAAGAAAGGAGGTTGTGGGTAGGCCAAAAGGATGCTGAAACTCTCTTGCTGACGGTCCAGGATGAAGATGTCTGTGAGTTTATCAGAATTGAAGTCACCAAAGGCTGCAAGGGAACCAACCGGGCGATCACCAAAAACACTTGTGGTGAAATCCAGGGCAGAGACATGGGTGGAGAAGAGGCAAGAATTGATGAGAAGAAAGAGGAGGAAACTTACAAACAAGTGGATGCCTTGGAGAGTGACAGCAGCGATCACATTGCAGGAGGAAGTAGCAATGGCGAAGGGGGTGGCTGTCACCGAAGGCACGGAGATCTTCCGGCCAATGCTGTACTCCATCGAACGGTTTATTATGATCTTCGAAATCTATAAGTATTGAAATGGACTGATAAAACTGAACTATAAGAAAAATCATCGAGGAAATAGTACAGACATTTAATATTTGTAAAAAATCAAAGTAATAATAACATACGTTTTGTGATAGAAATTTTTTATTTTCACTGTCCAGACGACCAGACGGGCACTCGGGCAGACATATAAGGAGACAATGACGTCTGCTACGGATTTCCGATTCCTGTAATGGTACGGCATCTAGCGGTCGTCATATTTTTAGATTTCCACCCATTATTTCTTTTATGTGTTTTCGAGAAAAAAAAAAATCTAAAATGTATGATAAGGTCTCCAATTTAAATAGTACTGAATAACAATCACACTATATATGACTGTGAATATATTTTTCCATTTATTATGGCTTGGTTTCATATTCTGAATTAATATTTAAATTAGCGCTAGTTGTTTACTCAGCCTGTTTTTGTAGCTGTAAAGAATTCAGAGGCATTCGTTCCGAATGCAAGGTTTCCCGTAGGGATTTTTCTCTCTGTTGTATTTTTAATTTAAAATTATTTCAATCCTTTTATTACATAACGATTGTTACATCTTAACATTTCCTAAACCTTCCGTGTGGGCTGATATAATATTTAGTATAAAGCCAATCCTTAAAGAAAACTATCAACATTATGTTATAATGATGCTCTTAGATTACAAAATAATATAATTTGTTATTAAATCTGTAGAACTATAAAAGTCGGTTTTATTCTGCGCCATTCAAAGAGTCAGGTTTGCCCCCTTACGGGGTCAAACCCAACCTTTGAACGTCGCCAGGGTCTTCTGTTTCATTCCTCATTTTCGTTAAATATTTGTCAGTTTTACCTCGGCTCCATTCAAAGAGTCTGCTTTGCCCCCTTACGGGGTCAAAGCCGACCTTTGAACGTCGCCAAGGGCCCTCGGTTTCATTACTCATTTTCGGTCGAATGACGAAACTCCCGCGTTCATCGGAAACAGACAGCGGCCGTGCATAACGCTCAAAGTTTATTGAATCAGCTCTGCGCCGCATTCACGGCTCGAAAAATATTTTTATTACTAGAATCTAGAATAAACGGTATTACACTGACGAGATTTGGGAAAGTAATGAGGTAAGACCGTAAGGGACGAAGCTTGGAAATCCCGTGATTTTTTATATTTTTCACACATTGTTTTGCGAGAAAAAGTATTGTTTCCGGATATTTGAAGTACAGTATTGTACATTTAAATTATTTTTTGTCACTTTCGCACCCCATTTTCAACGGTTGGACTCCTTTTGAAACTATTCCGAAAAACCTGTTGAGTTTTTCGTGGATTTTTAGCAACCACATAATTATTTATTTGATCATTAATTCATCGTTCATCATCCTCAGTAAAAAGGCATTCATCTCTAGTAAGAGGGTGTGAAAAAGGAAATGGTGAAATATATAAGAGTATAAGACAAATAACTTTATAATGCATCTTCCGATTTACTTTACTATTTTTATTATAGTTTTGTAGTCGATTGAAATCCATTAAAACAATCTACAAAATTGTATGAAGAGTCGTACATTTCGATTTCTTAAATAGTGAATTCTTTAAATATCGTTGAATATTCATAATGACGCTGAAATGATAAAAGTATTATTAAGGAAGTAAGTTATTCGGAATAATTTCATTTTGTTATCTCTTTTCAATATGCAAATTGCAATCTATATCCATAATGTATTACGTATCAATACTATTTCGTCCAAATATAAGACATGCAGATGACTTATAACTATAACTACTAATTTACAACAATATTGTGTGAAATGCGACGTCTTGATGCTAAGATTGTACTATCTTAACCGAATTTTATGTGTATTTGCCAATAATCGATATCTAATATATTTAAATCATATTAATTACCTACAATAACTGAATAACATATTAATGTAGAAATGATGAGATCGATATTTATGTTAGGTGCGATTATCAATTCTGTTAAAATAAGATTAAAGAAGTGCCCTTATTGGCTATAATGAATAAACAAAAATAATTGGAAAAAAGAGAAACCCAGATTTATTGAATTTACTTTAAACTGTTACAAAGAGTCGTCAGTACTGTATATCAAATATGCATTTACCTCTGCCATTTTTGTTATTGTTTGCAACCTTTGTTCAAATATGCCGCCTAGATTCTACTACCAGGTGGCGCCACCCGCTATCCGCCTGACAGCAATACGTCACCACGTTACAGCCCCGGGGTAATATTACGCAAAAAAATCTAAGCAGGCTATACCGAAGAACACTTTCTCCTCTTTCGATTGACGCCTCTCCCGCGTTCACCGGAAGCACAGAGGGGCCACGCATAACAATATAAGTTTTGATCAACGCCATCTATTGGGAATCCGGCCTTCTAAAGGGCTCGAAATTTTCTAGTGGTTGGTACAGTATACCCCAAACTGGTGGATAGTATTCCCTACGGGAAAATTTGTACAAATAATTCCGATGGCATTCGTTCCGAATGCTAGGTTCCCGAAGGGATTTTTAACAAAGTTATTTCAACTAAAGTGTTTGACTGTTTGCCAAATTAATTTTTTTCTTTAATCGATTCAGATTCAATATGGTTGAATTAATTTTTATTTTTTAAATTCAGGTAATAGATTCAGATTAAATAAAATTGGCTGGGTTTCCGCCGGTATTAATAGGGAATTTCAAAATTATTGGCAAGGTTTCAGCTATTAAACACAGAATATGAATTGAGATTTGTGAAGGTGAAAAATATAAACAACTTAAAAGGCATATCAGCTGGGTTTCCTCCGTTTTTGAAAATATGTTGTGTGATTGGGATAGGGAATTGGCTAGTTACCGCCAAATTTGACGCAAATGGAAAATAAGATGAAAATAAAACAGAAAGGAAAGCTAACATGGCTGGGTTACCGCCGTTTAAAAAGAGAATAATAATAACAAGTCGAACGAGACAGGAAGGAAAATCTCAAATCAGAATTGGCTGGGTTCCCGCCGGTAGTAGAACCAGAAAATATATTTTTTTTTTAATATTTGGCAAGGTCACGAAAAGAAAAGAAAAGAGGAAATGCTCATGGTAATGAAATGAAACTTCTAGACATATATACATATAAGCCTTTAAATCAAGGATGAATCTCAGAGAGAAAATAACGTTAAATGGGCTTGAGACTTTAATATGAAAAACAATATTTTACTAGCTCTATGCAGCTACCAATTTACAAAAGTAAATTGTTGATTTCCTTTTTATTCAGCCGTTGATACCCCAAATCTGCATAGAAATAAAAAATGATTATTTTATTTTCTGTCAGTTTCGTGAAAAAAATAAATGGGTTTCGTAAGATAGTCTAGTTCAGCCGCGTTATTGCCCACTGGACATCAAGCTGATTTAGGATTGTTAGGCAGAAAGTAGATGGAAGTATGGTTACATAAGATAGAAGTAGGTTCAGCCGCATTTTGTCCACTAGACATCAAGCTGATTTAGGATTGTTAGGCAGAAAGTAGATGGAAGTATGATTACATAAGATAGAAGTAGGTTCAGCCGCATTTTGTCCACTAGACATCAAACTGATTGAGGATTGTTAGGCAGAATGTTAATAAAAATAAGGGGTTCTTAAATCTCTACTGAATTATAATTACCTTGGATGAATTAAGAAGATGTGTCAGGAATAAAACAAGCAAAGATGTTGTTGTAACCAGAATCAAAGACGTCTGGCCCGTAAATGAATCATTGAAGCATGGTGCTTTCAAGACAACATTTTCGACTGCTAGACCTTGTAGCCCAAGGAATAACCACAGGGCATAGGCGATGTTTTGACAATTCGATTTCAAATTTCGTCTGCTTTCTAAAGACGTACTGGCCGCCTGAGCCCAAAGGAATTTTCTACTTGCCTAAAATTTATTTCTTTTTTTCGATGCCACTTAATTTTAAATGTTAATAGTTGGAATGTTATCCTGTAAAAAGTTATCCTGTAGCAGCTTGCTAGCACCAAATGGCCCCCAATAGATAATACAAAATGACGCTGCGCTATAGAAATGTGGCAACACTGTCCTGAACAATCAATCATATGATTTCCGGTGGTTTCACATGGGACAGGATATGGTATAGCAGACGAATATTTCCCACGCTACAACGTTCAGAACCACGCTTCTTTTCTAGCTGGACGTAGATAGGTGAACTGCTTCCAACGGTTACAAAGAAAAGTTTGAAAAAATCTTTTCACCCTAAAACATATCCACAATTTGAGCTCGAAACCCTACTATTCCTACTATTTACCTTAAAGTCCTATAATACCCCCCCCCCCTTTCGGCTTTGATATCCGCGATTAAGGACAATCCAGCCATCATCCGTTGTTTTACTTTGAAATCCCAATAACACATACCTCCCTTTCGGCTTTGATATCCGTGATTAAGGACAATCCAGCCATAATCCTTTTTTTACCTCAAATTCCTATAACACATACCTCCCTTTTGGCTTTGATATCCACGATTAAGGACAATCCAGCCATTACCCTTTTTTCACCTGAAAGCCCTATAACCAGTGCCGGGCTAAATCGTTTCGTCATTGGTTTTAATCAAAATAATGAATCAAATGTATTATATATTGTTGCTGGATTATACTTTTTACCCTTATGATACAATCTGAATACAATGAAACAGAGAAAGGTAGAACACAATAAGAAACCACACTTTGACAATTCAAGTAAGAGAAAAAAAAAGAAACACAATTTATTTTTATTTTTTCGTCGGTTCGGAGGACCCTTTACCTGTAATTTAAAGAAAAAAGTATTTTAAATCCGGAAATTCTTTTAAAATTCATATAAAACCTTACGTGAATTCAACTGCTTCAAGGTTTCAACTTCAATTTTTTCCAAGCGGTCCATCTCTTGCATAACATCTAAGCGAGGTTTATACTTTGACATGTTAGAATCAAGTTTAACAAGAGTGAAAAGGCCTTTTAGAGTTCTTACACGTGACAGAATTACATACAGCCACCCTTGTTGACCATACTGATACCTAGGTTGCAAATCACCCAAGATTATAAAATCCATTGACTGTCCTTGGATTTTGTGTCCAGTAAGTACTAATGCAGAGACGCATGGAAGCTGGCAAACTGTAATACTAGTCTTGACCCCATTTACTGCTTCACGAATACTATGTTTTGCTGGCACCAAAGGAAAACAGCCAACCGGAAGACTAGAGTAAATCTGTTTTTCCTTCCAGCCACCTAAGCAATGCTTCATAATCATACAATCAACTTCGTCAGCGTAGACGGCATGAACATAACTGGTTCCTCCACAGTGGACGACTCGAATTTTGGCATTAGGATGCAACATAACATTTTGAAGTGTAGAAAGAGTTCCATTAGCCACTCCATGAGGAACATCGATATTGTTCTTCACCAAGTAGTCTTCTCCAATAACAGCATAAAGACTTCCTACGGCATCCAAACGGGATTCTTTTAATCCTCGAATACGCTCTTGTTCCTTTGCTGTGAAAACATCTCCGTCTCTTGACTTCTTCGTTGATAATCTTGCTTCTATTAAAATCACTCCACGTCGACCCCAATCACTATCATTTTCTCGAATTTCAGGCAAATCTTGAAGCATTTGTTGTACGCAATACTTTACTGAATTTTCTCTCGCATTATTGTTCGGGACAGCAGTAGTTGTACCTTGAGGTGGAAGAGATGCGAGATTCTCTGAAATAGTACAATTTAAGAAAATTAAGTTTACGACTTAATGAATCTACTTTAGATTTTTAAAAACTATAGTTTTAAAAAATCACTTACGGGCCTCGATAATTCGTTCGTTAATGAACTCGATATCTTCCAAAGTTTGTTGATTTGTTCTAAACCTCGCCAAAATCTCCTTCCATTTTTGATCCGTTTGTCTATGATTCTCAGTTAGAATAATAACGTGTGTTACGCCATTCTTCCAAGAATGATAGCCACGGAAGTCGGATGAACCACTGTCAGGACCGTCAGGACGTTGAAAAATATACGTTGCTAAGGTTGGCGGAAGCTGGTAGAAATCTCCACTAAAATAATAATATTTTAAAAATAATTTCAAAAATTGGTGATAAAAAAATATTAAAAAATTTACCTTAAAATCAAGTGTACGCCACCGAAAGGCAAGTCCGGTCTATCTTTCAATTTTCTTAATCTGGTGTCAAGCAAATCATACATTTCTTTTTTCGTCATGCTAAACTCGTCAATGAAAAGAACTCCAACTTCCGACCACGCTTCACGCTGTGAGTGTGAAGGATCCGGTGGATTTTTTTGAATTTGAATTCCTAGAGCACAGTGAAGGGTGCAACCACCAACGAGTACCGCTGCAATACCACAATTTGCGGTAATGACAACGGAGGCCGAAGAATGCCAACGTCTAGCGTAATCGACGAATGCTTGAACCACTCTAGATTTACCAGTTCCACCAGCACCACCCAGATAAAAAATCATTTGTTCACTTTCGCAAAAAATTTTGGCCAGATGATTCCTTATCTGGTCTGAAAATTTGCGACACTTAAATTCTTGAGCGCTGGGGTCTTCCTGATTAGCAGTCCAAATGTGCTTTAACAGGGAGGCAGCACATAGAATAAAAGCATTATGCTGTTTATCATTTAAAGTCCAATGCTGGGAATGGTCTTGAATTGATGGGAAATTTGAATCCAGTTCAGGCGGGTTACTCCCTTGAGTTGCTAGTTTCAGATGTTTACTTTCACGAAGAGCTTTTTCCAAGTTTTCCATTAAATCCACTCGAGGGGTTACGAAGCAGTCATCTAGAATTGAGGAACTTTTACTTCTTGGAGGAATCCTTTCCCCCAAGGTTTCGCGACCAGGTAGCTTGAAATCACTTCTAGAACGTTTCTTCGGCATGTCTCGGATCGCTTGTTTCACGTCTTCGGAAGAAATTTCAACTCGTTTCTGTGGCTGTGGTGTCAACTTCAAGGGATTCGATGACCCAAGAGCGGCCAAGGAATCCAGAAATTCTTTCGCGGTCCCGAATTCGTCCTGCTGTTCTTCATCTTCTTCAGGATGATCCATGAGGTTGTCCTCTTCATCGTCTTCCACTTGTATCCCATCGTCGTGCTCAAACTCTTCGTCTAAATCTGGCTCTTCTCTCATACCTGTTCTGCAAAAGCTTTCATGCCAATCTTGTAAGTTTTGCAGAATATCGCGAGTGATGCGATTGGATAGCAGTTCTTCTTCTTTTTCAAGGAAAGCTTCCCACCAAGATTGCCCTTCTCTTCGCAAATCTTCAACGCAGCGAAACGGAAAGAAGAATATGAGTACAGCTTCGGCATAATACTCTCTCTTTTCAGTGCGGTCTGCAGCACTGAGTGAACTATTTTCGGCAAGATCAAGAAGGTCCGGTAACCGCTTCCCAATGAACTTTGTCCAGTAGACGCGTGTTCTTTTCTGATGACCATGAGTATCTTGTAAAGGATGGCCAGCCTGGAATCGATGGTATTTTTGACCTGATTTTCGTACTGTAGTCTCCTCTTCATCTTCTTCATTTTCACTACAGCTCTCTCCTTTGTTAAAATAAAAGACAAAAAAGACATAATTTTTACTTACTTAATAAATACTGATGTTCAGTTTTTTTCTGAATGAAATAAAAAATGAGTTTAAATACGATACCGTTTTCTTCTCCTGGAACAGCATTTTCAGCGGGAAGTTTGCAAATTTCTTGAGAATTAAGAAATTGCCAGTAGTTCAATTTCCGGAATTCCACCTCTTCACTACGGAATACGTAATGATATATGGAAGCGTGAACTGTTCCGTTTTTGCTAACCGATGCATAAAGGGGTTCTTTCTTGAGGAATGCCATTGCCTGATTAAGTGGCAGGGTGACGGTTTTGTGGGACATGTCAAAGATTTTAATTCCTCTCAGACAAGCTGCTGCTAAAGGGGCTCCAACTGCTTCACTATTAGTTGAAGCTCTAGACGAGGCGATCAAACGGCCAAGTCCGATGGAGTAATTTGAGCGAACAGTGCGAGTTGATGTCTGAAAAAAAAAATTCAACTCAAATTTAGATTAAAGTTTTCTTTGGTGTACATACTTGTGGCTGTACAGATATCCCTCCCCCAGCTTCTTCTTGGTTAGTATCAGAAATGGAAGAGGGTCCATCGACGACGGTATTCTGTAACAATTGAGTAACTGTATGAAAAAGGAACTCAAATAAAAAATAATAATAAAAATATCTACTTGGTGAAGCAAAGCAAGCAAAGCTTCTGTTTCTTCATAATGCCGAGTCAGCACACGCAAAACATCATTCATGCATTGCTCGCTTTCCCTACAGTGTTTCGTTACATAGGCCCCCATGTACATGCTTACTCGCTGGTTTTCAACGTAACGAACACAATTATTCCAAGGAAGAACGGCCAAAAGAGACGAATTGCACTCTGTAAGTCTAATAAAGGAGGGCCGTTTTCTCATAAAAAATTCCAAATTGGTAACGATATCTGCATTTTAAGTTTTATTTTAGTCAAAATTTCAATTATAATAGATTTAAATATAATGAATTAGTCTTACTGCCAGAAACGGAATAAATTGGTTTAACCATGGTATCTTCTACTGGTTCCCGCGGTAGCTTGTAACGACAGTCTCTACCGCGCTTTTTAAAGCAACTTGACCTATGCCTCCAGTCGTGCAAGTTTACGTCAATTTGAACAGCAGCAACTTGTAGAAGCCATCTTTGATACTCTAGCGAAAAGCCGTTTGTTTCAGGTCTTTTTGGAAGGCCAATCCATTTCAAGTCAATCACTTCGTCTTGGTTTAGTTTTCCTCTTCCAAACAATCGTTGAAATCCTTCTTCCATGACCCTATCCAGCTTGTGAGTTATTGTAAATCTTCTACGGCAACCTAAGCATGACAGTAGCTTGCTCTCTTCTTGGTCGTGTGCAGGTTTTCTTCGGTTTATTTCAAGTAAGGCTTGGCTTTTCAATTCTAGATTTTCGTAACATTCTTCACATTGAAGTGCAATATTCATTTCGGTAATCGGAAGAACGAGTTCCCCTGTGCAGGTACTATTGATGTATTCTTTCATGCAAGAAGAGAGGTTTGAAATCACGTCTGTTTATAAATAGTAGAATAATTTTTATGAATAAAAAGAAGTGAAATAAAAAAAATCAGTTTTGACAGATATATCATTATTACCCGATGGCTGGTTTTCCAGAACTTCGATATCCATCTCATTTGGAGAGTTTTGGGTGTTTTGCAACTGTTGAGATTCGTCCACATTTTCACCTAAGAATGTCATTGTTTTATTAAAGAATTTCTCTAAAATGTTATTGTATAACATTGCTAATTTTATTATATTTTTATTGCGAATTTTTTTATTACCTGAATGTGAATTTCCAGGAACATCAATATCCATCTGATTTGCAGATTTTGGCGTGTTCTCCAACTGTTGAGTAGAGCTGGCACCAGTTTCGCCTATTTATAAATACGAATGAATCATTAAATAAAATATCATATTTTAAAATAATATATATTTAATATAGTTTTCCAATAATAATTGTATATAACCTGCCGAAGTTGCTTTCTTACGGTGGAGTCTGTTATTTTTAACACAGTCCAAGACCAGGCGACTCTATAAATAAAATACTTTTAAAGACGTAAAAATACTTTTACTCTTATATAATTTGAACTTACCTGTTTAGGCATAGTTAGGGTAACTTGCTCATTTCTTAACGTTTCTGGAATATTCAAGCTCGTACTTTGGAATTTTCCCTTAATGTCACGATGACCATAGATCCAGATGAGGAAATGAGCATGCAAGGTAAGTCGTCCCTGTTCCTCAACAACTCGGACCCAAGCTTTTGGCACTCCAAAAAACCCACCACGTTTAAATGGCCTACCACTTTTAACGTCCCAGCCGATAACATGAGAGATAACGAGATCAAGAACGTGCTCGAAATGCAAAGCTGCAGCACCTGGATTTTTTGCAATCAAATTGAATCGGTAGGATGCATCTGGGGCCTTTCTTCTGTACTTGTCCTCGAAATCATCGCCCATTGCGTAAATTCCTATCTGTATAGATTGTGTGTCATCTGGACTAAACGTAAGCCAAATTTGGGCCTTTCCTAATGTATTATGAGCAGCGTAGACTTCCAGTCGATTTCGAGCAGCAGCAGCATGCGAATGTTGTATAGGTTGACTAACGACGGAGATTTCTTTGAAAAATTCTAAAGCTGCTCCGCTTACACCTTTCGGTGGATCCGGGTATCGAAGCCCTGTAAAAACGAAATCGTTTAAAATACTAAAAAAGTAATTGAATTTAAAAAATGCTATTACTTCTGTCGACTGCAATAGCGCACTGTTTTTTGTATTTTGCAACTTCTTCCATATCTTTGAGCGGCACTTTCCCAAATACCTCAGCTCGAGGAGTGTCACCTTCGTTGGCATAGTAAGAAGGAAGTTTTGCTTGTACGAAAGCCTTTGTTTTTACTGCATTTTTAGCCATCAAGCTATACATAGGTAGAACGAAGTCCGGTGTTTGAAACTGACGACCACTGATATTGAGATGGTATTTTGCTAAAGCAAGCTTCGAAATCTTCTTTATTCTTGGCGTTATCCAACCTCCAAGTCCAAAAGGATACTTATCGGGAAGAAGGGCCTCCAGGTGCTGGCCATCATTTTCATTAGCATACTCTTTCAATGGACGAACAGCATACGTATTTGAAGAAACATGACGACTTGAACTAGTGCCACTTAATCCTCCCAAAACATCTACGACTTGTTGATGGGAATTCAGGCCGATTGCCTTAAATGCACTTATTGTAACTGTTGAAGACATAGACACAGCAGAGTCCATTTCTTCCTTGCTTCTTTGAAGTGAAGGACCACCATCGGATGTAGATTCACTGTTGTTGTTGTCTTCTGGGGGAGGAATGGCTACCACAAACATTTCCGGAGAAACATTTAGATTTTCGATATTAGGCGACACTGCTCGAAGCTTTTTCAAGTTGGCTTCATCACGCATGATTGATTTCATCACTGGATTCTTCACCCGCTCCCAAAATGAAAGCAGTTTGGCTATTTTCTCCGGTTCCACCAAGTACTCCGCCTTAGTCGCAGCAATTTGGAGCTTTGAATAGGCAGTTTTGTCACTCGCATAAGGGGACAGTACAGCAACGCGAAGTGGAGCATCTATTGTCCGTAATGGTAACATATCTCTCACCAGTGTAGTATCCAGTTTGGTACAGTATGTGTGACCATGCAAGCGAGCGGCACCACCGTAGCCGTTACCACTAAATCTGATGATTCTTCCGTGAGATTGGACTGGTCTCACCAAAGACATTGATGCTTCAGTCATATTTTGTAACTAAAAGTATTTTTTAAAAAATCATTTTTAAAATAAAAGAAATATCGGTTAATATTAATTGAATACGTACCTCCTTTGGTAGCCTCCCGATGTAGTTTCCGTTTCGTATTGAAAATTTTGGAACTGAACCACGATTCAAAGAGGGAAAACATCCATACTTTTGGCAAATAAAAATTTTATATGGGTGACTACAATTTCCCGGAGTTTCACAGCACTCCACTTTTCTGACTCCTTGTTGTGAAAGTAGAACACCTCTAAACTGAGTCCACTCAGGAAATTTCGTGCTGACATCATACTGCGCGATTAACTGTGGGTGTAGAGGTTTTTCAAAATTCTCTCCCGTGCCGTCTGGAGTTTGGAGCAATTCGAAAAATTCGCTTGGAACCTCTACAGGGCGGAAGTATTTTCCATCAGAAGGGAAACGGCAGAACTGGTCGCAAACTGCACAAACAGTAATTTCTTCGTTATATTTGTCTTGCATTTTGCGTTCGAGCTCCATCAAATGCTTCATTTCTACTGGTTTTGGTTGCATTTCGTCATTATCCAGCTTTTCAAGATCTTCATCAGTGCACACTTCCGTCGGACTGCAATGTGGAAGTCTGGTTCTTGAACCACGGGCAACAACTGTAACGTTTGAGCCATCCTATGAAGACGAAATTTTAAATTTAGCTCAACAATTGATATTTAGTTTTTAATTGCTGAGCTAGTTTAAAAAAATTACATTTGCAGCACTTCCGCTTTTAGATTTTGACTGACTTGGCCCAGTAGATGATGACTCCCCTGGTCCACTTTGCGGTGCATTGAAGGAACTCCAGTCGCTTCCACTTTGTAATATTGACTCCCTTGGTGCCCCGGATGTTGATTTCATTGGTTTATTTGATGTTGATTCCATTGGTCCAATTGATGTTGATTTCCTTGGTCCCCCGGATGCTGACTTCTCTGGTCCTCGTGATGTTGATTCCTTTCGTCCAATTGATGGCGATTTCAGTGGTCCTCCGGATGTTGATTTTCTTGGTCCCCCGGATGCTGACTTCTCTGGTCCTCGTGATGTTGATTCCTTTCGGCCAATTGATGGTAATTTCGGTGGTCCTCCGGATGTGGACTTCCCTGCTCCACTCGATGTCGAATCATTTGGTCTACTTGTCTTTGACTCCCTTGGTCCACTTGTTTTTGATTCCATTGGTCCCCCGGATGTTGTCTCTCCTGATCCTTTTGATGTTGATTCGCTGGATCTCTGAGCGTCCTTTAGAAATTTAAAGTAACACTGTATACCTTGATGTTTTGAAATATTTTCACTGTGAACAACTTACACGAAATCTATTGCGCAATGCTTCAGGAAGCTGTAGACGCACATTTTGAATTACGTTTGAGGAGTTATTTGAACTTCTCATACCCTACAGTTTAAAGAATAATGTGAATTTAACAAAAATTAATGGAATGAAATGTGACACTGCTTTTTCGAAATATTAATTTTTCTTACATCCTGTCCAGTTGCACCTGATAGGTGGTTAGGTCTCATCAAAGGAGGTAGTTCCAATGGAGGAGGTAATCCTTCTTCCAAATTGATTGTAGGAAACGGATTATTCACCAAGGACTGTAAATCAACTCGTGAGGGATTATAATCAAGCAAAGGTTGTGCTGCTTCAAAACGAATACTGTAATAAAATTGATAAATTAGTTAGTAATATTTTAATTTCAACAATAATTCAATTACGCCGAAGCAGATGCAGGTAATTGAAGATTGCTTTCCCTGAAAATAAAAACACAAGAAAATATTTATAATATAATCATTCACTACGTAGTTCAATAGTTTTTTAATTGTGAAAGTAAACAAATTGAGCCAAATTCAATATAACAAAAATTAAATTTACTTATCAGCGTCCGGTTTTCTCTTCCTACTGTATTGTACCGCGTTGTTAGGGCGGTTGAACTGTACACCAAGTTCCGGAGGAACTGCTTGCTCCTCAGTTCTTGGGCGGTTGATTAGTACATCAAGTTCCGGGACAATGTCTTCCTCATCTGTTCTTGGTCGTTTGGATTTATCGTATTTACGAAGATTAGTTTTTTTTGGAGGCATGATTGATTCAATCGTCTGTCTTGAGAGATCACATATATAGGCCTATTACGCTCTATTTTATAGTCAAAATGTAGCTTAAGACTTTCAACTGGCAGCCACCGGAAACAGAATGTACTTCAAACTACTAAAATTCAAGTGAATCCTTAGTCTTACTTAGATAGAGGGCGGCAGAGTGCACATTCGCGCCACTTCAATAGAGACTTGAGGATGCTCCATCTACCTAAATTCTGCTACAGTAGCCGGCTACGCCGCTACGGAGTGCTCTCTGTACTCCTTCTCGAAAGCTGAAGCATATATTTTCGCTCGGCATTATTAGAACAAGATAATGAAAGATTTGTGTCTTAGATTTTCTATATTTTTCTTTTTTTTGCAACAAGCCAACAATTTTGTTCCGTTCTGTTTTTGGTCTTGGCATGAAATAGAACAGAGGAAACGGAACACAATATTTTGTGAAGCAGGATGAATTAGGACATTCCAAGTGGGAATGAACGAAAATAAACGTTTAATTAAAATAAAAAATTATGGGTAAGGCGATACCCACCTCCTCGCCTATCGATTCAAGGATAACAGCCTCTCTTTTTACATGGCTGCTCTCCTTGATCATCTATATGATGAATAATGCAGTGAAAAGGACGATAACTGGAGAAAAAATATAAATAAAATTTTCAATTTTTTTTTCATTTTTTGGAGCGTGTCATTTTTACCTGTACAGTTAAAATAAATAAATAATGAAGCAAAAACTATTGAGAAAACTAGGTAAAGATGTTAAAACATATTTGCATACCTATCCAGTCATGTGACTATTTTGAGTAAATTAACTATAACTCATATTAAACAGGCAATTTCTCCTAACTAATGTGTTTAATTATAATATAATATTATAATAAATTCATTTTGATATTGCTTAATCAGTGATGTAAAGATAATTTTACGTACAAAACTCATTTTGTTTACACCTACGAATCTCGTGCGCAATCGTTTTCATTTTAGTTACCGAGGAAGTCTTCGGGGGGCCAACCTGTAAGTGTTGCTGATGTAGTGCCAAATGATACTTTTTTATCCCAAGAAAATGTGTGAAATGTCGTCATAAATAAACATCTTTAATCAATTGGGATATGATGGCCCAATTCTGCCATCCAGCACGGAGCCATATATCTATGTTACTACCGACTGTCATCTTTATTAACGCAATCAAATGAATTTTTAAAGAATTTAAAGATTAGAAAAATAATATCATATATACATCCGTTAATCATGTACTTTCTCAATTCAGTGCAATATGAGGCTGATTCCATTGCTTTATACCTACCTTCAATTAAAATTACCATTACTGTGATTAGGTGGATGTTACCATTGATATTATTAATCACGGTTATCATTTGAATCATAACGCGTGAAGAAGGGAAATCAATTACAACTCGGAAAACTTCTTTGAAATAAGGGATCATCTTATACCAGGAAATAACGCCGGTTTTATTCCTATTCTCCTAAGAAAACAGCCAAAATGAGGATAATATAATCGCCAGATGTATATTGCTTTAGATTTCATATTTTAATAAAAGGGAAGTAGTGCCATTCAAAGGAATATTATGAGGTAGAATTCATGGTATATTGTTTTTTTATTAGAATTCCCATTACCATGCAATAGGCATTTTTTATCAATCTTATTGCATTCGATGACATAAGAGAAATCAAAATTGATATAATGTACTTTAAATTGATACGAAGAGGCATTCACCAGGCCTATATTCATCCACCTCTGGAATTCTTGTTTATAATCTCGGTTTAAATGTGCCGCCAAGTTTCTACTACCATGTGGCGCCACCGGCCATTCATAGCACCCGATTGAGTTACGTCTTGGCCCCAGGAAAACTATGCAAAATAATGTTATTAATGTAACCAGCCTATGGTATTCTGATTACCATGACTTTGCAGACTAGGTAAAGCGTATTTGCATACCTATCCGAGTCGCAAGTCTGTGCTATAGATATGCTGTGTTTAACATGCATTCATATGCATTTGTCTTTGTTCGTTCACCTGTTCAAATTTGCCGCGTAGATTCTACTACATGGTGGCGCCACCGGCCACCCATGTGCCCGATCGCGCTACGTCATGGCCCTAGGGTACAATTATGCAAAATAATCTAACCAGCCTATAGTAGAGAACACTTTCTCCTCTTTCGAATGATACCATTCACGCGTTCACCGGAAGTACGCAGCGGTCAGGCATGAGGAAACAAGATTGATCAACGCCATCTATTGGGTTCCAGGGACAACTTGGGCCCTACACCAAATTTTTTTTCAACATTTTTTTCAACACACATAAGAATTTTTGGCCATCTAACTGCCGGTTAGAATCCCTTCGGGAAATTTATATTCAGAATGATGATTCAAGATAATATAAGAAATTTAAGATTCATTTTCATTGATACTATCACAGTATGGTGCTAATAAATATAAAATGCGGCTGTAGGTGGGCGGAAAAAGGGTGTGAAAAGGACCGGGACCGCACCATTTTTTCTGAGTCATCTAAAATAGTTTGGTATGAAGGCCGTGATGAACGCAATGATATTTTATGCACAACTGGACGATTTTAGACTGCTCATTTATTTATTGTTAAATCCTTATAAAATATTGAAAACTAATGATTTCATTTTCCAGGATTTCTAGTATCACAACTTCGTTATTTACTAAAAGGTGATAACAAAAATGTATGCAACTAGTACTTATACTCTCATTCATACACCGACACTTAAAAAAAGTTTCAACATATGCCAATTCTTTTTATCTCGTGTTTTATTGCCGCTTTTATCTTCGCTAAGGGAACTTAATGATAAGACTGAACACTCAGAGAATGCGGTGTTACAAGTACCGTGCACGGTGCACCGTAGATGGAACATTTGCTTGTTGGGCAGGGAGTCGTTGAGGAACCAGCATACCGAGAAGGACGGTAGACTTCTATAAAAAATACTCGTTCTTCAGTTTAGGATAGTTCAGTCGAGTTGCGACCACCGAAAGGTTATATTGTCATCCGAACAATAGAAAATAAATAAAATGCAGAAAACTGTAAGTTCTCATCAACATTTCAAACTGTTAAATAAATTATCCAAAATTTAAATTAAAATATTGTCTGGTGAAAAATAAATATAATTGCAAACTACATAAGCTACTTTCATTGATGTAGCATTTAATTCTTTTATTTCAAAGAGCAAGTACAAGGACCGTGCCGCATTGCTCGTATCAAGTTCGACACTTGCCTTTTATTCTTGGTTCAAAATCGACTTGCCTCTTTGGTTCATCCTTATTGCATTCCTATTGGGATTCTATGCGATCATCAAGCGATATAGCTATTGGAAAATGGTGGTACTCACTCTCAAACGTGATCTCGGGTAGCAGCAATTATTCCTATTCTAAGAGCGTGCGTATGCCTCATATTTCAAAACAACATCTTACACAGGTATTTAAAACTTTATGCAAATCTTTACTTCCCCGGGAAGTCGCATCAACGCAACAACTCCGTCGTCCCATCCGTCTTTGAAGAGAACGTAAAAAAGCATCCGAATAAAATCTGCTTCTACTTTGAAGATCAAGCTTGGACTTTCAAACAAGTTGGTCTACATTTTTAAAATTTAGTAAGGAATATATGATCGAAAAACAATGTGCATTTACACTCGTTTAGATAAGTGAATTGAGCAACCGGATAGCTCATGTCTTCGATGAAGCCGGTTTCAAACGAGGAGAGACAGTGGCTCTTTTCATGGAGAACCGTCCCGAATATGTGGGGATTTGGTTGGGTCTCGCCAAAGTCGGAATCGTCACAGCTCTCGTCAACACAAATCTACGGGACAAATCCCTTCTTCATGCCCTCAACATCGTTGATGCTAAAGCTGTCATATTTGGAAACGAATTTGCTGAGGGTATTAGCCTCTACGCTAGCATAATACCTATATAATTATATATTACTTAAATAATGCTTAATTCTGTGCGTATTTTATCAAAAGCTAGCTCTATTCAATAAGCTTATACTAGCAAGCGTGTTTCGTTCCACAATTCCGGTCTCAACATTACTTTCATTTAAGCAACGCTCATTTAAGTGTTAATTAGACCAAAAACTTATTCATTGGAGCGTATAGTCTGCCTATTTTTATCTTGAAAATCCCCTTTACCGTATAAAAGCTATTGACTTCGTGAAAATGATTTTTCTTTTAACAGCTTTGGAAAGTTTGAAGGGTAAACTGAGCCCTTCTATACGTCTCTACGGCTTTGACATGAATGCCAACGATAACATTCCAAATGGGGCCATCAATATGGACAATCTTTTGAAAATCGTCTCTTCTAGTCCTCTGCCAGGTCCTCAACGCTGTAATTATGGAGATAAGATACTATATATTTACACATCCGGAACCACTGGGCTTCCTAAAGCGGCGGTCATTAAGCATTCTCGGTGGGGTATAAACCATCGGAAATTTAAAAATATTATAGTGTCTGTGGTTGTTTCCAAGCTAAAAATATTTTAATAATGCTTATATCTTAACAGATTCTTATTCGTGGCTTACGGAGGTTTCCACAGCAGTAAAATCCAGCGGAAGGATACCATCTACGTCACTCTGCCTTTGTATCATACAGTTGGGGGAATGATCGGGATCGGAAATGCTCTTATCTTTGGCTGCACGGTTGTTCTCCGGAAAAAGTTTAGCGTCTCTCAGTTTTGGAATGATTGTATCCGTTACGAATGCACGGTAATCATAACTATATCTTAATGAGTTACTTTTTCGTTCATTGATAATGAGTTACTTTTTCGTATATTTATTTTCAACTTGATACAGGCGTTTCAATACATTGGAGAGATGTGTCGTTATCTTCTGAGTTCTCCTCCACGGCCCGAGGATAAGAGTCACAAAATTCGGTTAATGTTTGGAAACGGGTTGCGTCCACAAATCTGGGAGGAGTTTGTCCACCGATTCGATATTCCCAACGTTGCTGAAATCTACGGATCAACGGAAGGGAACTCGAGCATAGGTAAATGAATTAAACAGGTTTTCATATTAGAACAGCGATAAGAAATTAGTAGGGCTAATGAGGTGGGATGATGGCGGGTAACGGTGCTTTTATTTGTGTCAAATGAGGAGTATCAGCAGTGTTCTCAATATATGTATAAAACAAGTTCAACAACTGCAAGGAGCTTCTAATAATTTATCTGACACAATTTCCAGTTAACAATACTGGGCGAGTGGGCGCCATAGGAGCCGTCTCTCTAATCGCTCCTTTCGTCTTCCCTCTTGCCCTAATTCGAGTATCGCAAGAGACCGGAGAACCCCTCCGCGGACCGGATGGATTATGCATTCGATGTCTGCCAGGCGAAACTGGCATGTTTATTGCCAAAATTAGGGTAAATAATCCATTCAGTGATCTACCTGGATATATTGACGCCGAGGCCACTCGCAAGAAAATTGTCCATGACGTGTTCTCCAAAGGCGACTCCCACTTTCTGTCCGGTGACATCTTGTCCATGGACGATCTGGGCTATCTCTACTTTAAGGATCGTATTGGAGATACATTCCGATGGAAAAGTGAAAATGTCAGTACTACCGAAGTAGAGGCTATTATAAGCAATGCCACCCAGCTCAGAGATTGCTGCGTTTACGGAGTTGAGGTCACTGTTTGTTTATTTTTCCTTCAAAATTAAGTTTATATCCTAAAATAATTTTTGGCAATAACGGATGTTCAATGCTTTAATATAATATGTATAGATTCCTGGTTCAGAAGGACGAGCTGGAATGGCTGCTATTGTCGACACCGAAAAATCTCTGGATTTGGCAGCTTTGGCCAAAGAACTGCAATACGTTCTTCCGTCTTATGCTCGCCCTCTTTTCATTCGCTTGGTTAAAGAAATTGACTTGACAGGAACTTACAAACTGAGAAAAATTGATTACCGTAATGAAGCTTACGATCTTACCAAAGTTAAAGACCCCATTTACTTTCTGGATCCTTTTTCTCAGTCTTACATTCCTTTTACTTCATACCTTTGCGACCAACTGCTCAATGGAAAACTAAAAGTATAATTATTTTTAGCCTGCGCTTCGTGAAATTTAATTTTTTTCAAAGTTTCAATTGTATTTTATCATGATTCATTGAAACGGTGAACGATGCGAATTTATGTATTAATTACGGTACATCAACCATTCTTAACAGTTCAAAATATACTAAAGGAATAAATAATCAGAGAATGCGCTGCTGTTAAATCGCGGTTATATCTATCGATTCTTCATGTCCCTGCTGTCCCCTCCTTCTGGTCTGGCGACGGCTGTAGTCTATCGTACTTCAGGCCTTCTGCTTGACCGCAAGCAGAAAAGTTATAGCCAGTTGTTTTTAAATTAAAGGCCATTGGCAAGCACGTATCTTTTTCCAAGTGAATTGCTTATAGCTATTGAAAATGGCAAAGCGTATCGTCAAAAGAACCAGAAAGGAATCAAAGGCTAAGAGCAGCGATCTTCCCAAAACGGCAGATATTATCGGACGTCTCCTAAGTATGCCATGATTCACTGCGTTATGTATTATTATTTATAGATATTTTGTCATAATTCATAGAATCGTCTTTTATATTGAATAATTATTTATAGAAGAAAATTATTGCGCAGTACTTCCTACCATTATTAATGTATTTTCTCCTTATAAAAAGAGAGACATATGGATGATATTGTCGAAGATATTTTTCAATACTTGGATTACCATAGCCTTAAATCAGCTTCAATGGTCTGTAAATCTTGGCACAAGACAATCTGTCACTCCAAAATCTGGCAGAAACTCATCGAAAGAAATGTATTCTACCTTATGCGATAAATAGTACCGTGGTATCACATTTGTTCTTATTCCTTGATTGAAGGTGTTGCATAACCCGTTTTGGGAGTGCTTGTGGAACAGTCTTTCAGTAGACGAACTATTGATCAAACTGAGCCAAAACACGCTTAGCGATGCTGCCAGTGACGACGATTACCCAACATTTTATCGCGATTTGGCTCATAAAATAGGATGCTCTGTAGAGGTTATTTTAACATTGTCATACATCATCTTTATCATCAACTTCAACTCCGTTACATAATCACGTTCTATTTTTATCTCAATTTTCATTCATTCATAAAGAGTATTCGAAATAATTGGCGGACTGGAAAATTTTCATTGAGGCAACTTTCTCTTGGAAACAGTGACGCTGTTCAAATCGATCAGAAGAAGCTAGTCATCCATAAATGTTGCGGGCATGTAGATATTCATTTTAATATGAAGGAACGCAAAGATCTTCTAGCTCCCGAAACGGTATTATCAATAATAAAATATAAAATAAAGTTTGAATTCTCCACTGACCACAAGAATGTCTTATTAATAAATGAATCGCAATTTTAAAAATAATATATTATTGTTGTTGTTGTTTTTTCGAAAGGAAATCAAATCCGTGAGACGTTTAGCTGCTGCTAGAGGAGATGGCATATCTCCGGCCTTTGCATTTCATCGTGACACGTTGGTTACGGGCCTAAATAGGGGTCAGCTATGCTTTTGGGATATGGCTAATCAAGCCAGAGACCCTCTGGTAAATTTTTATGAAATCGTGTTTTCTTTCTATTATTGATACTATATTTTTAAAAAAATTAAATATATTTTTAAACAAGCCTCTTTTGGTGATGGACATCCCGGAATTGCCTCAGCAAAGTGTCATCCACGGTGGGAATCTTCGGTTTCGATTTGAAGTGAGCGAGCTGAAGTTCAGTCCTAGTGGGCGATACCTAATCTCTTCCACAACCGTCGACGACAGCGTAACATTACACAGCAGTCTTATTTATTAATTTGTAGTTAACTTGAAATTATCGGGAACACGGATACATAACTATCATGTAGGACGATTTGTTTGATGAGCAGCATCTGGTCAACCTGTGGACTGTAATTTCTCATCGACCTGTAATTCAATTGAGTCACCTTCAGCGAATATCTGTCCGTCATCACCATGGCTTAAGCCAATTTGTTGGATTCGACGATGATCTAGTGGTCCTATCCGTGAAACCACTCCGATGGGCAGTCCCTGGCACCGGACGATGCTTTATAGAAGTCCGAACAGTGAAACCTTACAGTTCAGACGGCTCTTCACTTGATCTAGTTCGTAGGATTGATGGACCCGTCTGCCTTGCAGCACATTACTCGCGCGGGATTCTTGTCACGGCAGGAGAAAACGCTGGCAGAAATATTACGTAATTTTTTTATTTAATAAAAATGGTTTGTATCATTATTTTGGCCTAATATTTAAAAAATGGTTGTGAATAATTTGAATAGGGTTAGAAGAGTGACTGCTGAAGGGGTCGATGATGCTATGACTAGGATAATTCCCGACTGCGATTCGATCCATTCAATTAGGTAAATGGACATTATAATACCGAAAGAAACAATTGCATCATATTTATTCTGCAGGCTTGTGGGAAATGAGTACATCGTCAGCTGGCATAACAGCAAGGATCTCATGGTGTGGGATTTGCAGGCAGTCTTACGCTACTCGTCCTCCACCATTCCAACGGAATGCTTATCACCTTTCCTGATCCAAAGTCATAAGAATCCAATCTCAAGTGGGGATAGAGATCTCTTGCACTATGATCGCTTCGAGGCTGACGAATTCGGGATTGCCTTAACGATAGATTGTCGATCATCCAATGATGTTTTGCCCATAGAAATGTATCATCAGGAACGACTCCAGACTGCTCGACGTCGATTTTTATATATTATTGATTTCAAGGCGATTATCACTGTCTAGTTAATCATGCTTGTATCCAATTGATAGTCAGAAAAATAACACTGCGCACATAGGTATTATTCCAAGAATCATTTAAAGATGATAGCTATATGCGCAGTTATACAGGCGTTAAATCGGTTTAACAATAAATTAATACAAGACATTTCTATTATTAAAATTTATTTTACTTTCCTTTTTCCTTATAGCTTTGCATCACCGTATGCATCTTTTCACATTTTTCTCTTAATTTACAATAAGAGATACGTTTTGAGACAGTCTTTTGCCGTTCTGCCTTCTTAACAACAACTTTTCCGCTCCTCTTGTCTATAACATTTGTGTGTAATTACTTTCCCGCTTGTTATATCAACAATAGTTTAATGCAATAAAGTATATAACAGATTAACGATGACATAAAGAATTTTATTTAATATTTGTTCACATCAACTCTTATATGCAACCACTTGCTATTACCTAAGGGTTTTAAAATATTAATTCATTTGATACTTTTTATATTTTTGAAATGTTTTCTATTCCATTCTTTAGGTAGCAAGCGAGGCGAGAGACAACCCTACGCAGTATAAGTATTGGTCATAAGCCATTTTATACATCGTATAAGTCATAACATATAGACTCGACCTCTACGTTAAAATGTAGTATGCACAGTAAAAACTTTAAAAAAGAGATATTTCATTATTTTTTTTTATTTTTTTTTGCAAACACATTTCTTCATCATAAAGAATATTTCACAAAGAAAAAGTAATGAAAATGGTCATAATTGCGGTTGGGTGAAATTACACACCAAACTGACCAGCAGCTCTGGTAATAAGAGAATCTGCGCAAATTAATGTCGAAAAAGCGCAGAAGCATGTATAACTATTACACGCGTTGGTAGAAGTTTTGAGATATTACACTGATTTGAAACCTTCAAGTCATATTTCTTGTTAGCAGCTGTTCATGTTCAGACGTTTATTATAGTTAGCTTTTTTTAAATTCTTATTTACTTCGCACTGTGATTATTATCAGTGTCATTATTGCTGTTCCACATTTTTGGGGATTTCTTTTTAGAACTGGTTGCTCAGTATGTCGAATGACAGCCGTTTGGGTCATATCGTCAGTATTCTTGGACTCTTCCTGATCAGTAAGCCAATTACAAAATTAATAATACTTTAAACGTAGCCTACATATTAAAAGGCTATCGTGATAAGTTTAAAACTGGTGTGTTGTTGTAATGGATTTAGCTTTCGAAGGTCATTGCACTTCGTTTAAGGATTTTAGGACAGTAAAAATCCAGTCATCAATGCAACATTTTTACTGGATGAATTCAATTATTAATGTCACCTGTGGCATGATTGGCCCAGCTGTAAAATTGGAGCACTGCGTCTGGTACGTCAATGATGCTAAAGTATCTGCTTCGGAAAGATTCCACCATCAAACTTCATCCGTTTATGAATTCTCTATCGAAGGCACGAAATGCAGTGTTGCAGTGGTAAAACTAATACTTTTAAAAATTTCTAACTACTGCATTAACAATAATTATATTGTAAAAGATGGCTTCTATTGCCGACAGTGGAAAATGGACTTGTCGAGTCTATTCCGATGGCTCTGCTGCCCTTAATGCGACAACAAACGTTCTCATTCTTAGTACATTTAGTTAGAATTATTACTACTTTTCAATAACAATAACCTTAAATAATTGTAATACAATAAAAAGGATTGACTGAAAGAGAATTTTGGATTAGCATCTCTGGACTACTCGTTTGCACAATTCTACTGGGCATCATCGTATGTTTAACTGCAAGAACCCATTGTAATGCGAAAGAATGTCACAGAAACACATCTTCTTTGGGAGAAATGGAACCGCCAACGTACGAGTCAGCTGTCGGCATTAATAGGTTCTTTATTTGCTGATTAAACTTGAAAATAAAATATTTATTCTTATTTGTTGTCAAAGTCTGTTGATGGAGCCATCGGCGGCAGTGTGCGACCATATAAATTTTACTGATTCGTCAAAATAGGAGAAGGCGATGGCAGAAAAAAACGTTACCGTACCACAATGAGTCGTTAAAAGTCAAATCAGAATAACACATATTGTTTTTATATTTGAAAGTGCAAGACTTTTCAAAAGATTCTTCAAAGGAATATTAAGTCAGGATCAAGGTCGTTTGTATACCTATGTAATTCAGAAAGACGAGAAAATACGGAAGCAGTATATGGACAAATGCATTCGTATTGTTTTTTTTATTGCTTGTCATTCCTAATTTAGCGGCAAAGTAAACACGTTTTATTACTTTGATCGTCAATCCCTCATATTTAGTTGCAATAATAAACCTTTTTTGGTACCCATCTTAAGTATTTACTCGCCAGTCGCCGCCTTTACGCTCGTGATGTCTTTCGGGGAAGTAGCTAGTCCATCAGACGGATAAATCATTGCCAAAGTTACACTATTATAGCATTTATTTTGTAACTTTAGAATCCTAATGGTATTTATAAATTTCATGTAATGTATTTCTTTTGATCCTTCCACCTTCAATTAATTTATAAAACATCACCGTTTGTTCGACCGTGCGACACGTAAAAAATCTGTTCTATCAAAAGTCAGTACCGCGATGGGATCTCAGGTAATTGATTACCGGTATTCTTTTTTATTATTATGAAAACAGCTTTGCGAATTCAACATTTTGTGTGAAATATCTCAGAAAACTGGCTTTAACCGAGGGATATAGTGGGTGCTAATTGCGAGACTAAAGTCAAAATGTTTGAATAATTTAATAATTAATAAATTAATACTATTTAATAAATTAATAACTTTATATGCTTTTGATCTCCAATATTCTTGTATTTTCTTTAAAATTTTCGGACTAAGAGCTATATTAGTCGTGAAGAAGATTTCATTCGGAGTTCCGAATGGCTTAAAAGATAAAAAGAAGTCGAGTCAACACTTTTTTAGTCTTAGCCCTTTTCTGTTTTTAATTTTTAACATTTTAAACAGTTTTGATTTTGATTTTTTAAAATTTTTGAAACTCCCGTGTTCGTTGCGATCTTGTCAAAAGTTCCAATCTAGAGTCCTAGATGGCGCTACTTTAATGGTCGCAGATGACAGCCCTTATTTTTCTTAACTTATTTCACATTTTTCACATTTATTCATTGTGAAAACATTTGCCTTAATTATTTACGAAATTAAAATATCAGAAAAAAATCCAGTTTCATTTTGACCCCTATCACTGGCCCTTTCAATCCTCCGGTAATCATCTTTCTAATAAGTTATAAAATCACTTGAATGACGTGACTTGTCGATCGTCAACCAACCTTGTAATGTATTAATTCATCTTATTTTTTCATTCAGGAATTAACCTGTGCTTCATAGTCATGGATGATTCTAAAGGAAATTCCGTCCGAATACGTCTTGAATATCTTTTTGGTAAATTAAATGAAGAGCAATCAGCTAGTTCTACCTATCGAGCCCTGAATGAGCTGAGAGCCAAGTTTGTTCCACACCCACCTCGTCTCTCCACTTTCATCCAATGTGGTGGGATGAAGCACATTGTTACTCAACTGCAGAGTAGCAATAAAAAGATAGTTGATGTCAGTCTTAGTATTCTAGGCCATTGTGTAATGGAACCAGAACCCAGAGTCTTGGTATGTATATATGTGAAATTGTAATTTCTTTTTCTTTTCTTTTTTCTTTTTTAACAAAATAGTCTAGATACTATTCTTAATTCTGTTTCATTCACAGTTTCGTAAGGAGGGTGGCTTACCTGTTATTCTCAAAGTGCTGCAGACTTTGGGTGATTCTGAGCCTGCTATTCGAGAACGTGCCACTCGGGTCCTCGGCTCTTTAGCCCACGACAAAAGGAACGCTTCGAAACTGGTGGTTGATCTTTCAGCTCACCACATCTTGGGTCAGTTCCTCAATCCAATAAAATCCGAAGAGTTGAAAGAGGGCTCGCTCTGTATGATCATCAGAGCTCTTCACCATCTATGTGACACAAAGGAGAATGTCGCAATTTTAGGGAAAAATCACATTATACCGAAGCTTTCTGCACTGCTTGTTCGAACGGACAAAGCTGATGTCTTGAAGAAGCTCTTAGCCACTTTGGCTCACATATTTAGCTTCATCAAGCGTTTCCAAGAATCTGCGGCTCACTACTGGATCGGTTCTGAGGGTGGCGGAAAAGTCGTCGCCAGGTATGTCGACCACTTTTTAATTTTTTTTTAAATTCTAAAAATTCTATAATAATATTATTTTATTGTTTTTGTAAAAAAAAAGGCTTGTTGAACTCCGGAGCCATGAAGTGCACACGATTGCTACCAAGGCCCCTGAAGTCTTACATTTGCTAGTCCAAAGTGGGAATTATGTCCGTCCACTATTAGCAGAACCAGCAGCTTTCGAAGCTCTCATTCCAGTTGTCAAAGCGGAAAAAGAAAGCGGCAAATGTGGTAATAATTATTCAAAAGCTATACCTAAATTATCGTTAAGTACACTAGTTAAAAATTGAAATAAAATATTTATCAAGCAGTAATTTAATAATATGCATGCTATACCCACACGAGCTTATTACCATGAAAGAATATTTTTATTGTTTGATTTAGTTTTAAAAAATAAAAAGAATAAAACGTTTTATTTTATTTTAGGATTGACAGTGTATTTAAACTGTTTGCTCCTGCTATGCCGTGAGAGCCCAAGAGCCTTCTCTATTGCTGGAGGATCCTCACTCCTTATGGATCTCATACGCGAATCCGACAGAGATCTAACTGCGCAGAGCGGACGGCGACTACGTTCACAACACTCCAACCTCTTTAGTACGTTGCTAGCTTTCAAATATGATCCTAGCGGCCTTCGAGAGCTCTGTCAACTCGGATTAGTGGATGTCTTGGTAGAAAAGATTGTCCAGCATACCGAATCTTGTCGCCAGACTTCAGCTGCCCGCCTGATTAAGGAGCACCAAGACGGAGAGCAATCAGTCAAAAGTGCTAATCCCACAGGCCGAATTCATAATAAGAGACAGTACCGTACCACTAGTCCCAGTTACCAGGTCATTATATATCAATAACTATCTATTATTATATGATTTATGTCATCAAACATGGCATTTCATTGTTTTTTTGTTTTTTTTAAATAAAGGCCGTGGAGATGGAATATGACCAACTCTTCCGGCAAAGAGCATCCATCAGCAAAGGTGAAGAGCGGCTAAACATTTTTGGTTGGCATCCGGAAATGAAAAGTGCATCCAGTTCTGGTAGAGTTTTTAGTCCGCTTTCCTCGCCATCCCATTCGACTTGGTCGGATGATGACTCGTCCTCCGCCGGCTCCAGTTCGGATATCAGCTTTCCAGCTAGTCCTTGCGCATCATCTGATTCATCTATGAGTTTTCTTAGTCCGGTTCACTCTCCCAGTTCCTCTCCCGATAGGATGAGCCCATTACTTCCTCCTCCTTTTCCTTCTTCTTCGGATTTCGAAGAGTCGGACGGAGGGGACACAAATGACGAAGATGCCGGTTGTTATTCTCCGGCCACATTTGCAGCGGATAGTGAACCGGCTGGCTGCGCTACACCCCCCAGGTACTGTACAATACCTATTTGAACTCGACCAAGATATATCTAAAGTTGTATATGATGTCGTAAGTATTAGTTTTATCTTCATGGTTGCAGGAAGAAAGTAAAGGTTGAGAAGGATCGATTGTGCTGTGAGACGGATCTCAAAATGCTTTGGCTCAAGCTAGGCCAGTCTAATGGGAAGGATTTTTACGAAAACTGGCCGGAATTCAATTCATTTTCATCTGTTGAGACGGATTGTCTAGGGCGACAAGAAGGAAGCGAACGGGAGGAGGAAGACAGAGGGCACCAGCAAATCGCTATCTATTTATTATTGAAATTGAGCTGGCTAGATGATACACCGACTGACTTAGCAAGTCGGAAAACTTTCCATGCCGTCATTGATCATCTTGTTGACACTCCCAAGCCTCTCTTTCGGGCTTGTCAGATTCTCTTTCGCCTTGCAAGGTAAGAAATATTTAATTTAAATTTCTGTACTATTATAACTTAAAATAGGATTCAATTTTTCAAACATATAGATTTAATAATTAGTCGTTATTATTATTATTTTTTACAGCCAACCATCCCTTTTTGTTCAGTTACTCGAATCACGCTTCCCGTTAGATATATACCTCAGTTTGCTCAATCGACGGGCTGACGGAACGGATCGGCACTGCTGCCAACTTCACAGCTCCCTTCGCCGAGTGGGAGAGCAGATCCTAGATATTATGTCTACTCTAGCTGGTCAGTTTGGACGAGGAAAAATGGAGAAAATTCTCAGCCGACGCAAGGAGTCTATCTTGAATGGGGCAGAAGCGGTTGCATTAGCTACGCCATTAATCCTTACGATCTCGCCGTCTCCTCCGACGCTATGTATCCGAACTAGGCATCCTCGATATTATTTTTGATGGGCTACTCTTGCCCGGTGAAGACGTAGGAGGCAGTCGAATCTATGCCATAGCGTCTCTCTCGGCATTAGCCGCTTTCCTTAAAATGGAGGATCTTATCCACCCAGGCCCAATTCGGCCACTCCTAGCAGATGTATTTCATCCTGCGGTAGCGTGCAAAGTATCCGGCATCGAAGAAGACGTCTTTTTCCATGTTGAAGATGACGAAACCATAGTCGGTGGAGTAAAATTTAAGCTCCAAGAGACAAATTCCTACTTTGCAGGCATGTTCCGCGGCGGGTTTCAAGAATCCCGTACTGATAAGGTCCAGATCTCCGGAGTTCAGGGTCCTCTCTTTAAGGTAAAATTTAAAAAATAACTATTTCAGCATTACCGTTTTATTAATTAATTAATAATTGAAATGTGTCTGAAGGTAATATTACACATTGCCTATGGATGCGGTTGCCAGTGCGCCAGCATCCGGAATTTAGAGACCATCATCAAAGCAGATGGAAAAGCAGCCATATCTCTATTGGAATCGCTTGATCAATTTCTCATGATGGAAAAATTGGAGAGCGTAAGCAGCTTTATCGCCCATGGCCAGGATTGGGGAGCCCATCCAGAAGCTTTTGTTTCTTTGTGGACATCTTTGTGGTCGGACAATGGATCTGAGTCTATGGACGACTTCTCATTTAACTCTAAGCTTCGTAATCATTTACGGATTCTCCCATTTGTCTCGTTCTCTTCTGGAATGGATCTGGCAGCGCGGGTCAGAGTTGTAGACGCCCTGTTACTAGAACGGAATGCGGCTGCTGCAAATGAAGTGATATCTGGATGGAAACTTATGTTTCTGGCTCGACTTGACCAATTGTAATTTATTATTTTTTCAAAATAAGTTGTAAATGTTGCTAAAAGCCAAATAAAACATTCTGTTGGTCTCTATTTTAATTGTTTTATATTTTCTTACAACCAGCAACCCAGCGTGAATCAAGCATGCAATCAAATTTTGTAAAGCTATTTTTCTTACCGCCAGAGGACCTTGTTTACACCTTGTAGCAGACAATATAGAAGATGACAGTCGAACCAGGATTTCGATTTCCATATGGTAAATTCCCTGATAACGTTACGTGAATTTTGAAATACATGACCACTCCCTCGTGTGGTCGTCGGTTTGTGAATCATCGATCCAACATTATTACTTAATAACAAACGCAGCTTTCTTACAGCGGCGTGGGTTTTCTAGTTGGTTATTTTTCTTACTGTCCCTTTATTACCAAGACCTCACTATTCACAACCCTAAAGCTAGACTAGTTTTATTTTGGTTCGAAGCAGATCAATAAACCATGGCCGTCCAGTGGGATTTATACGAAATGTACCTCGCCTTACTTCATGTAAATATTGGAGCCATTATGAATCCAAAACTATGTATTTTATCTTCATTTTAATATTTCTTGCTCAACTTACAGGCACCAATATACCATCTTGTGATTGAAGGACTGCTGATGGTCTGGGTTGCCTGGCTTTTGCTTAGGAAACCCAGTATACGAAAGCCCAAACTTACTCAAAAGGCATGTTGTACAATGTGTGCTTTCAATATCCCTTATTTATCAATTTAATTAATTCAATCTAAAAAAAATTAGGAACAAGAAGAGCTTATTGCTGATTGGCAGCCAGAGCCTCTTGTGCCTGATACACCTGAAGACCATCCAGCCCTTACTCCTTTTGTTGTGGAAGGGAAAGTAATAAGATTCCTATAGTGAATGGTGCTGTGTAGGCTCGTTACATAGTTTCCTTATTTCTAGGTTGGAAAATATGTTTGTGTCAATGGAAGAGATTGCCTCAATCTGGCCACCCATAACTATCTTGGCTTGATGGAGGATAAGACTATGGAGGATAGCGCTGTCCAGTGCATTAAAAAGTATGGTGTCGGCTCTTGTGGTCCTCGAGGTTTCTACGGCACTGTAGGTAAATGAGACGTCTGAGAAATATGATTAGTATCCGGTAAATATTTAATGAGGGGGAAAATATGTATTATTGCAGATGTCCATTTGGACTTGGAGAGTCGACTGGCTAAATTCATGGAGCTCGAAGAAGCTTTGATCTACGCATATGGATTTTCCACGATTGCTAGTGCCATTCCTGCTTACGCTAAACGAGGCGACATTATTTTCGCGTTCGTATTTATATTTTTTCTTACGAGTCTAAACTTAAAATTCATCAAAATGATTCGATTTGTACATACTGCTTTGCTTGTTTAGGGATGAAGGCGTCAATTTTGCTGTTCAAAAAGGATTAGAAGCGTCCCGAAGTGATGTCCGCTTCTTCAAGCACAATGACATGAAGGATCTCGCCCGTTTACTAGAAGCACAGCATGCCAAAGAAGTCAAAGTAAATACGTATGAGTTTCTTCAGTGATCCGTATTTAAACGTCCATCTTGTAGGATCCAAAGAATACCAAGAACATTCGCAAGTTTCTCGTTGTGGAAGGAGTCTACATGAACAGCGGTGACATTTGCCCCTTGCCAGATATTGTTGACCTCAAGTCCAAGTACAAGGTTCGTCTTTTTGTGGATGAGAGCATTTCTTTCGGAACACTCGGAACTCACGGCCGAGGAGTCACTGAATACTATGGCATTCCCGTGAGTAAAACATTTGAGCTATTTTAATTATTAAAAGCTTATTAACATATTCTTTGATCTTGACATTTGTCCATAACATAAAGGCGGATCACTTAGACCTTATAATGGGAAGTTTGGAATACGCCATTCCGTCTGTTGGTGGTTTCTGCGTCGGGACTTCATACGTTGTGGATCATCAGCGGCTTTCTGGACTTGGCTACTGTTTTTCCGCCTCTCTTCCACCCATGTTAGCTGCGGCTGCCATCTCTGCCCTCGATTCGATGGAGCAGCAAACAGATATGTTTTTTGAGCTGAACAATGTTTGCCGCAATTTGCACCAAGCCCTCTCATCGATGCATCACCTCAAATTAGGTGGTCACAAAGATGCCCCTGTCAAGCACCTTCGTCTTGCAAAATCTACCGGTTGTCACAAACATGATGGACAGCTTCTGCGACAAATTGCCAATGAAGTAATGATAAATAGCTATAATAACGCGTTGAATCGTCAGCTAATTTTAATGTAAACTTTTAATCTCTTTCAGTCAATGAAAAGAGGCCTAGCAGTGATTGTAGCTTCGTATCTGGATCAGTCGGAGCGTTTCCTTCCTCAACCAAGTTTACGGCTTGTAGCAAACCGACTTCTCAACGAAGCTGACCTGGAACGAGCCGTCAAGATTCTTGATGATTCCTGCAATGCCGTCCTTCAATAATCAAATCATGGACAATCAACAGTCAAGAATCAATTGCTAAAACTAATTAAAATATCAGGGCAATTTAATTTAAATGAAAATTTTCAATTCCAGTTGTACTTGCTGTCGTACGTAGTACTAATCATTAGCTAAAATAAATTAGAACTTAGTTGGTTTATTTTTTTTTTCTATTCCCGTTTATGCAAAAAATACAACAAAATGAATTTCCATCGCTTTTCCGTTTTTAAATTTCCCGGTGTCGACCACTTTCAGACCTTCAATCAGCATCGTAGTCTTATAAGGCTCGAATTCTTTTCTTGAATCTCGAACACCTTATTACAGTCACCTTTTTAATAAGTTGAGTACGTCAAGGATCATCCTAATCTTATAAATGACTGATAGATGGCTGTGCTATCGTCTTGTTGATTTCCATTAAAGTCGACCGACACGTCTGCTGGTTTTTTACGCTTCCTTAGCGTGGACTTGAAAAAAATTTAGAAAAAAAAGTGAAAACCCCTGTTCAAATTTTGAAACATTCCACTGTATTTGTAACGGATTGCTGTCTTTATTTCAAGAAGTTTTCTCCAGGGCTCTAGGAAGTGGATTCTCTTCTCAAACTATATTGACAACCGTCATGAGGTTCTTTTTGAAAAACAAATTGGGTAACATAACTCGAAGATTGACCCGGCGGAAAACTTACGCTGAAAATGAAGAAGGGGACTTATTGGAAAGTCATTTGGGAACTGGGCCCAAGCTCCTTCGTGTTTTAGGACTTTTTGATCTAACATTTCTTGGAATCGGTAGTACTCTTGGTGTTGGCATTTATGTTTTGGCAGGAAGCGTAGCTAAAGATATTGCAGGTCCAGCTGTTTGCCTCTCATTTCTCATAGCTGCCATTGCATCTGGTCTTTCAGGTAGGCCTATTATGCATGTCTATTCTCCACACAGCCCCTAGCATAGAGTAACTATATATTCAATTGTTTTTCATATAACTGACTCAGCTCTTTGCTATGCTGAGTTTGGAGCCAGAGTACCAAAAGCAGGTAGTGCCTACATCTACAGCTATGTCACAGTAGGAGAGCTGGTAGCATTTATTATTGGGTGGAACCTCATCTTGGAATACATGATTGGTACATAATAAAGTTACCAATATTGATAAAACATAGAAATTATCAATAATTGAAATATCACATTTCTGAAGGGACTGCAAGTGTTGCCAGAGCTCTGAGTTCCAATGTAGACTCCATGAGTAATCATAGTATGTCTCAACTCTTCACTGCTGCTACACCTATCCAAATTCCAAATATGTCAGCCTATGCTGATTGGATTGCTCTCTCAGTCAGTCTCATTATGACTGGTAAGAAATCAATTGTATAAGTAGCATTGTTTAGAACAATTTTGACAGTTTTTCTTATTTATCATGTTTAGTGATTCTGGCAGTTGGTGTGCGATCATCTTCCATTTTCACCAACATTTTCACTATTCTCAATCTTGGAGTAGTTCTCTTTGTTATCACTGCTGGTTCTGCTTATGGTAATCGAATTTTTAATAATTATAGTACCTATAAAGTGAGTTGACTTTTAATGTAATAATGTGTCTATAACTTGTGTACCAGCTTCTACATCCAATTGGAGCTTGGAGGGTATCAACGGAGAAGCTGGTCGAGGTGGTTTTCTTCCATTCGGAGTGGCCGGTGTGATGGCCGGAGCTGCCCGCTGTTTTTTTGGTTTCGTTGGCTTCGATTCCATAGCCGCTGCTGGCGAAGAGGCCCGAAGCCCAAAGCGTTCCATACCACTCAGCATCTTAATAACACTCCTAGTCGTCTTATTGGCCTATATTGGCGTTTCCATAGTCTTAACTCTAATGATCCCTTACTACCTTCAAGTAGCTATCTATATCATCATTTTACAAATAAATTATTTGTAATTTTTAAATTAAAATTTTATGTCAACAGGATAAAGAAACACCTTTGGTGCACGCCTTCCAGCAAGTAGGACAACCTTGGGCGGCCTGGATCGTTACGGTCGGCTCCGCTTTCGGTTTGACAGCCAGTTTGATGGGATCTTTGATGCCTATGCCAAGGATTGTTTACGCCATGGCCAAAGATGGGCTCTTATTTCGCTGTCTAGCTGCCGTTCACCCACGTTTCAAGACACCTTTTACAGCTACTCTTCTTACCGGATCGCTTGCCGCCGTGTTTGCCATGGTCACAGAGTTGGACGCATTGGTCGATATGATGTCTATCGGTACCTTATTGGCTTATACACTTGTGGCCGTCTCTATTCTCATTGTCAGGTACAGTACATACTGTAAAACCTGATTTATTTATGCTTTTTAAAATTGTAAAAGTTTAGCTTTTATGTTTTAAAAAATACTAAAATCCATAAAAAAAAATCAATTAGTATTTTTCAACAGAAAAAATAGAAATGTATATATTTACAATCATAAACCCTTTGCATAAATGTATTCAGGTATGAATGGAATCCCAATAAAAGTGTTCCTGATCCTCAAGGATCTTGCCCTTGGCAAGTGGAACCTACTCCTTCATCATCTAGACGATCCAAATTCGCCATCTTACTATTTTGTAAATAAAACTTTTATTTATATTATAATTTCTAGTAAATTGTCAAGAGAAATAAGATGTAATAAAAATGACAATTTCTTTTTAAAGGTTTGTTTACGATAATGTTTTGCTGCCTCACATCCGGGATCGATGGTTCCTCGCATCTTTCTGTTTATCTAGTCGTCCTTATGGCATCATCCATCATTGCAACGGTGGGATCAATCGTTTATTTGTGCTGGTTACCACGATCCATCCCTTCCGTGTATTTCATGGTATTATTCAATCATATATTACTAGATTATTATGAATTCACCTGCTTTTATCGTAATTTCTATAGGTTCCTTTGGTACCATTGATTCCAGCTGTAAGCATCTGGATCAATGTTTACCTCATGTTTCAGTTGACATTGGCTACTTGGCTCAGATTTATCATTTGGATGTCCATCGGTAAATCTAGATTTTAATAGAATAATATAGTTTGTAGAATTAAGCTCTTTTTCAATTAGTTGATTTTAAATTATAATTTTTTCATTTATTTAATTGATTACGTAACTTTTTTTTGCCAACAGGATTCCTAGTTTACGGTTTTTATGGGTGCAAAAACTCGACATTGGAACTCGAGTCTCAAGCTGGAATCACGTCCTTTGCTATGGAAGAAGACGTTTCAGCACCGCTTGTTATTAACGAGGATTCGTCCTCCTAATCCTTTTTATAATTATTTTTTGAAAAAAAATATTAGGATCTCTTCCGTCAGTTTTCATAATCAAATTCTGCATCTTTTTTCTTGAAAGATGATTGCACACTCCAAAAATATTTTATTGTGAATTTTTTTGTATTGAATTATTGGTTGTTGGTTGGTTGATCCTATCTTCGTCCATGTTTGCTAATTTAAGAATTTGTATTATGGATTTTCATGTTTCTTATATTTCGTTGTAATTTACTACGATCTGTATTTTGTAAGTATTTTGTAAGGAATTTTGTCAATAGACATTCTTTTCTTGAACTGCGCACTAAAAGAAAATCAGCACCTTGTACGCTTAATTTTCCTGTCTTCAGCCTGAATAAATAAAAGTTTATGTTTTTCGACCTTTCGAAGTATTAAAAAAATTATTCCACGATCGATGATTATGAAAACAGCGGAATCCAGCTTCGGAAGCGGTAATAGTGTATCAATGACTGCTAGCGGAATTTCCTATACTGACTTTAGGACGATTACAGTAGAATGTTAACCAACATAAAAAATTTAAAGCAACCTATTCCGACTTTTTAAAATAAATAGTTTAAAATACCGTAAGATGTGTTTTTTTTCAGTTTCGGATCTGCCTTATCATTATAGAATTTTTCGCTTGATCCACTAATTAATTTGAAAACAGCGAACCAGCGGCTCAGAGCTTACATTTGTTGATAGCGTTTACTCTTAGGCCCTACTCATTAGTAGCCCAATAATTTGTTATCGAAAGATAATATGTCAAATTAAATAAATGTTCTAGTCATGAAGTCTTCTTAACTCGAATAATATGACATGTATTGTAACTTTCGAAGCAATATAATTAGGACCCACATTAACTGCAAATGGAGTGGAGACAAAACAAGAGACACAACTAAAAATGTCATATTTCCATAACGCTAATAGATGTAACGACTGAACTCATTTTCTTGAAATGGAGCCGATAGAAGAGGAACCGTGGAGCTGTTAGTGGGGTTTCCCTTCTTCGTGACTAACAGCAGCGTAGAGTCCTCCGCGACTAAAAAAGATGGGGGCATAGTATATAAATAAATCCTAAAGGAACTAAGAGGCATGAACAGCAAAGACTGACGACGGAGTACAGTACGGTATACCGAAAGGGAAGAAAGAAAAAAGGGAAAAAGAGTAATAATATAAAACAAGAAAAGAACAGGAGCAGTAGTGAGGAAGTTTTTATTTCTATTTTTTGACTGATTTTTCCGCAGCAGCTGCCGCCAGAGGCGCGGCTCATTTCACGCGCTCACTTTTCTTATTTCCCGTCCCGCCTCGTTTGCCGTTCTCTCTTTAAAAATATTATACAGCAAAACTCTAGAAACTCAAAAGGTGATTACATTTTCTTAGATAAGTTGGTCCAGATTAATCGGAGTTAGACCACCCTTCTCGGTTCAACTTAAAGTGACTCGACATTTTTCTTGTTCAATGACTTTCTCTATATATAATTATTACAATTTCCTCTACGCATACAGTATACCGCCCAGTTACATTTAACGAATAAAGATTTTTTTACGGAGTTCTCTGCTGTATACGATTTAAGCGGATCAGCGTGACTGCCGACTTGATCCCGCCGCCGCTAAGCAACGGGACTGAAAAGCATCACGAAAATGAATAAAAGGCAGTAAGGAAAATGGCTGTCGAAAGAGGGCGAGACTCGGGAGCACCTGCTGTCTCTTTTAAACACTTCTTTTCTTTTTCCTGCATTCTCGTATGATTCTTTCAAAAAAGGATTTTCTATTTTCGGGGCACCATAGGAGAAAAGCTGCGAGGGAATCATTTTAAAAAGAGAGGAAAAAAAAGTTCTGTATGGTCGACACCACGTTTCACCCCTATTAAAGATTCAACTATGATAAGATGAAGCCTTAAACCTTATGAGGCTTCCTATAGGGTTATATCCTTCAAAAATTACACCATAAAATAAATGAAAAGTATTTTGTTTTTAAAAAGATTCAGAATATTACTAAAACTATGACAAAACTAATGCTACTTAAATGATAGTCCTTTAATATAATGTACTTTTCAATTTAAAATGTATTAATCTTTTTGTCGTCATAAATTACGGTATAAAATTAACATGTTGTCATAAACTACCTAAAAAAAATATATAATAATTCTAAAAACGCACTTGTTCTGTGCGAAAATGTGTTTCTCAAGTCCCTAAATATTCATTTGTCATTTAATAAAAGTCTTATTTGAGTGCCAGCAAGAAGCTCGGTTTATTTAGTCTTAGAGAGAATCTTGGCCGGGATGCCAAAGAATCTTTGACAGCGCAACCGGGTGGTATAATAAAGTCAATTGATGCCCGCCGTTCTTTCTTCTTTTTTTCTTCGCCTTCTTTCCTATTATTGTTTTTGCTTCTCGTCGTGGTCTTAGGTTGTTTTTGCATTAGTAACGAGTCTCGTTCAACGGCGACCCACATTTCAGAGGGCTCAGGTTGTGCTCTATTGCAATAACAGCTCACTGCGTTTTTTTTACACTTGGCATCTTTTTGGATGGTTCAAATAGCTTTTCTTCTTTATTAGTACATTGAACTGAGCAGTAAGCACTGCTGTAGCCAAACGATTTGTCTCATATTTGAGTCCAACAAGCTCTTATTTCAAACATTTGTGGTCTCACAATTCCAAGGTGAATTACATCATCGTTATTGTTTGCGTTTTTCTTTTGATTTTTTATTTCAGTAATCCAGCTAGAACTACCTCCTTTATTGTCTTTTTTTTTTAAATAAATATTTCAAATAGTTATTCGAACAAAACAATTCTTAAAGTGTTAATTTATTATTTAAAACAAGTATAGAGAGATCAATTCTTGTTCGGATTTCTTAGATTATTATTTTATTAAGCTGAGTTCGTGGAAGAGGAATTGGATTCTTGTGTCTAATTAGTTTGCGTCGTCGACGGCCGTTGTCAGCATCAGTCCCGCGTGAGGTCTGCTTCTTATCAAAACATTTTGGCCGCTCGCCGCCGCTGAAAACGACGTACGACGAGCTGCTACGAGTGTTTTTATAGGACTCTGCTATAATAGCCTATAGGCCTACACTCGGCCTTCGTGTAAACAAACGCGTGTCCGTCGTCCGGGACTCCCGCTGGGTCACGCTCTTTTGTGATACGTTGCCGTAGGTGCTATACTCTTTAACAAATAAACATTTTTCTTTCTTTCGGCTTGATTAACATATTAAAAATTAAAATACTGCTTTGATTAGAGAAGCGCTTGGAAAATCTCTTTAGAGTTGATGAAATTTAAACAACATTCATATTGACCTTTCAGGATAACCTTTAGATCCCAATTTCCCTTACAATTCCTATACTTGAAAAAGTCAATCTAATGTTGATCACGAAAATGACCTCCCATTATGTTCTAACCTGCTTTAGGCTCGGTTATAGGAGTGATGCCGAATTTTTGAATTAAAAAAATATATATATATAAATCCATTGAGAGTCGATCTTCTTGACATATTATCCATGAAGATATAGAACTCTATTATCGCCCTCTGGAGGATAATTGAGACGTGAATGCGTTAAATAGAAAGAGAGAGAGGCCCAATAACAATGAACATAAAAATAGGCGTTTTTTTTTCTTGTCTAGAGAAATATAAAAAGAATGACTAGGCAATTGCTCTTGAATGGGCTCATTACACAATGGGTGGTGTTCTATACAGTCTTTCTCTCTGTATATTTTCTACATATATTTAGCTGTACAGAACATGGGGCCTCATTTGCATATGTTAAAGAGTGTCAACCATTTCTTTTCGCCAATTCCAAATAGAGCTTTTTATGATGGTCAACAGCACTTCACGAGGAAGTTTGATGGGTGAAAGTTGATTCTACTATGTATAATTGTATTCTTATTACGTAAGGTAAATTTTAGCAGTTAAGAAAACTGCACGTTTCACATTATTAAAAAAGTACGGTGTATATAATGGGGTCTTTCCCACTCGTGGAATTTCCTCTTTTGAATTCCCCCGCTCTTTACATATGGTCGTTAACCACGTACAATAAACCTCTTTCAATAAAAGGAGACGAAATTAATTTCCCATTTTTGAATTAATTTAAATTAATTTGTTTCCCGATAAAATAATTAATTAATTTTTTAAAGGGGAACAAATGGAAATACAAAATAAAACATTTTCAACAGTTTCTAAATTGTTTTTGCAAGTAGCTTTTATTTTATTTTTTTTATAGAAAAAAGGAAAAACTCATAGGATAATAGATCAGTTAGATGGTGACGACCCTCGTAATTTCTTAATGGTTACAACGCACTAATATAGCTTATAGTCTGAATATATAAATACATCAGAGACAGACAGAGAGAAGAAGCAGTGAAGCGTTTAAAAACGTCGTAGTTCCTGTACGGTACTCAGCATCTCTTCTCTTATTCCAGAAAGAAGGGGGAACTGAAGGCCCCCATAATATAACAACAGCAGCTACACAACCATTCAAAATACACTAACAGCTATAGCACACTAAATATATACATCTGAATTGTCAGTCGCTGGGCAGACGGCGTGGAGGAAGGACGTGAGGGACGATCGTGAGCAGCTCCTTGCCCTTGCGCCATGTGATTTGTTTTCCTTCTTGCCCATGTTTTCCCCTCTCTGTCCAATTGAACTGATCGATGTGTGCGCCTAAGTGCTGTTAGCTAGTGATCTTCTTCTTCTTTATAGAGCAGCGATGCCGTTATGTCCCCTGAATAACACTTTATTGGAATCTATTGTATTAGAGTAAGAGGTGGTGCATCGATCAGCTGGAGCAGATAGGACACTTAAGGATGCGATGGTTGAGAGCCCTGCAGTCCATCAGCGCCGGTGAGTCCATCGCCAATCTTTCGTCACTAATACTCTAGTACTAATAGCCATTTTTTATGTCGAACGTAAACAAACAAATAGGAAATACTGTCTAGTATAGTAGCTAGTCGTCATGCCGTTTTACGAAATAAATAATGGAGAGGATCTTTCAACACCCATGAATGCAGTGTGTGTATAAACATGTCTGTGCTGATGGATCATTTCAATATGCCAATTCAAAAAGTATTATTATGTGCTTACAGAAAAATTCAACAGACCCTTTCAAAAGGGATTTAATTTTTATGTTTATCAACTATGCTCCACAGTATCCGTGGTCTATGATTTTTATTTTTTAATTGTAATTTATATTTATTATCCTAAAATTTAAAAAAGAAGTATGGGTTGCCATATGAGAATGTTAAGAAAGTTTAAAAGGGGAGAATTTTAAAAACCTCGATTTTCCCAGCAGTGTCATCAATTCTTTCAACTGGTGCTCTTACTCGGCACCTCAACTATCCGTAATGTAAATATATCGTATGTATAGGAAGCCTCCCTTTTACACTATTTTTCGACACCCCAGCCTCTTTTCAAAATGCTGTTCAAGTCACACAGTTCTTATTTTTACGTGTTAAGAGTATATAGACCTCTATTTTTTTTTAAAGACAGGGTGGATCACATCAAAGAAAACATTTTCTGGACAAAGTGCTCTGCGCCTCTTTTTCAAGTTGAACAACAAAAAAATGGGAAATTCCCACGTCCATCTATGGATTCTTGAAATCGTTCAACTCGATAAGACCCCATTAGCGGCATTCATTATCTCCCCAATATACCGTAGTAAAAACGCTCTTAATTTGTTATTTTAAAAAATTAAATAAGGTTCGTCTTAAGAGTGTTTCTTATTATTATTGGGGTAACTCGAGAGCTATAAGTCTATAACATTTCAATTTAAGTTTATTTCAAGGACTCCTCTATAAAAGTCTAGATAAGAGAGAGAGTGAGAGCAACAAAAAAAGAGGATAGCTGTATTTGCTGATGCTATTACCTATTAGATGGCAGCATCGGGGAGAACACCAAAAAGGGCATCCACCAATTCCAGGATGGAGCTAGCTTAACATTAGCCTATCTCGCTGCTCAATTCGAATTTCGATAGTAATAATAGCGTCGGGACGCAGCCAGCACGAGCTACAACGGAGGAAGGAAAATCCCCCTCGCCAGTCGTCACTGCCCATGGGCTCCGTCATTTGATAACGGTTCGATTGTGTTGGAATTGATGCCTCAAAGTGCGAAATGCTAATCACCAGGATTCTCTATTCTCGATTACATAGGGGGATATTTCCTTTTTTGAACTTTATAATACACTATTCCAAAATCATTCGAAAAAAACTTTGAATTAATTCTAATGTTTTGAATAATTGTTGAATTAGCTATATTAGTTTCCTGCAAGTCACTCCAAATTTGGGCAGCTGTCGATCTTATTTATATGTTTTTAAAGAAGAAGAAGAAATATAAAGAGGGAAAGGACCCCCTGCCTATACGAGATCACATAACAGAGAAGAAAGAGAGCTAGCGCGCGGCGTCCGTGACCCTCAGCAATCGGTGCCAAACTGGCTATTAAACTTAACATTCTCTCCTCATATTTTATTGGGGAAATGTTTTGACGAATTTTTACATTATATCGGGGCGATCCTTGCAGCAGGATCTCTCCACTACAATGTTTACACAGCAATGTCATCTGCATCGTCGTAAACTCGAAATCTTTATTGGTTGACGTTTATGTGGTGCACAAATTTTTGAATGTCATAGACGGTTTTTTATTTTATTTTATGGGATGCTGACGGAGGAGATTCTCTAAAAGATTCTTCGCATCCTCATTTGCATCTCTTGTCCCCCTCTTTGCTCTGAAGTAAACAAATAAATGTTTTGTCATCAGAAGCTTTTGAGGATGTTTAGCTTTCCTCCATCAAATGATACTGAAGTTTATTATTATTTGAAGTTTGTTTATTTCAAATAATAAATCAACCAAACCAATGCTATCAGATTTTATATCATATTCTTTTCTGAGAATCTTTATATATAGCCTTGAATCTCATAAAGTCTTGCATGTTATAAATCCACAGTCATTAATTGCGTTAATACCTTTTTTGCGTTGCAAAAGAATCTTAGAACTCTAGAGCCGAGTTTTGATGTGAAAGTCTTCTTGAACACGGACTAATATTTATTTTTTGTAAGTGCATGAGGACGTTAAGAATCTTAGTAGAATATCCAAGAATCATTATGTTTGGAATTCTCTCGCGTCGTAAAGCTCTGGGGCGAAAGAGATGCATAAACCACGGGAGCGCAACTCATAAGAAACTATGTTCCTTCTTAATGAAGAAAGGCTATTTTAGTATCCGCCGACTACTTTTTCTTTCGTTTTTGTTTTGTTTTTGTATTTTAAGAAGGCGGAATTCGTTCCGGCATCCGTCAAGAAAAGTGGGGGGACGTGCGGGATTCTTATTAGAGGATTGTTTTTGTCGGAAAATTATTGCCGTTAAGAGAGAGTCTTGATGACTTCCGGACCGGACCCTAAAAGAAAAGAGAGAAAAAAGTGTTGGCTGGCCAAGAGTTCTCTTTGACGGTTAGTCGAGGTGACGCTGCTCCTGTGCTAAGCAACGTTTCATTTGTTTGTTATTCTCTGACAAGCTGCTGCGAGCAGCTGTTCCGGCACTTGGCACTCGGATTCTATAGTCTATAGTAAATATAAAGACTAATAGAGAGTGTTAGAATCTGTAATACGCCTATATATTTACTCCAAATTTGAATATCCGCCATTTGGAAGGAGGACATCGTTTATTTTATAATAGCTTTTTTTTAACACCTTGAACTTTGGTAAAAAAAAAAGTAATGATTTTTGTAAAGATCATTACTAAAGAGTAAAGATTATTTTTTAATGTTAAACTTTTGTAGGCTTAAAATTTCGATAAAATAAAAAAAAAAACTCCCTGTAGTATTTTTTAAAATGTTGGATTGGAATTCTGAAACACGGCTTTCACGTCAATCTCTTATTTCACGGTCACACGGATTTAACCCTGCCTATGCCAGTCGAAATGCCCATTTTTCTTCTTCCAAATTGGGGTAGGCCTATCATCCGTCAAAATCAAACGTGATTTAATGCTCGCCGACAGCGTGCTATATTAGTCATGCACTTTTAAATGTGAATCAACATCTAAGTATTTAATAAAAAATCTTAAGACAAAATTCTTATTCGGTATATGTTGTGAAAATTCTTAAGTTCTTAATAAAAAAAATCGGTTCGAATTTATTTTAAACATTTAGGGATATTTTAAATTGAAATGTTTGAAAGATCAAGAATCAAAAAAATCTTTTAAAAACCTCCCTTTCTTTTTTAAAAGAAACAATACCGTAACTCTTGATCGATATGTAAAATATTGAGCTGTTTTTCTCTTTTAAAAATGGAAGACTGTTCAAATGACATCTGCATATCGCGTGCGTTGCATCTTTTAGGCCTTTAGAGCTGTCAGCGCCCTCGTTAAAAAAATATATTTTAAAAAGTTATTCCGACAAATCACACTACATAACAGTACAAAGTTGGTCGAAATTTCTTACTTTTCTCTCTTCTTTTTTTGAGGAAAACAAATGTATCCTGCTGAGGGGCCGACGTGAGATCGCGTGACTCGGTCAAGAATGGACCCATAATTCACATCAACACAATCGAAAGAAAAGAATCAGGATAACGGCTCGCCTTTCTCCCTGATTTATTCTTCACATTTCTCTTATTCCTAGTTGTGCCATCTTTTTAATTTAATATTTATTCTTACAAGAATTTAAATTTGATAATAATAATAATTAAATAATTAATCGTCAGCATGTCTTCTAAAAGGCATTTTTATTTATGAAAAAAAAATCTTTGGTTTCCCACGTTTTTTTTAAATTCTTCCCCTATTTGTGTTATTACTCTCAGTCTCTCCCCTTTTGTAACAAAAAGGTCCGCAGTGAGTGCGATGATGAATAATAGACGTCCGACAGCGAAAAGGCGTCTCGCTTGTCTCATAACATTCACCATTCACCTATGAAAAAGCAAAGGGAATCTCGAAAAAGAAAAGAAGAAACGATGGAAATAAATTCCCAAGTACCGAGTTATTTTTTTTACTCCTAGATGGCGATTACAACAGCATGCAGACGAAAATAGTTTCCTAGTCGCCCAACCGCCCAGCGGCAACATACACGTGTTGCATAATTCAAATAAATAAATGAAAAGGCTTCGCGTAGTCGCATTACGAAAACCGAAAACGCAAACCAAACAATGATGATTTCGTGAATCTCGATATCCGTTTCTAACTGACCAGTCCTACTTTCTATCCGTCTATAAAGGAAATATTTTAGATATTTATTTTTTTTTGGTCACAAGTTCATTTCAAAATATTCTTACATGTAAATAAGCTTAAAATCCGCGAAAAAAATCATAGAAAAATTTTATTTTTCGAGTTATTTTGTTTTGCATTCCAACCGAGTGGAGAATGAAGACCTAGGTCACACTTGCTAGACTGCTATGTATACCTGCTCTGAAGATGATGTGATCAACCTCGACCTCCCTGCTGCCATAGCAGCCCACTACAGCAAAGTGAAAGTAGCCCTTAGCCTACTTACTGAGGTAGGACAGTACTGTAGAGGAAGTCTACTGACTCTTCTACAGTACTATTTGTCCATCAGCACTCATTGGGAGTAGAGTTGTGTGTGCAAGAGCAATCATCACCCTGGTGCCAATTTCAACTGCTTCCTACTTACACCACCAATAACCAGTATGGTGAAAAAGTCTGCCGAAAACGGACACCTCATCGGCGACTTCAAGGTCTATCCCGCCTTGAGGGATCACCCTCTGAAAACAGCGGCACAATGGCTTCGTGGGAGGCGGATTGACGACCGCCTCGGCTCACTCTGGAGGATCCACGATCAGCTCTACGACCTCAGCGATTTTATAGTCAAACACCCTGGTGGGCCTGAGTGGCTCTACTTAAGTAGAGGGACGGACATTACGGAAGCCTTTGAAACTTCTCATCTCAATCCATCCGTCTGGATATTATTGGATAAATATCGAGTGCGCCCAGCCGAGTCGGAGCGGATATCTCCCTTCACATTTCATCCAGATGGATTTTACTCTATTCTGAAGCAAAGGGTTCACGCACAACTATCCAGCCTACCTTTGAAGATAAAAAAGGCTAGTAAAAGAAGAGTCATGCAAGTCCAAAATGGCCTACTTTTAGCATTCATTACACTTTTCCTGCTCACTGGATGGACCGGATCCGCCTGGATGTCTGTCCTCGCGGGACTTTTCCTCTCCTTAAACATGATCTGCGCTCACAACTTCTTCCATCAGAAAAACTCTTGGCGGATGAACCTTTTCGACCTAGGGCTTTTGAGCTCCACGGAATGGAGAGTCACTCACGCTCTGAGTCACCATCTCTACACCAACTCCATCTTAGATTTTGAATTATCAGATTTCGAGCCTTGGTTTGACTTTCGGGTCTACCCTAAAGGCCTATTCCGTCGCTATTTACCTTACATTTTCGCTCTCATCATCGGCCCTTTTTACTTCTTCTCCGAGGCCCTCAAGAGACTCGTTACCGTCGCTCTGGGACAGCAGAAACTCGGCTGGGAAAATCTTCTTCCTTTGCTGGAATTGTTTCTTTTGAGTCTGTTGACGGATAGGGCCCTTCTTTTGTGGCTCGTTATGCAAGGGACAGCCAGCTATATATTCGGGTGGATAGGACTCACTGCCGGACATCACCATCCAGATTTGTATCACGCGGGAGATACCGGACATAGCTTCGGCATGGATTGGGGACTGGCCCAGTTGGACGCCGTTCGGGATCGACATGATGTCAACGGTAAAAAAATGCTATAATTTTTAAAACATTATTTTTTCGATTTATTTTTGAAAATATTAAAATTAAATCATACAATTATTTGGGGAAAAGTAAATTTTCAATGGCGGAAATATAAAAAATGAGGTCTTCTGGGTGCCGACTGTCGTACATTTGACCTGAGCAATAAAATTGAATCGATCCCGTTATTTGTATGTTTTGGTCCTCCTGAAGCCAAAGCGGAGGAAACCGGTTTTTATAGGCTAAAAATATGTGGGAGGAAATCTGTCAATCTGAACCCACTGAAAGGATCCGTTCAAAACTGGATTTTCTTCTGTCAAAATTTGGGGAAAGCTTGGCGCCTTAAATGACAGTTTTGATGCTACAAAGATATCCTATCTATATTTTAAAAGAAACTCACAGTTTTAACTATCCTTTTTTTTGTCTTTAATTTGGAAATCTTTCTATTTACATGTTAAATAATTTCGTCACTTTATTGAAATAATGAAAAGTATTAGTTGAGGATGGCATCTATGTATGTAGCCATTCCTTTTTGGAATTTCAGCTCTCATGCATAAATTTAGATTTAAATAGAAATTAAATTATATTTTTTAAGGAAACTTTCACTGGAACTGTATCTCGTATGTCCTAAATTGTAAAATCGTCTATTTTCGTATCACGAACAATCTCGACCGAGAAAACACGAGATCGCAATTAATTTATTTTTATTTGAACGCAGGATTGCTTTTAGCAGAGTTGACCATGTTCGGGAATCACATCCTTCATCATCTGTTCCCTGCATTAGATCACGGGTTGCTTGACTCCATCCGACCCGTTTACGAGCAGACGGCAAAAGACTTTGGTTTGCCCGATGAGGTCGCTCGCTCTCCCGCACCAGATAGGAATCAGTTCTACTACATCATCGGCATGTTTCAACAGCTATCTCGCCTTCATCCTCGTCCTCTCTCTAAAAATTATTATCATAATAACAACCAAATGAATTGATTTGCTTATTATTTATATTATTTTTAAATATTCGGTGAGGGGAAAATGATGCGTTATTCGCGATTTTTCAAAAAAAAAAAAGATCAAACCCATTGGGCAAAAAAGGATGTTGTCATATTGACTTTCTAGGTATGCTTGATGAGAGAATTCGGGATCATTACGTGTCCTTGCGTGATTACGCTCCGATATAGAAAGCGTGAAAGCTTACTTTGTTTTTTCTACTTTGTTTTCTTTACTTTTTATTTGAATAATTTTTGGCGCGAAAAAGAATCAACGGCCTTGAATATTTGCATCAAGAGTTGAGTTGTCAGAAATCAGAATTGATGAGTTAATTTATGTTTTTAAAAAGTACTTGGCTTCGAGGGTGTTGACCTTGGCATCGTTCTTCACCTTGACCTCAATCATTCTTGAATTGAATTTTGCGATTCTTCTAAAATGATTCATTGGACGATTTTTATTGCCTTAATGTATTAATCGAAATGCGGAATTGAGAGGAGCATTACGGGTGAATAAAAAGAAAAAGAAACTTGAGTATTGTGGTTTGTGGAAGAGATGGAATCGACCAAGGGCTGGTAATTCAGTTCAGTAGTGCTGCCGTGGTGGTCGAAGTCTCAAGGACGAAACGTGTTGGAGGAGGTAGACCCACTTTCATTTACTGCTTTGCGGCTCTATGGGTATAAGACGATTCTTGTTGAGTCCTCTTCGTGTTCTTTTGAGTTATGTTCCACACCAGAAAATGTAGTGACCGTGGTACTGTAGTGATTTCCAGCTTTTTGAGCGGGAGAATTCCTTTTTGAATTTCACTTAGTCAACGACTGCCATCTAGCGCTTAAAACAACAATAGTTTTTTTTTCTAAAAAAAAAAAAGTAAAAAATAGTACTGCAAAAAGTAGGTCTACTGTTACGATTTTAGAAACTCTTTTATGTCTGAAAATAAGTTAGGGTGACAGAATTATCGAAGAATGAATATGCTGACGCTTTGATTTCCCATTTCCTTTATGCACATATATAAACCTCTATTTACTCTCGGGCCCAGGCTAACTGATCCGTCGTCTAAAAAATCTTAAAAATGAATGAAACTTGTCCAACAGAGTAAAACAGACAGCTATCTCTTAAAGTTTAACCTAGTTTTTTTTTCATATTTTTACGACAAAAACTTTGGATTTCTGGAACCTGAGAAATTTGTTTAGAAAATGGAAGATCGAAACCGAAAAAGTGTTTAACTAATAGAGACGAAAACTGTTCGTAATTGAAAAATCATAACAACACAATGTAATAAAATACCCCCCATATTAATTCGAACGTGTGACATGTTTTCATTTCTTGAAACAATAAATCTCATTAGATTTTGGGGATACTTCCGTTTTTATCAATTGAATAAAAGAGTTTCTGCTAATTGTATTTGTCGAATGCAATACCGTCCCTTTCGTTTGTGTCTGCTTTTAAAAATGTGTAGTAAAAATAAATAAATAGAAATAAAAACGTTTCCCTTTGCGGATTCACGGAAATTGCTCCGTCATCTGCTGAGCGCTATGACCGCGACACGACATCAACATCTCTTGATAACCATTTTTGGATTTCTTCTTATATAAACGTATATTCGTCCTTTGATAGAGATAATCGAGTCATAACTCAAACCCCTTTTTTTCTAAAATATTTATTTATCCCAATTTTTGTTGCGTCATCATGCCGTACGTATATATACTTTGTGGTGGGATTATATCACATTCAAAGGATGATGATATAACTTATTGATATATGAAGCTGTCTTGTGGTGGCAAGATATCCTTAAATGGGTCTTATGGCCTACACATTTTATTTCCATTTTTTTAAAAATAATAATTTCCGATTATTTATATTACTATACGCCCGTATCCAATTACGGTGCCCATTTTTCTTCTTATTATGCACGGATTTGGCTCAGTGATAATAATTTTTTAAAAGGGAAGAAGGAAAACATGAGTCGTTCAAGAGTCTTATTTATTGGCTGTGAACGTCGTATAATATATTTATGGCTCACTATTTTATTTCATTTTATTTTACGGCCAACATTTATTGAGTTATCTCTTATTTTTATAAATTTCAAGGTGAAACAAGTCCATAAAAAAGTTTGAAAACTACAGTTACAATTCATGCTTTATTTTTGTCAAGTTAAAAAACATTTGAAAACAGATTTTTCCCAAATATTTGTTTACCGCATTTTATATGTGTTGGAACTAATTTTAAAGACAAATATCAAGAATTATTATTAGCCATTGTGTAGAAAACATAACATTTTTAATTTTTCAAAATAAATTTTAAAAAAAGAAGTAAAGGATATAAGAAAGTAAGTTAAAGCTGTCATAATGGATGAGGAATAGCACGCGACCCATTTGGTTTCATGTCTCTCTTTCAAGTTGGGGCGCGCAATAACAGCTAGCAGATCCATCATTGCATCTGGCAGTTTTGTGGGGGTTACAAGATCTCGTTTGAACCCTAACTGACCTGGATCCGGCCGCCAGTCATCAGCTCAATAGCTCAGACTAGCAGCAGAACCCTCAAAAAAAAAATTGGCGCGCCTCCTCTTCCGACCAAAACGCGCGTCCAGCTGACGCTCCTCAGCTCTGTCTTAACCTTAACGACAGAAAAGACTGTTCCTGCCCTCGCCTTCTTTATTGGCATCTCTAGGAGTTGCAAATTAATCAGTCTAATGATCATATCCCTTTATTGAAGCTGTTAAAAATCTCTTGCTATAAAGAGCTGCTCACTTATTGGCAGCATATTTGAAAACCCCTTTTTTTCTTCAAAGTATTCTTTTAATTTTATTTGAAACTCGTTTTTACTTTTCAAAGCTAATCTTCCTTTTGAACTTATTTGTATACCCTTTTCACTGGTCAAATTATTTATAGAGTAAACTTTCATCTTTGATTATGTTTCAAAGAGGTTTACTGTTTTAGATAAGTTTGATGTTAAAATGTTACATAGCAAAATGAGAAGGGAGTCTAGTCTAAAATTAAACTTCCTTTTCCCTCTTAATTTTTAAATACGAAAGGCAATGTGGTTATGAGGGAGTCAGGGGCTCAAGCTTATTACGAGAGGGAGAAATAAGAGAGAGAGAAGGAACATCAAGAAGCTAGAGTGCTTGGTTCTGGCCTTCTGGGGATATTTACTTCTTCCTCTTTTAAATAAGTTGAAGCCAGGGGGAGCTAGCTCTATTTGACAACACTGTTGCGCTCCCGGATTTGTCCTTACAGCCTCTTTAATGGGGGATAATAAAACTGCTACTGAAAACAACTTTTCCTTTCACGTCTCCTAAATTTAAACAATAACAAAACCTTATTTTTCTTTTTCAAACGGATTTTTACAATATTCTTGCAATACAAATTAGAACTGTGAAGTGAAAGAGACTATGAATTTTTTTAAGAGTAAAAATAAGAGAAAAATGTAGCATACCCACAAAGGAGCGATGACTGATATTAATAAGGAAAGATACAAAATTCCTACCGGTGTTTTAAGTTTATTTATAAAATTCAAATAGTTTTTGTAGGTGTTTGAAACCCACTAGAAAACTTGTTGTTTAGAAAATTCCTGGATAATGGAAAAGAGGAGCACGACATGTTTGAGAACACACCATTTAAGGCTCGTTTGCACATAGATCAAGCCGCCGTCACTGAGGGTGAATGTATGTCACTAGAACCGCTCGCGCCCGACGTCGCGACGTCCTCCATCCTAGCTCCGTCACTCTCTCTTCCTTATCGCCTTACAGTCCTACAGAGCCTCTATTATACAGGGGTAGGAAATGCGGAAGGAGAAATAACAGGGCGGCGAGAGATCTCTTGTTTCTCTTTTCTTTTTCAGTCCACAGTACATATTTTTAAATGTTATAGTTTTAGGGACGAGGCACAAGTGCGAGCTTACTTTGTGAAAACAACAAGTTCACATCATAGTAGTAATTTACTACGGTACAATCAATGAATTTCGGCTTGTTAATTCTCAGTGAAACAATATCGAATAACAAATAACAATACGGCATTTTCAAATTGTATTTCAATTCAGCATGAGTCTGCTTTAAAAACAAAATAACAAATAAACTAAGGGAAATTACTGAACGACTTTAAAATTATTTTTAAAAATTAATATGGCAATGAGCTAAACTGCGTACTTATTTCCTCCATAAGTGAAAGATGATATACAATTCATAGAACATGCTGAAATGGCCTTATCATCATGGATTTCCAGCGGTTCAAGGAATTCACGCACTTGACTTTTTCACACACTCACGCTTGGTTACCCATAAAACACACATAACACAAGACACGCACTCTCCTTCTCTCTTCAGTTTCTATTAAAGGGTCTGACAACAAGTTTGATCCATAGAGCTTCTATAAGGAATTTCAAGGATGCTGAGAACCATACACCACTTAATAGAGAGAATTTTTAAAATATACATTAATAAAAATAGACACAATGACGTAATGTATACTGTAGGGGTCTATACATGCATAATAAGCATCCGAAATATTATATTTATTTATTTATTTCTCGAATTCGTCTTGTTATTGATGACTCGACTGTTTTCCTCATCTCGTGTTGTTGACACCCTCGTGAACTTGCTATGCGAGCAGCCGCCCTTTTTTCCTTGCGAAATTTCTGAGAAAGAAAATAGTAAACAACATGTGCTTTTGTCCTTGGTTTGGCCATCAAATGTTAAAGGGTTACTTCTTTTTCTAAAACTCGTATACCGGTAGTAATAGATATTTTTTTTTTCAAATAAGGTTTTAACAACTAAAATGAAAGCAATAAAATTTTAAAAATAGCCATGCTAGTCATAAAAATCGACGATTTTAATTTAAATTATATAGTACCGTACTATCAATAGCTCAATTTTAAATCAGACCATTTTTACTCTGAATTCTAGTATGCCTGCTTTAAAATATGAAATCATGATACAAAATTGTTAGAATACAACACAAGTCATTTATTGCTATCTTAGTGAACGATGTAACCTTACCGCTTAATGTATAAGAAATAAGTATGGATATTATTGTATAGCTAGGTCTTATTTAAAAAGGATGCGCAGAGTATAGGCGCGACGCCTGACGTCGCTAGTAGTGTCGAAAGACTGCAGCTGTTGACGATTTGTCATTGACACCCTCGTTGTCGTTTTCCTTTGCCTGAAATTTCTTGAGGGACTTCTCTAGGCTAGCTCTAGCCTTTGCGCTTGATTTCCTTTAATCGGTTTCTTCTCCTTCTTCTCCTTTAGTATTTCCTCCGCTTATTTGGCAGGACTCAAACAGCTGTTTAATCCATTCGACCGTGCTATATAGTAGTTTTAAGCCGCACGTAACGATAGATTTACGATGATCAACACGCTCGTGTCACTTTAAACCACCTATACATATAATTCTTTACGACACTGTTATTCCACTTTATCTATACAGTCTCAGTCCTTAAATTTGCGACATAAAATGTCAAATTTTACAATATTTTTCATGCCTGTTATTAATTGATTTTTAAGTTTTGGAAAGACTATTTTAAAAAAATAGAATCTGATAAATAGAAAAAATGTTACAGTACGGTAAACATTCAATTCAAGTAAATGCGTCGATTTTGAACTGCTTATTGTTGTTAACTTTCAAATATGTAAAATTCAGTGTAAAAATAGGGATTCGTTTTGTTATTTTTTATGGCTTTATTTTGCTGGAAATAAGAGTCGTCGTCCCGAGCGACGATGCTATTTAGATAAAAGAGCCTTTTAAGTTTATCCTCTGTAAGGAATCCCTCGTCGTCATAAAGTGTGGACATGATCTTCTCTAAAAGTATTGCTAGCATCAGCATCATCATATAGGAGCCCAATGCCTTGTACGACTACCATTTCATTACTATTACCTACTATACTTTTAAAATAGAAAAATATATAGCATCATAAATCTAAGAATAAAGACAAATAACTTTATTGTATAGAGTTAACAGTATAGACCTAGCTTTTGTGCTGATGCTTTTTGGAAGGATTCCAGCAGAGCATATCTTTATAGAGCTTTGAGAGAGATTGACCAGCAGCAGCATCTCATCAAGACTCGAGACTCGCCAAGCATTTCATCCATCCATATTATGTGTAATCTATACAGGATTGTTGAAATCTCTCGGATTCCTTCCTCTAAATTCTAATCAAAGGATTTTCTTTGGAAGAATTCCAGATGTGAGAGACGGCTCGTCGCAATTAATTGTATTCCTTTGTATTATTCGTTCATATAAAAAATAAGGAATAGAATCCCAGGTGGGAGTTGGCAGGAACATTAGTTAATGTCTTAATGAATCGTGGCACCTTGAATTAATGCGATAGTGAGACGAGAGCAACGACGACTACGCCAGCTTCTGCGTGATGGAAAGAAACAATAACAAACAAGACGAAGAAGAAATAAGGTCGTTGGACTTGTGTATACATCACACACTATAGCTACTCTATGGGCTACATAGGAGTATAGGGTACGGTATATTATAGCTAGGGCGGGTGTGATATGCTGGGCAAGCTGCCCGGCACCCATAAATTATAAAGGGCGTGCCAATAATAACATTATGTCAGCTAAGGGCAGAGTGGCAGACGCATATAGGCCGTCCTCTTCTTCTTTTAGTCTACTCGTCGTCGATGTCATCGTCGTAGGCGCCTCATGATGCCCGCATCATCCTGTCCGACCCATCTGCTTAGCCGACAAGAGTCTTTTTTCATTAATAATCTACTCATCATTCGCCTGTTATCCTTCCTCCTTGAGAGAGATGTATAGATGGACGGAAAGAGAGATAATGATTGGGATGATGCCAAAGTATTATAGCGCGGGTCTGTCATCGATCTAATTTTATTAGATATAGACCATAATCAATGAATGAAACATCTAAAAATTGTTCTAGATCTTAAAATTAGTGTCACATTTATTTATTTGTTTGGAAAATGTGTACACCAACCGCGTTTCAAATTCTTGAATTGGAAATTAGCAAAACGTTTAAATCACTTTTTAACAGTAATTGCATTATTTTGATTATTTCTTTTATATATTTTTTAAAAGATGGATTGGATTCTTCACCGACTCATTCGATTGCCTCCACGACGTCCTCGACTTCTTCCGTGGATCGTCAACAAGTGGCATCAGCTACGCTGTCCATAGTAAACAGAGGTGTGTGTCTTTTAATTTTTTTTAGTAAGAGAACCTCAAAAGGATCTTTCTACTTTTTTTTCTGTTTACCTTCTTTTTATGAATATTAGAAAGGTAAACCGTAACATATAAGTACATAGGCTGTATGCCTGCATAACTATATTGTTTCTTTTGTGTAAAATATCATTTCAGAAGAATCTTATAGATCCTTTGTTTCTTAATTCCAAATCAGCTTCAAAGCTTTCTTTATTTATTTTTTAGATTTTACATTTATAACATACATTTAAATTTTTCTTACAAAATGAGCTTTTTTTTAAATAATAATTTTTTCTAGTAGAATACTGGGAACAAGAAGGAGAGATGTCGGACATCTCAATATCACCTTGCGGCCCTCCTGTCCTTCATAACACACCAAATCTAGGTAAGGCGAGATAAACTGCATTAATAAAATCTCAAAAGGAGAGTCTTCGTCGTGATAAATTGAATCATTTAGCAACGGCTTGATGTAGGTTGAATGCTGAATCACGATACTGGCCCGAGTGAACGGGAAAGTTGTGCGTGTTTTTTTATATCACACATTTTTCACTTCTTTTCTCACTTTGGAATGACGAAAATATTTAAAATTCCATTTGATTGTAAATTTTACAACAGCGAATTCTTAATTCTTCTAAAAATAATTAGGGACACAAATTAATTTTCCTTCAAACACTTTCATATTTAATCTTATTTTATTCATATGCTATATTCCCTGATAGCTGCTTATTTAGGTCTAAAATGTATCTCTACAACTTTACATTTAAACAAAAGCCATAAAAAAAAATGTTGGACGTTGAACTAGTCGGAATGATTTGAACTGATATTCGAAACCTTTAATCTTGAGAACACATGTAAATAAACGGCAGAGAATCAACCAGCCATATAACCTTCCATTTCCCGTTTCACACTTTTCAAAAATATGAAAGTAGCCAAGATCATCAGAAACAAAATGACGTCTCGCACATTTTTTAGTTCCTTTTTTCGCGGATGCTTCGCCAAAAATAGATTCCGGCCGGATGTGCGGAGGAGGCGGTCTCTTCTCTTCCATCAGCTTATTCTAGAGCAGCTAGAGTAAAAGCACTCACAAATGTGTTTCTTCTTCTTAAAAGAGAGAAACATCACGCTCTGTCGCTTCATATTTTCCTCGCAGAGTCTAGTCCCCCCCCCCATTTTGCTTTTTTAAAAATAAATCCCTATGCTCAGTACGGTACATGTAGAAACACAGAGGGCGGTCTCAGTCTCTTATGAAAAGAGAAGCAAAGGGGGGCTGCTGGATCTGCAGTGTACCTCACTCACTTATTCAGTGGCTCTCCAGCTTCGGACCGTAACGGTCGTGTGTCACTTTCGGTTTTCGTTCAATTTTTTTTGCATGTGATTTTATTAGCGGCAAACACTCAGGATGGATTTTGTGTTTTTATTTTTGGTGAAGTGAATAACGTCAAAATAACTATGTGCACCAGTGTGCTGACATCGTTAAGAAACTCTTTTTCAACGTACTTCGGCTCTCATCATAATAAGCCACCAAGACATCCCAGTAATAATAAAAAGAACAAATCATTAGGTATACTTTTTATACAACCTTTGGGTTTCTATGATTATTTTCCATATTAAGAATCAAAATTCGAATAACATGCTAATATTTAAATTAATTTGTTTATTTTCAATTTGATTATTAAGATAAGATATAAATATTGAAGTTAATAATTTGTTTGATTCTTTTCAAAGATCACAATTACAATTTAACTTACGTTAAATGATAACAACTGTACTTTTTCCCTTAAAAAACCACATTTGGTGCTAATTAATGTGAGAAAACCTTTCAATGATTTTCTTGTGACATAAATTATATTTAGAAAGTACGGTTAACCTATTAACTTCTCCCATAAATTATGTAACAAAAATCCGTTTTCAACATAATTTTAATTAATAAGACATTAAAAACAAAATTAGTAAAGTAAAGTTGATGGAGCATAATTAGGGTGTGTATAGGAGAGAAGGAAGGGGGAGTGTTGCATATTTCAAGTATTGCGTGTTTCAAGTAGCTTAATGATATTAAAGCTAGCATGATGATAACCTTAAGGTGTATCAAGCATCTTAATGGTGGAGAAACCAATGCTCCTTCCTCTTTTTAATGATGATTCGCTTCACACGCAAACCCACTCGACTGGAAATGGTTTCAAAGACTAGAAAAAAAAATAAATAAAAGAGAAAACAGCGGTATACCCATAATAACATGTAATCGATTCCACAAAGTTATTTGTGTGTGTATTTATTTAAAAAATCCAAATTCCATTGTTTGTTCAAATTTTCGTTAGTTTTTAATAGTCGCGCATATTTTTTTTTAATTTCGATGTTGCAATATAGAATATTTTGATCTTTGACCGTCTCGTATATTCAGAATGAGCGCGTCAACTGCTGCATTCTCGCCATATTCACCATACAATTCCCAGCACCATCATCATCACCATCCCATTTTTATGGATCAAATAAAAACATCCACAGTTGCACAACACTATATTTTATATACATATTTGATGGCCTACAAAAATAACAAAAAATGTATAGAGAACATAGAAAAGAGAAGGTCCAAGGACCATCTGTGTGCCAATAGCACAACAATGGAGCTCCGCGCTCGAGCGTTGATGATGCTACACGCACAATAAAAATGAGGAAAAATAGATTCTTTTATGTAGAGGTGTGTTGCATAATCCCATGTTTGGCGGTGCATCACCATATAGCTAGCTTCTCGATTATTATTTAATCTACAGCGGATGCGCGCGCGCTGCTCAATGGACGCCCTCGTGTCATCATCACGCTACAATGAGCATGAACAACATAAACACAAAAGGATGAGATCGTAATCTATGGATTTTTTTCACACTTTCAACTTTTACATAGAGCGCGTGATTCTATGTAATTTGGGACTCGTTAGGGATGTCCGACATTATTGGTCGAACCCTTTCTACGTAAAAACAACAACAAGAAAACATTGATTTTTTATCAGTCTGAAGAATCATAATAATTAACTATAGATAGGAATCAGTTTTTTTGCTGTAGATGTTATTAAAAATTTAGATGTAATCATTGTTTACAAAATAGGTTTTAAAATGTTGTAGATGTTTAGCTAATGATGTTTAGCACCTTCATTTTAAGCGAAAAATGGAAGTTATTCTACTCTCATAGGATGTCACCATCATATGATTCTCTATTAATCTTCTTTTTATTTCTTGAAAAACTAATAAAGGAGGAAGTCGTTCACGTTTAACGACCCTACGGGCTTCCGCGGCCACCGCTCACGAATCGATTAACGGCGTCGGGTCCAGCTCGTCTCTCCCCGGTGGAGGCGCTGATTCTGCCGGAGGAGGTGCAGATGGAGATTCTCAGCTATCACCTTCTTACGCTGGTAACAAATGAATTCAATCTTTGAAGAAAAAAAAATATATTTATAATTATTACGCTGTGATTGAATCTTTATTTGGTTGGCTTCTTAATTATAGTGTGGGTAGGCTTCGTTTACAAAATTGCTTTTTACGACGTCACACAGGAAATCATTTCAAGGTGGAAAAAGGACTTGTGAAAACATTTATCCTAGATAAAAGTGTCACTTTTCAAAAAGAAATTCTTATTTGATAATTTTGTTATCCTTGAAACAGAAAACCGCGTTAAAACAAATATGTGAAAATGAGCGGATCGCCATAATTTCACGCGAGCTGTTGATTTTTACCAACTAGTCTCTAATTAAACATGAAAGTTCTCTCTTTTTTATCGTTAAAGTTTGTAAAATTAAATAAGTATTCTTAATTGTTGTCTTGAAAAGAGGAAGGTAAGGTCGGAACGTGTTTTTGAAAGAAAATGAAATCAGTTCTATAGATAGACTGACTGAGTTCTAACGAGCCCGCTTAAGAAAATGGCACGAAAAAATGGGAATATTACGAGCCCGTTAATACGTAGATTCTACATGTACACATATGAGCGCTAGCTGCTTGTGAAGGTCCCTCATCGTATTTTTGAGGGCCAACCAACTTCCGGCCCTTTTTCTCTTGTTTTAAGTCTCCCCTCAAAACGTCTTTATCTCGGGCCCGTATCCTTTTTTCTGACTATTTGCACATGGCCCTTTCTTCTTCCCTTTCTCGCGCCCACGTTTTCTCTTCTCTGATGTATTCCACTTAAAACTGGACGTGAGAGGGCATGTTACATATTGTTTCCACAAAGATAACTAACAGAAACATTGAAAGAAATCGTGCCTTTTCAAAAGCCCAGTTAAAACGCGTCATCTTAAAGAATTGTTTTCTTTCAATGAAATAACATTTCGGGATCGAATTCGTCAAATAAACTGAATAATTTTCCTACAGCATGAATCACCATTGATTCTCAATTTAATCAAAAACTATTATTTAAAAAGTATTGTTTACTCTTTTTGTTGAAGGACAAAAAAAAAAGAGAAAAATCTGCAACGTTGCGGATTGAAAAAAGAAGAAAAGTTGATGCGGGAAAGCCGCGTGAAATGTCACGCCCGGGCTGCGCACGCCCGTTACCAGGGAAATTCGTCACGCTGCGTTGCAATCTGGCAGGGGCTCACGCTTCTCCATTCACATGAAAGATGTCATTTCACGCCTGATTCTTTATTCAGGGATATGCTGTATATCGCCATCGCATAGCCTATTCTTATTTATATTGAATCGTGTGCGTGCGGGACAACCCGCGTGAATCACGATTCTAATTAAGTATCATCATCATTTGATGGGAAGGACATCAGCATGTCAATCAATTTCTTGTCGAGTTGTCCTTATCAAATTACATTATTTACAGATTTTGACGATATACCTAATACTGAAAATTCCGAAAGAAATGTATGTAGGCCTACTCCCTTATTTCCCGCTATCCTCCAGTCCTCTTCCACCCCATTTTACATCACCGCCCTCTAATGAGCCGGTTCAAGTGACGTGAAAAAAATAGTATGTCTTTCTCTATGTACACCATAAAGCCATCCTTACAGAGCACTTAAAATGTCAACTACACCAACCCTGCTTGTGTATATTACAAGGGGGAAATGTAATCCTCCGCCTAACAATGGCTGCCGGCTGGAAACTAGAGATGCTGCTTATTCCCACTTTCTTAGTTGAAAGATTACAGACGACAATGAATGGTTATTACCATATTGGCAGACGGTAGAGCTTGGCCATGAACTAGGCCTGCTTTCATTCAAACTAACCCTATGGGAGACATTTTTTTAAGGAAGAACATTTAAAGCAAGCCATATATTTTCATTTTAATGATGTAGGACGAAAAAGAATCTTGATTAGAACTGAGTTATATATATATATATATATATATTTTAAATTTTGGCATCGTAACAAAAAGTTTTGGAATCTCTTTTTCTTCCGGTTTATCATTCCACTCTCGATCGATCCTTGATTACGCTGTCAACTCTAGAAAGACGAAACATTCCAGCAGCAAACCTGCTGGATGTCAACAACGTCTAATGGAAATCGAAGACTTTTCTTTTTTGTCTTCGACTCTCGTCTGTCGGCAGTCTTTTGTTTCAACTATGGTTTTTATAGAGTCGTGTTGCTTATCACGTCGATCCTGAATAGGTGGAATTCCCTCTCGAGATCCTCCTTTTTAACGTCTGGAAGAGACGAAAATACACTCGAATGAAACAGAAGATCCCGGCACCCTCTTTTCCCTCTTTTTCTTTTTGCTATTTTTGTATATCCCGTCGACACGACGCCGGCGACGCCAGGTCTTCCCAAAACACGACGACGAAGGCGGGCTACCATCATTTGAGAAACTCAAGTTATATATCTCCTGCAGTTGGAGTAGCAGTAGCAGACTTCTTCTTCAGTTCTTCTCTAGTCAATTTAGATGATGATGGATGCGACTTCTCCTAAATAGCGGCTCCTTCTTCTTCCACTCTCTCCTTTTCGGAAATAACCATCATCTTTTATCCTCCAGAGAACCGAAAATGCGTGCGAGAAAGATATATTTATTTTGACGATAACTAAAAGCTACAATTGCTGAGAGACATTCTTGTATACTTTTGGAATCATTTTTCGGCCACAGATCTTTGCTATTTTCGGTCGTCGAACATCATTTTCAACAAACGCGCTTTATCGAATCTTAGAAAACGGAAATTATTAATCTAATAAGGGCATGATGTGACGCCATCACTTACATCACTATTTTTTTTATAACAGTCAGACACATAATTTTTTTTATATCCTTGAGAAAAAGTTTTTTTTTATCGTCAATTTTTATTAGTCACATTTTTTTCCTCGTGTGCGGCTCTGACAAAATTAAATCATGATTTTAAGGAACACTTAAAAAATAAATAAGATTTTAAACCAGATTATTTTGAAAATTCAGAAATAGACCTTTTGGTGTGCTGTATGAGCTGCGGAACTGGAACATGTTATCATTATTTTGTGTGTGGTCCTCGTCATATTTTCATATATCGTGTTTTCACGAAGGATTTTTTTTCTCTCTCCTCATAAAGGAACATGATTGTTTGTTGAAAAAAGAGTGTCTGTTTTCATGAAAATTCTTGTTTGTTTACTTTCTATCAGGTTCAACTGCCTCTGGAAGCATTGTGAGCCAGCATCGGCAGCAGATTGTGGTCAGGAGCAGGGAGATCAGGCTCGTACGAGATGGTGGCAATTACAATGACTTTGGTTATGGATTCACCCTTCGACAACGTATATATGCTAAATACTTCTTCATTGATATAACATTTCCCCACTACTAATATTTTCAAAATAAGAATTTAACGTGTAATTCATTCTAATAATCTTTTTATTTTTATTTTTATTTTTTATTGGGTTATAGAGAGCACAAGCAAGAATAATAACAAGGACTCATCTAAAGGTCGGCCATTCATTGTTACTCATATTCGGCAAGACAGTCCAGCTGATAGGTAGATTCATGAATATTAGCTGGGTCGCAACTTGTTGCTCAAATATTTCATTTAAAAACAAATTATTTAGGGATGGAGCTGTTCAAGTCGGAGATCGATTGATATCCGTCAACGGTCGTATTTTATCTGGGTGTACTTTGAGCCAGGCCCAGAAATGGATTCGGGACACTGAAAAGTATACAATATATTATTTTTTTTATGCAATCCAATAGAATTCAACTAAAAAAATTATGATTAGATTGACTGCGGTAATTGAGTACGATGTGGCTTTGGTGGATCGAAGCCACTACGCCAGCAGCCCTCTCCTTGTCGAAGTGGCTGTCGGGAAATCTTCCGGCGGGAGCGCCTCCCTTGGTATCCAGCTCTCTCAGACACCCTTAGATACGAATCTCATTCATCCGTCAAAAAATGGCAGAGTGCCTGGTGGAGCTATCATCATCGAATCCATCGCCCCTGCTTCTATCGCTGAAAGGTGAATTCCATTTCTTACATGTTAAAATATAAACAAAAATCATTTAATCAATTGAACATTTAAAATTTAGTTCGAAAATAAAATATCTCTTTTTTTAAAATTACTATAAACTAAGTATGAACATTTTTTGAAACGCGGTTCGAGAATCGAGTTTAAATACTTTGAAATAAATGGCTTTGAACGTGCTTGCGTCACCTCTTGGTTTCTGTAGGTGTCAACATTTAACGGTAGTGGACTGTATTATTATTTCCTTTTCTGGAAATAACTGAAATCTCCCTTTTTCCATTAGCGTTCTGGTGTGAACAAATTCTAGTTTTTTCTATTTCTAAAAAGGATTTAGAAAGTGAATTTTCTTTTTTTCGCTTGAGACTTTGCAGCGATGTGGTAATTGATTTACGAACTCGAACAGTCTTAATGGATCGGTGAAAAACGGATCTGGCAATAGCCTCCTTTTCCCTCTTGACCCCAAAATATGTTTTCATATTTTCCTCCACTCGCGGACATCGTTACGATGTGATAAAATGTGGATTGAAAAAAGGCTCTTCAACTTGTCGTTCTGAAAAAAATAAATAAACTTTTCATCGCTGATCTTTGAGAACCATAAATTTAACCAATTTAGCAAACCCATTCATCTTTCTAAATTTCTTCTTTATATCAATTTCTACATATTAAAAAGGTGTGGAGCTTTGCAGCCTGGCGATCAACTTTTAGCCATCGGTGAATTTCGCTTTGATTCCGGATGCGATCCAGCATCCATTCAAGAAGCAATCCGCCTGTTAAAGGCGACTTCCGGAGACGTCCTTCAGATGGTCATCTCCCCAGTCGGTGCGGGCAGCCAGAATCTTCTCCGGAGCAGCAGGAGTCGCTTCCTTTTATCAAGTCCACGTCCGTCCAACAGTGGGACACTCCGTAGCCGAGCCATGAGCCGGACTAACACCCATAAATCGAATGGAGGAGGTAGTAGCAGTAGCGTACTGGATAGCCGCTCCCTAGCCTCCTCCACATCCGGACGCTTCCGTTTGGGTCATCCAGAATGGGTGTCCGTCACACTTCAGATTGATTGCCGTGGAAGTTATGGATTGGCTCTTGGACGGGCAGGTCCGGCTGCCACTTCCTCTTCGTCCGGCTCTTTGGTGGCCGAACTGCCCGCCAATGGTCATTATCATCACCGGAAGCCGGAACCTATCGTTATAAACGTCGAATCCGCTAGCCCTTGCGACAGGTATGAAATCTAGTTTGTTAATTAAATTTAATTATCAATTTAAACTGAACTTGAATTACAATTTCTAGCCGAAAAAGTTTAAACAATATAAATTAAATATATTTAATGCTTATTTTTTATAGGGCGGGATGCATTCATCCGGGGGATCGGATCTTGCGGATCAATGGCCAGAGCACTGCCGGAATGGATTTGGACGAAGTGGTAGCACTCATGAGAGACTCTAAGCCTCGCATGACGCTCGATGTGGAGTTTGATGTCGTTGATTCTGTCATTCCTGCTTCCGGTGTCTATTGGCTCAAACTAGCTAAACCACAAGGATCGACCGCTTCATATGGCCTCGCTTTACAAGGCATGTTCAATACCTACATCATTGAATATACAATAACATTTAATTATTATAATTCGTAATTATTGATTTATTATTTGTTTAATAAAGCTCTACTGTAAGTGTTCAATCTATACTTATTACTCAAATGTTGGGCATTATTGTGTATATTAACCTAAAAAAATCAATAAGCGAAAGAATAGAATGTTGTTGTTAATCTATATGTTAATCTATATGTTAATCTATATGTTAATGTTGTTAATCTATATGTTTGCAGACGACAAAACGAGAAAAGGAAGCTACATAGTGGTTTCTGTCAGTACTGGCTCCTTGGCTCATCGAACAGGATCTGTGCGACCAGGCGACCGGCTCTTAGCCGTCCACAATCTGCCGGATAGTTGCACTCTCGATTCAATGGGTAGTGAGGAAGAAGTGACGGCTGCCATTAACGTCATGCCGTTAGTTCGTCTTAAACTTCAGAAGGCCGTCCCACTGCCCGTCTCAGATGATCCCGTCATTTACACTGTGGAACTCGTTCGGCGTGGAGGACCACTCGGCATCACCATTTCAGGAACGGAGAGCTCTGATGATCCCATAGTCATTTCCGGTCTTACTGAAGGTAACATTTTCGCTAATCTAAATTACATCCTTACAAAATAAACCAGTAATTTACTTCGAAATCAACTAAAAGGAGGATTGGCGGAACGAACAGGAGCCCTTCACGCCGGGGATCGTCTATTGGCTATAAATGGGCGCTCTTTACAAGGAAAACTCCTTTCAGAAGCCATTGATATCTTGCAGGATTCTGGTGATGTTGTCACGCTCAAAATCGGAAAATCAAATAGTAAAATATACGAATTCACCATATTCCCTCCTTCAGACTTATTCATTGATTGTTTGTTCTAATGTAGGAATGGCTGGTGCGCTCCGTCGTCCTGGCGGTGCAAGTGGAGAGCTGGAAAGAGAGGATTACCTTGCTCTTAAATTGCCTGCGCTTCCATCCATTGATAGTGCCGTAGAATCTTGGGTCAGCTCCGGCTCAGGGTCTGCGTCCAGCAGCAACGGCAGTAGCAACAACAACGAGAATAGCCACCATTCTAAATTGAACGCTGATTCTCCCGTCATTTATACGGCTGGTGGGTTTTTTGCTTTCGTCTCACTTTCATTGGTTTATTATAAACTAGTTTAAAAAATAAAACAAGAATACAAAAATTATTTTATTTTATTTTTATTGTTTAATGTCATAATTTGATATATTAATTCGTTTGTTTTTAGAGAGTGCAACTGTGCGTAGGCGTCAAGGAACAGGCTCGCCCGGCAGCAGCACGGTGGACAGCGGCCAATTCAGTGGAGAGGTTAACGTCATCGTTGTAAATCCCCCTTCGTCCACTCCGGAAGGATCTACCACCCGCTTGACGAAAGATGAAGGAAGTAGCATTACTGGCCAGCATCAGCAACAACAACAGCAGCCCGTTGTTCGTATGAGCGACTTGGCTCTTGTTCGACAGCACTCTGTCAATAGCAGCAGTAGCAGCACTCTGCCACGCCACTATCGACATAACAATAACAATAAAATCCAGCAGCATCCGTCACCCATCTATTGTCTCTCCCCCGTTTCACAACTCCCTCCCAACGTTGAAATTCATCAGGTATTATTTTTATTCTTTTTTCTACTTTATACGGTTTTAGCTCATTAAAAATATTGTTACAGGTGACTTTGCACAAGGATTCCGTCTACGAAGATTTTGGTTTCAGCGTCTCCGATGGCCTTTACGAGCGTGGGATTTACGTTAATCGGATACGCAAAGGTGGCCCGGCGGATCTATCTGGTTCTCTAAGAGCGTTTGACCGAATTCTTCAAGTGAACGACACTCGTACCTACGATTTTGACTGCTGTCTCACGGTTCCACTCATTGCGGCCGCTGGGGACACGATCGGTCTTTTAATTGGCCGACATCCACTCTCGACCAGAGTAGATCTGAAAGAGGCGGATGGAGCTTTAGAATGGCCGGAAGAGCCTCGAGAGGACGAAGAGGACGAACCAATACCGGCGGATGCCGAAGATTGCGCCATTGCGAACTCTTTCGTTGGACTTCGAACTGTTACTACGACCCTTTAAACAATTCTTTGTTACTAAGATTCTTGGTATTCCTTGGAGAATCTAATCAAAGATGCTTATAATCTTTAAAGGTTTTTTCAAGAAACTTTTTTTTGTTTATTTCTTACACACAATCGCTACTTTTATTATTTCGCTAAAAGTGGATTGATGAGTGAGTGAAAAATCCTTCCGATTATTTTAAAGAAATTATTTCCGATATCGACCAAATCGTATTTTAAGTCAATTCTCTTTTAATCCTTTCTTAGAAACATTTTTGAATATTCTAATTTAATTATACCTTTCTTCTCTATTCACCTACCCAAATTTGTTGTATGTATACACTCTACCTCGATGGGTCTTTTGTTTGGCTTTTATTTTTAAACTCCCTTATATTTAAAACAACGGAAAGTTGCACCAACCAAATACAAATGTTTAAATAACGTACTGTAAATTTTTATCCGATTTAATCCAATTCTACCAAAAATGAATACACTGGTTTCTATTTTAACAATGTTTTCTCCCTCATCATAAGCCAAAGTCCAAACTGTGCGCGCAAGGGAAGTCGGGCGCAAGGCGTTGTTCACTTGTTTCAAAACACGTGGTTCTCACTGGGGCGGAGCTAGCGCCACCTACACACTTTTTTCTCTCTACCCCAGCTGTTTCTCAGCAGCCAGAAGGGTCTTCTTCTTCTACATCCTCTCATACCTTATTCTTCTCCATGCAGCATACGGCTGCCATGCTTGTCTTCACATTGCAGACTGGTGTATCGTCCATGTCCCAACGTCATGGATCCGGCGTGCTGACCGAGAGAGAGACCGAGAGGAAACAGCTTATTTAATTAATTAGAAAAAAGACGCTTTACTCCATTACTGACTGTAAAATTTCAATCCACGTTTAAGTATTGATTGAAACTAGAATTTATATGTTGTGCAGTATTTTTTTCACGGTTATTGAATTGAAGAAAAGTCAGGACAGCATGCTCTCTTTGTAGAAGGAGAGGCGAAAAAGTTTCGATCGGATGTATCGAATTCCGTATTGAGTAGAAAAGGTGAGTTGTCGGGGCAACGCAGTCTACGTATTTCCTTTTTTCACGTGGCACATTATCATTTGATTTAACTTTTTGTTCAGGCTATTGGAGAGATGAATTGGATGTAGTATCTCTTGTCCCTTGTGATTGGGAATCAACAATTGAACATCAACCTTTAAAATGACAGCTGTGGGTCTGCAGACTCTCCAGCAGCTGATAGAGACTCAGTTTGCTGGTGCCTGTCTCTCGGTTGACCTGCTTAGGATTGCTTCGACAGTTGCTGGTCCCTACCAGCATGGTGGCAGAGTGGCCCTCAGCCTCGTGATAGATGCTGAATGTTGCCTGGACAGGCTGTATGGAGGTTATGTCTCAGGTAAATTGTTGTTTCAAAATATTTCAAAGTATCCATAACCTAAAAGATTAATGTGGGGAGTTATGGAACTGACATACTTAACTAAATGTTGATCATGCTTAATACAATAAGTAAAATTGTATTTATAGATTGGGTTTGTGGTGGCCAGTGGAGCCGAATGGTACAGTTTCTCGGCTCTTTGGTGCAGACGCTTCATGCCCACAACCTCCACTTGGCCGTTTATTTCAATGGAGCCTTAGAACCGCCTCGTATGAATGAGTGGGTTCGAACTCAATTGGCTGCTCGGGCCAACATTTACCAAGTCCTCCGACACCTTCATTCTAAAGGTACTCCTCCACCGAAAATTTGGTGGGTTCCTCCGTCCACTTTAAGGACATCTCTTCGCTTGGCTCTTCGCCAACTGAAAATTCCTGTGGTAAATTTTTAAGCTATTCTACTGTTTTTTTTTTTCTTTTCGTAATTATTCATTGTTTGCTTATTTGATGCTAAGCTGAGCAGTGTGGATGACCATCATCAAGAAGTGATTGGCTTCTGTAGAGATAATCATTTCCACGGTATATTGGCGGAGGATGCCGAGTACGCTATCTTTGACCCGCCCAGATATTTTTCTTCAAAACAACTTAAACTCACTTATAAAGTATGAAATTTTAATCCAGTTTCTTGTGAATTCTGACTAAAAGTTATTACTTAACAGGGATCACTTGAAACCAAAGAGTTCATACTTGACGAAGTGGCCAAGGGATTGAATTTAAATCCGAATCGCTTTTGTGTACTTGCTGCCCTTTTGGGCAACTTTTTACTGACTGACAGTGATCTGAGAGAGTTTCACAATCGAGTTTGCGAAGAGAATCAAACACCTTTGGTAATTTCTGTAAATATTAAAAAAACAACTTATAGATCTAAATAACTTTTAATATCAGAATCAACCTGAAGGTGTTATGAGGGCTGTAGCGGCCTTTGTCCGTGAACTCCCTTCTGTGGACAACTTAGAATCTGTCGGCGCTAAAGTGTTTAACTCGACGACGGACGGTCGAGTCAATCGTTTCAAACAGGCTGTTCAGTACTACATGAATGGGACACGGGATCAGTACGGCCGATTTAAAAACTCCACTCTGTGTTAGTCAAAACAGTAACATTATTTCCTACTTTTGACCGTATCTAAATTTCTCCCCTTCTTTTAGTGAGACAACATAACCATCTGAATGAAGGTGGCAAGGGGCACAGCAAAAGTCACCATGGTCATTCGAGCCGCAATGCCAACAAGGCGAGGAAATTAGCCTCCGAGGCTGCAGATGAAGAGGTCCGCAATTCGTTAATTATATCCATGAAATATTAATTGAAGTTCATTTTATTGTAGAACGAAGATCTTAATTCTGTACCGGATGCAGTTCCGTCTAATGGATCGGAACAATCTCACGACGAAGTTACAGAAAATGGTAAGTCCTCCTTGACTAATTTAATCTATGTATGCAATTTATAATGATGACAAATGCATTCAATTTGATAAAATCTGATGTTTTGATTAGTCTTGCTGATTTTTAAAAACTGTAGGAATGAACAATTAAATTATGTCCATAAGATCATACTCGGAATTTGATCTGTTTATTAGGTGGATACGTGAACGGTGGCGGAATCCACGGTCAGCAGAGCAACAGCGGGAGCAGTTCGCCCGGGGGAACGGCTTCTCCCACAACCGCTTGGGCACCTACTTCCATTGGCGGAGGAAACAAGGCAACGGAAGCTCAGTACCAACCTTCTTTGCCTCCCGTTGCTGGAGAAGTCCTGAGAACGGCTTACGAGCGCCACCGAAGAGGCCTCATGTCACCCTACATGTATCAGCTCCTTACTCAGGTCTGTTTTTCTTTCTTTATTTTTATTTCCCCCGTTTATATCCTTCTAAAAAAGCACCGTCCGTGTCTACTTGAATGAACCGGGCGGTCGTCAACTGAAGGTAGAGCGAATCTGTGTACCACGGTGGGACTCGTGGTTCCATCTGACTATTGAGTCTCAATCTGGTCCCCGACATTGAATTCTGAATTGAGTTAATTTATTAATTGAATCTAAACTTACAGGGTGAGATTCGGCTTCCAGTTGTTCTGGAAGATCAGTGTCACAGAGAGGTACCCAACATTCAGCTTTTTTACCGCCCCGTTCGGCAGATGGTGTACGCTATCCTCTTCAATCTCCACCACCATACGTTCCTGGCTGACAAAGAGCGAGAACAAGGGAAACAGACGGATGCCGGAGCTGGTAATGCCTCACTTTTCAAAATGTAAGGATTCTTTCTTATCTTCAAATGAACATTAGGACAAACGAATGGGGTTTCTAAGACTTCGACGGGCAGCTACGTTCCTCCACTGACAGCTGGAACTGGAGGACAGCTTAGTGGCGGTGCCGGTGTAGCCACCTCAAGTATTCCGGACATAAAGATTCGCGAGTGGGTGTGGACGGCTGCGAACCCGTATCGTCACCCGGAGGTGGTCTCGGCCGCACCGGTCGGCTGGCCCGTCCCCACCGTCCATCGCCTATGGTTCGGCACTTCTCTAGGTAGGGAATTATTCAAATGTTTTCTTCTTTCGGTAAATAAAATGATGACAGAACTGCCATAAACTTGAAATAATAACCCTGTAGGCCATGATTAGTCTTACTGAAGAATGTTGAACTATTTTCATGCCATTCTCTGTTTCCACAGTAAGTTTTTATTTGTTCCTTGCTATTACAGATGATAAAAAGCGGCGATTGCGTGCGTTCCTGTCTTGCCTTCACGCGGACACGCCGCTTATGTTGAACCCGGATTTTGTCCCGCAGCACTTGCTCATTCTTGCCTGCGTTCTTCGTTACATTATGGCCGCTTCACAGGGTACTATTCTTCAAAAACCCGAGCTTGACGCTATAGTCGTCCAGGCTTTTGCCATGGAATTTACCAACCCCAATTATCTTCAGGTAAATGCCACAATTTTCTCCAGTTGAAGTAGAGTTTTACACTTATGATTTTATTGTTTCTTTTAACATAATGAATTGGTGTTTTGCATTTGACTGTGTGACGGATGGTTAATAAAATAATTTCCGAAAGGGTTATTAAACTGTGATTTAATTTTGAAATATTTATAGGAATTGCAGTTGACAAAAGTAAGCGCACGCGGTGTTCAGCTTGCCACACTCGTCATGGAGGGCGTCGAGACGGCCCTTCTGGTGAATGACGCATGTGGATCTCCAGTACCCTGGCCAGTCTGCTGTCCTTGGCTCTATTTTGACGGAAAGCTCTTCCAGACGAAGCTAGCTCGGACGCAGACGGTCCGCGACTTGCACGAACTCTGCGAGCATCGCGCAGATCTCATCGTTAAGGTGGAGAAACTCCGTAAAGCCATCTTGGACGGTCTAGTCCTTACACCTCATCTTCCTTCGGCTAGGACGCCTAATCACCATTCGCATTTTGATTCCGCATGTATAAAAATTTCCCTTTTCTCTTAATGTTTTATGATTAACATTGAGCATTGAAATGTTATTTTAATTCTTCAATCAATTAATATGTACTAATAACCATTCCTTTTTATTAGGGGGGACGAGGGAATTTCTGCAGGGTGCGCATTTGACTCACCATGGGATGGGTAGTGGAAGTGGGATGAAGAGTAGAGGAAGCGGGATAGCTCACCGAGGCGGAACGCGTGGTGCCAGTGGGCGTGGAGGTGGTCACCTGGAAGTGGCTGGCGTCGTTGTTAGCTCTTGGATGCAAAACTACGGAGGAAGTGGAGGAGGAAATGGCCAGAGGGGTGGGCGGGGTCATCACCACGGAAATCCTCCTCATCGTGGCGGTGCCGGAATGCTTCCGTCTCCTAGAGGGCATCCGAGTGGTAGCGGTCATCACTACGGTCAACCCCACTATCCGACTTCAATCCGCGGGAGAGGAGGAACTGGAGCTCCTTCCGGCCGAGGTAGAGGGGGCGGAAGGGGTGGATCTCATCATCAAGGGTTCCAAAACCGCAAGGCTTCGAACAAGGCAAAGAAAGACCAGTCTGGCTCGGCGGCTTCTCAAGCCTCCGCTCTCGTAGCAACGAATCCATCCTCTACAGCAATTGTAGAAGAAGAACATGACGAAGGATCATCTTCACCACAAGTTAATGGTGTCGGTCACGATAAAAGCCCAGAGAAAAAGTAATTAAAATTTAATACTTTTAAATGAAAAGGGTTTAATAATAGGTTTATAAACCCCTGCTTCCTCCTAGAATTGGTGCTGTCAAGTTGTTGACTCATCAACCTCCTCTTCCGGTTGCTGAGACTTCTCTGGATTCTGACACAGCGGGCGGCGGAAACGTTGGTGTTGACGAGGAAGCGGAACGAGAAGACTCGGCCGGCTCAAAGTGAGGGACACGATCCATCATTTGCGCCAATTGCTGCTGGGACAGACACCAAATCAGGATCTTTTTTCAAGTCAATCGGATAACAGTTCGACGAACGGACCAGCAAACACACACACAACACACATACATTATGTTAAAAACTCTGTTGATTTTTCTTTTTTCTCTACCCCCCCCCCCCCCCCCCTGGAATTGAAACAAAAACGAAATCTAAGTTTCGTTGGCCACTTGCTCTTTTCTAAAGGAAAAAAAATCTGAACTTTATTTTTCAAGAAGTAAGAACATGAATAGAGCTGATGAAGATTTGTCAAACTTTGATTGGGATTGAACTTATTTTGTGCATACGTTTTTTTTTCTTTTTTTTCATAGATGTGTAAGGCTTATTGATTAATGGCATCAGGAATGGAAAGCTTAGATGCATTGTTAGTTTTTGGCTGGTTAAAACCACTTAAACATAACTTTTTTTCGTATTTCATTGTCAGTACTACCGTACTACTACACTTTATTGGCTTGGTCTGATATTTTTCTTTTCACACTTCATATCCACCAATTTGAGACTAATAATGTAATTTTTCCTCTTATTTCCAACTGTTGCATGTGTGTTACGATTTTTTTCACCCTCTTATCCCCCAACAAAATAGCGTGATGTTGCTGGTCCGGGTGCGTGTGTACATTTTTGTGTATAAAAAGTTACCCTACCTATACCAACTTACAAAATGAAAAAAATGAGGTGGATTTGTGTACAATGTGTATCGAGACGAAAGATGTGACAAGTAATTATTGATGGTTCTTTGACAGTTTTTTTGTGTCCTCATCCCCGTCCTTCGTCCACCGGCGCTTATTATCCTCGAGATGAATACAAATCCGCCCTCCATATTTCTTTTTCCCTTTTTTTCTTTTGATTTTGGGTTTTGCCATCTTCATGACAGATTTCGTCTTGTATGATTTAAGATGGAAGAAACTGCCGATAATTTGTTCGGAAATACACCTCCCATCTAGACGGATGACAATTATTAGTTTCTTGAAACAATGTTTCCGTGTTGCCATTTCCCGATCTTTAAAAAAAAAGGTTGGTTAAAATGATTTCAAAATCAACACTAGCCCGAATAGGCCGTCGTTTTGGATGAATGAATTGGGTTTACAATAGAATTATAGAACGAATAAATGTTTAATAAGTTAACCTAATACAGATATTAGATACCTTAAAGAGATCATACCGTCGGCTATAATACATAACTTATTACCCATAGAAGTTAAAAAAATCTATTTAATGTGAAAATATAAAATACAATTGGAAAGAGTGCATCGGGCCACGTATTTTGTTTTTATTCCCAATGAAGCTTAATTTTTTTAAAACCAATTAAATTATAGAAGTTACGAAAGAAAAGAAAATTAACCTACTCTGGTACGTACAATCACACGGCGGAGTAACAGTAAACAAACAATTTCCCAAACCTTGTTTATCAACTTACTCACTACACTATTAAGTCATCCTATTCATTTTTATTTTTTTTTCAACAAACCATGTTTTGAAAATTCAATTAAGGGACAATTTAATTTCCTTCATTCGAACACCATACAGGCAGTAATTTAAACAACATTTTGAAATACACAAATATGCAACATACAACATTTGGAATTACAATCTAATTCAGCCAAGAAAAAGAAAAAAAAAATCTGAAATTTAGTATGCTCAAAATCACTGCTTGAACATATCTCGCAAACTGAGTTGCCGCATACCACCACCAACCTTTGCCGGCTGAATTGCTGTTCGGCTCAAACCAGCTACTCGGCAACCATTTTTCATAATTGGTCTTGATTCGATCGATTCTTTGACCGAGGTTGTTGGAAATGTTAGCACCTTTGCGTAATAAATTATAAACTGTTAATAAATAAGTATAAGATAAGTATTATTGGAAAAATTACATTTGAATCTGGAATAGGCGCAATGGGTTTATTAGGATTTATTTCCATCGTAGATATGGTGGACGTCACTACTGGCTTGAAAGCACTCTGAACTGCCTTACTGGACTTCACGGGCAGAATAAGATGACTCTGCCTTACCCCGACGGTCTTGATGAGACGGTCCGTCACATTCATCTCACAGCTAGTTGAGAAATAAGAACTAGTGATGATCTCCTGTCCAGAGGAATCTTTTTGTATGCACTGGCTCAAACTGGCTCTCAAAGTGCGACCCGTTTCGGGCGAGGGAGTATTTTGTTTCAATTTAGCAAAAGGATTGAATCCTTTAGGTGTCGCACTAGGGCTCCCACCATTAGGATCGTTCTCGTCCGATCGCTTCCTTTTACGGTGGCCCAATATAGGCGAACCCGGTGGGGAGTTGAGTGGAGCTTTCCCGACAACGGTTGTCGAGGTTGAGTATTGGATCGCCAGATCATCGTCACTAATGACGCTAGGTAAGGAGAATTCCACTTTAGTACGTATTTTCTTGCACAATGGAGATGGGCCACCGATAGAAGGAGATAATGCATCAACTGGCGCCCTAAAAATAGGAAATGCAAAGAGTACTTAGTTTAAATTATTTTTTATTTATTAATCATAAGAGTAAATCAGGTTTTGATTTTGATGAACTCTTATTTTGAAATGAATTAATACGACGGCTTACTTTGTTGGGGTAACAACCGGGCGTTTGGTACCGGACCAAAGGCTGCCGGAAGTTTTAAGACGGGCAACTCTATCAGGGTGGAAATCGCAGAGTTTTGCTAGAGTATCCACGTTGAGATTACCTACGGCTAGCTGGAAAGCCGTCTCGTCCTCAAGGTAACCGCCGGCGAAAGGAAAGGCGAAAGGATCTGCCCCCTCTGGATACGGAGTTAGCGGAACGAGCTTTCGTACTACAGGGTCGTAAACCAGTTGGTAGAGGAATGTTTGTTCTGCTTTAATAAAAGCTTCCCGGTATTCTAAAGAGACGTCCAGCTGTGGCATGTTGAGGCAACCTGGAAGTCTGCATAAAGCCTACGATATTTGTAAAAAAATATAATAAAAAAATAATAAAACACTTTTAATCAATAGAAAAACATATAACGTGTTATAAATAATTGGTCAATTTAAGTGTGACAGATATTAAATTGAAACATTTTATCATCATAAAAAAATGGGAAAATCTACTAACTAACTTCTTTAATTAATTGATGCGAGTAATTTTATTCTTCACTATTTACCGCATTAATATCAACATCAGTGCTTCGGCTAAAGAATTTGAAGGCCTTGCCAAGCCCGATCCCGGGTAGGGAAGGAAGATAATCACAACCGGATAAAATACACATCCGTCGAAATCTAAAAAGAATAAAAAAATAAATAAAAAAGATTTAGTAACACTGGCAATAAGAAGTGTTAATGAACAAGAAATTTGAAGAGAAAACATTACTTTTCGAAATTAAAAAAATCAGCTCTATTTCCGAGAGAGAGGCAGAGTTTCTCTCGTTCTATTAGGACACCATGTCCATTGAGATCCATTTTGAATAAAACTCGTGTACAGCCAAAAGCAAGGAGATCAGAATCTTCTGTGATCACGAGGTCTACCATACCTATAAATTTAAAGTTCAATAGAAACTAAGGAAGAATTCTTTGGGAAAAACAACAACATAAGAATTCAGATCTTATTTTGAAAGTTAAATTTAATTAATTAAGGGATATATAAATTATAAAAAGTATGACTAAACTTAGGGTCTTTAAAGAACACTGTTAAGTTTTTTTTTAAACCTTGAAGGGAGAGGTAAGCCAGTTGAGCATCAGCTTCATATGGAGCTACAATGCAATCCACATTCTTGGCTCTGCAAGCCTTCATAAGTTCTAAAGCCATTTCAGAGGAAATGTCTACACACTTTTGGAAGCACTTGCGGGCATCTCCAGTCTTGCCTTGACGAAGGAATTCTCTTGCTTGCATCTTGTACCTTTCCCTATTTCTATAACAGAAACTAATGAGTATAAAATAAAGGAAAAAATAGCATCTTTACTTACTCCCTCCTTCCAATCTCTGTGCCAAGCTTAGAAGGCAGAGGCTGGCCATCAAAAACCATGACAGGTTTTACACCATTTGAGATCAACATGTTGACATATTTCATGCAGTATGTCACATACCTGTAAACAATAGTACAGTTGGATCAATCTATTGAGTCAGATAAAATAGGGAACTTACGCATCGGTCTTTTCTCCTTTGACTAATTTATCGGCACAAGAGAAAGCTCCTTTATGAAGCCAGCAGTAACCATCAATCGCGGCAGTCTTACCCTTGAATTCTTTTACATTGCAATTCACAGACGATTCCTTAAGGAAATTGAGTAATCCTTGTATTCCCATAATAACTTGTTGATTGATAAAATTAAGTCAGAATTCTTCAAAAGTTTTACTGAAATTGAAAAATGACACTAGAAGACAAGACAGACAGGCACAAGCCACAATGGCACACAGTAATACCTGTGCTGTTCTGGTGATTTCCCGCCTGCGGACAGAAAATTGCTGTCTGCTAATGGAAACTCAAAAACAGCTGATTCCAATGTTGCCGTTCTGTAAAAACAGTAAGACGAAAGATCACGGCGGATCTGCCGTGACGAAATCACCAAATTTGGCACGTGTATCCCTCCATGGCTCCATATGGAACGTCACGAATAGGGGATATAGTTCGTGAGTCGTGAGTCTGTTACGTTTACGTCAACGTCGCACGTGTCTTCTGAGGAGCCGATCAAAGTAAACACTAACAGGTTATCAATATTGTTTTTATCCTTTATGTCATTCATTTTCTTTATTTATATCCAGCTTCAATTAGTTGCAGCATTATGTACATATCATAGGAGTTTGAAAGATAGGAAATGGTACTGCTAAAACAGTATTTAATAATGCAGTTATCATTATATTGTAATGAGAACCTGTTGTTTTGAACTTCAATTAAAAAATTCTTAAGAGTAGGTATGCTGGGTTTAATTGTATTCTTAGCCATGTTTGCTCAATTGTTTATGAATATATTTCAGTATTACATTTGATATTTATTATCCAGCATGATTATATTTTGGATTGTTTATTTGTTCTGGTTTGTGTAAAACAAAGTATGAAGCAGCTTTACCATTGTTAGTTTGGATCCAAAATGATATCCTTCATAGTTTTTTTGGCTCTCAGCTACCTATATTCTTTAACCCATCTTTCTTCTGGTATTAGCCTCAGTACTATAATTAATATTGCTAGGCAGGTTTTATTTAAGAACCTATATTGTTTTAATACATTTTGTTTTCTGCTAATTTTACAGTTGGAATGAATAACAGCTTAGTTAAAGTAACTCAGGATACCTTTGGAGTAGTGTCATCCACCAACCAGACAGTAAACAAGTACACACTGACCAACCAATTTGGTGCCAAAGTGGAGCTTATCAGCTATGGCGCTGCCGTCACCGGCCTCTGGGTCCCGGACAAGAATGGGAAGCTAGTCGACGTCGTCCTCGGTTTCGATGATCTTGATGGTATGTAGGTAGAGTACATAACTTGTAATTCAATTATCATCGGCTTGCGCTTTCTCCATTCATCCATCAGTGTCGTAGCGATTTTCAGTATTTGCTACGCCTCATCCATCAGTCCCATTTTATTTTTAAAAAGCGCGATCTTTCGAGTCTGCTCAAATCTTACATTTTAAAAATAGGTGAAACTAGCTTATGTTTTATTGCAGGTTATCTGGGAATTAAGGCAAGAAATCCCTACTTTGGAGCCATAGTGGGTCGAGTAGCAAACCGAATCGCTAAAGCCAAGTTCACACTCGACGGTGTTACTTACCAGTTAGCTGTCAATAATGGAGAAAATTCCCTACACGGCGGGGTTCTTAGCTTCGGAAAAGTCGTCTGGCAAGCTCACGTAATATTAATTGTCTTAAAACCATGTTTCCAAATGATATTGAAAATAAGGTTATGATAGGTTCATAAAGACGGCCGATTGACTTTTAGTCTTTCTAGTCCTCATATGGATGAAGGTTACCCGGGTCACCTTATGGCCCAGGTTACTTACACACTCACTGCTACTAATGAGCTCGTCATCGATTTTAAAGTATTATTATAGATATTCTTAAATTTACGACAAAAATAACGTTATCAATCTAAAATCAAGGCAGTTACGGATCGTCCAACACCAGTTAATTTGGCAAATCACGCCTACTTTAACCTGGCTGGACACGACGCTGGGGCCAAAGAGCTGTATACTCACCGAGTCCAGCTGAACGCTGACCGTTACACTCCAGTGGATGAATCTCTCATTCCGACGGGCGAACTTGTTCCCGTCGAAGGAACCATTTTTGACTTAAGGAAAGAGACCACATTGGGCGACGTTATTCCAAAAGTACCCGGCGCAGGGTAATAATTTTTTGGTTTTTGAAAATAAAATAAATTTAAAAATACATATTTCTTAATTTCTTAATTTAGGTCCATTGTTGGTTACGATCACAATTTTGTCGCTGCCAATAGTGATAAAACGGAAGTTTTTAATCAAAGTCTTCCATTAGTTGCTCGGGTGCATCATCCGGCTTCCGGCCGTCTACTCAGAGTCTACTCAGACCAGCCAGGCTTCCAGCTATACACGGGTAACTTTTTACCAACAGACGGCTCTTTGGTTGGCAAAGCTGGAACCGTTTATTCTGCGCACGGTGGTCTCTGCGTCGAGACTCAAAATTTTCCAAACGCGGTGAATCAGCCCAATTTTCCCGATTCCATCCTTCAGCCGGGATCCATTTACCAGCGTACAGCTGTATACCAATTTAGCATTCTCGAATGAATGTATGGGGAACACACGTAGATAGAAACAACTTTTACATTTTTCTAAGGGAAGGGCCATTTAGTATAATCTTGAAGGATGTCAGCACTTTCGCAATTGGATGAGAAGTGGATAATGTTGATCTGGATTGTAGTGATGGTTGACATTTTGCTCCAGCATCTTCTGATATTCAAAAGAAAATGTATTTAAATATATTTGTTACGAAATACATTCCTTTTTGCTTTGGGAAGCCTTTTTTTTTATTTACCTTTAATTAACCAAATCATTTTTTGAGAATTGAATTTTTAATATTCGAATTTATGAAGAAAATTCAATAATACAATGGAAGACAATTTTTTTTCTAATTAGAGGATTTTTATCGATACGGTATGGTACAGCATTGTTATTCTCTTCATATGACATTGATGGATGAAACGGATTAAATTCATTCTGTCTGAAAATTTAGAAAAAAAAGAACTGCGATAAGAGAAGATGCCTGCATACCTCATTGTGAGCAAGGCTGACGTCTTGGTCGAATTCTTGGCTAAGATGGACGTCAAATCTCCCCTTGCATAGTTTCAAGAAAGTTTCCAGCGTCCCGGATCTTCTCGGTGCCATTATCAAAACTACTCCCTGTTTTTATGATAAAATACAAAATTAGGACAATCCTAAAGGATCCCAATTTTCCTCCTAATTTTCTCACATTATCCGTCACCGCCTGGGCCATGGTTTCTACCAGTGAATCCCGTCCGTCGTCGAAGAACAAGCTGGATAAACAAAAAAAAAAGTTATATTTGACGTAGCCAAGATTTTTTTTTTATTTCTTTCTCTTTCGATCCTAAAAAAATATAAGTAAAAGCCCGTCTACAACGGTAGAGCGGAGGTGCGGAATGATAATTATCTAGGGGCGGATGACGTACCAGTCGGCGCAAAGGATGACGTCCCACACGGATTCCAGATTCAAAGGAGACTTCCAATCAAGAATCCTGTTGATTTTTTTTACAAAAGTTAATCAATACATTTAATTTTAAAATTTACCTTTGAAATTATTATTTTTTAAAAACTGAAGTCCATTAAATATTCGCATGGTAAAAGATAAACTAAATGGATATTAAAAAGATATTCGAAAGATTCTTTGGACCTACTGAGTTGTGACTGGGCTTTTGAAAGATGACGGATTAGCAGTCAAGATTTGCCGGACGTTGGCGATGGAAATGGAATTCCCGTCGGTGCAGTGAACGAGTTTAGCGCAACAATCGGCAGTAGCTGCAACGGCTAGCGCAGCCAAGCATGTCATCCCGCCGCCCAGCTCCAGGACTGTCTTTCCCTTAAAGAGTTGAGGGTGCTGGACACAATAATGGGCCAGAACTTCTTCTGACGGCCATAGACCTTTGAGGTTATTAGTTCAAAATTAACTTTGACTTGCATTTTTTTAAGGTTTGTTCTTCTTGACTTACATACGTTACCCGTGTTATTAAAGCCCGTCAGTTCATCGAAAGAAAAATGTTTAATGGGGAATCTAAATTTATTTATTTTAAGTATTTTATTTTTAAATTGTATAAATTATGGAATCAACGAAAAAATAGATAAATTTTACTTTCACCTAATGTTGAGAGAAAACAAGTCAAGTTGCCGAAATGGACGGCACTGGATCCAGCAATATTGAGCATCTTGATCCTCATCCTGTCGTCGACTCGTAACAAACTGCCAGTCAAAAAGACCGTAAAGATCCTCGGATACTGTCGGCACCAGTCGCGATGATTGGTATTGAGGGCTCGTTCGTTCAACTGAGTTGTTGATATTAATGGATGCTTCAGGATTGCTTCTCGACGTCCAGATGTCTTGCAAAACCTTTTTTTTAAGGAAAAAGAGCAGTAATCAGGGTCGCTGCATGCCTGTTTAAATCTAGGTTTTTTATGCAAAGGAAGATTTTATTATGAGATAACGATGACTTCTATTAAATCGAATTTCATCAAATATAGTAAATTTCTAACGTTTAAAACTCTGGCTAAAATACCTTTACATACATATTACGGTGTGTACTTTATTGCAAAATAATTTTCTTTAACCTTTGCTAGTAGCTTCCAGCGGGATCGGGCAACGTTTTCCTGTTCGACACCTTCTCCCATGGCTGCTTCAGCGGTGAATAACAAGTTAATAGAAAAAAAATATCATTTTGAAAACGACCCACTCATTCATTTTTTGTTGAATAGAAACCGCGCTCTAGTGAGGATCTACAGAAACACTCCAGAAATAGCAAATGGAATAATTTTATCCAAAAAAGAAAAGTAAAACTTTTATTTCTTGTTTATTAATTTACAAGACACACGTTTTATCACACAGATAAATCACTTTGAATGACTTCTTGGTCTTTCTTACTCAACCACAATTCGGAAAGAATCCGATAAAACAAAAAGACAACAATTTTTCTCGGTTAGGAACGCAAAAAGTAGCAGAGTAATACTTGAAAAGAGGAAACACACTAATAGAAATTAAATTGGCTTAATAGCGATTGTTCTTTGCGTTGTTCTCGGCGGCAAAGCCCTGATTGTCGTGGCCACCACGGTCCCGGCGGGCGCGGGATCTCAAAGCACTCTTACTGTTTTCCACAAATTCCTATGAAATAATTTCAAATATATAATAAAAAACTGGTTTGAAACAATTAATTATGTTTATACCATAAGGCCACGGCTCATATAGTATGGCTTCTCTTGGCCGTCGTTGATCTCGCAATCTTCGCAGAAACAGATAAAGATCGAGTCAATGCACATCTATAGTCAATAGGAACAAGTTATTAATAGGAAGAAAAATAAAGCTTATCTAGTGTATAAAACTGCTTAGGTAGTTACGGTTCACTTTTTATGCTTTATGTTATGCTAAGAATGCTAATTAATTGATTTAATTACTTCGTAAACGGAGATGAAACAGTGAGCAATGAGGTAGGCAAATATGGCAGCGATTAAGATAGGGGCCCATACGTAAACAACACCTGGCTTGTCCTGCAAAAGAATTGTTATACATATTTGCAAAAGGGAATCCGTTTCAATATCTAAGCTTACTTTAATCAATTCGATTCCGATGAAGACGACAGCAGTGACGATCCCGACCTTTCCTAGGAATAGGATGAAGTCACCCACCGAATTGATAGCGATGACACGTAAAGCATTGCTGGCTAACATCTTGAAAGCTCGTCCGGCTGACCAACAGAAATTCTCTCCATAAATTGCTATCCATTGAAAAAAAAATAATTAAGATGAGAAAACTGAAGATCAAAAACGAGAATATGTAAGAATTACCAATTTCGATATACGCATTGGAGCAAATGGCTTGTAAGAATTTTTCGAAACAGTAGAGGCAGCATTTGCAGAAACATGTAAGGCACTTGATCATCCCGCAGCAGTCAGTGCCAGCTCCTTTAAGTTTACGTTCCAGGTAGCTGAATAGCAATCGGACGAGCTTCATCAGGGCGATAAGTAGAGAACCAAAAGCTAACGAGCCCAAGTGGTAACGGACGCAGTATCCTGTACTCCGGGCAATCGGGCAGCCCAAACGTGACTTGTCCCTATCATCAATCAATTTTTTAATCAAAGAGTTATTCCAACGTTTGCAACAATAAGTTTACTATTATTTTTAAATTCGTAGTAAATATAAATAACAAACGATCGAAGACTATAGAAGGACTAGAGGACTAGAGAGGACTAGAAGGACTAGAGAATATTTTTTTTATAAATAATGAATTGAAAACAAAACATTTACCTAGTGAAGAACCAATTAGCGACAGATCCAGCGATGATGAAGCTCTGACAAGCAAGGCACAGTTGACTGATCCAGAGGGCGGCCAAGATGTTGTACCATCGAACTACTTGAAGCCAAGCATCTTTCTTGAAAAATACGGGGCTCCCGTTCTCAATGGTCGCCACTCCCGCTGATTCAATCCAAATCGCAGCGTAAATCCAGCCAGCACAGAGGAGGATCAAGGCTATCAAAGTCCATATGGGCTGGATCAGTAAGAAAGGCATAGCGTGGATGCATTTTCCAGCTTCACGGAAGAGGGTTGCAACCAGTTGGACCCGTGAACGCATCACAAGGACTATAAGTATAATCAGCAACTGTAGTCAAAGGAAAAAATATATTAAAATTTAAAAATTGAAGCAATTGACCAAAAATTAAAAGATTAAAAACGTATATATTTTAAAAGAGTTAAATTACAGCTCCAACGCTGGACAGGATAGCGTAGGCTAGCATACCACTTCCGGCAGTAGTGGCCTCGGCGGTGTACCACACCCACCTGTAAAAATTAAAAACATTGAAATCAAGGTATTAAAAAGTTTTCCAAATCCAACTAACCGATACCAGATTAAATAATAATAATAATAATTAGGTGTAATAAAACTTCGCCCTACGTATTGATTAAACGAGATTACCAGAGATAGCCGGTGCCTGCGAGAGATCCTAGGACTAGGGCGATCAGGATGCACCAAATGACGAGACCAGCGAGAAGCCGAAACAGGATCGTCATGACTAAAGATAAGCCTGGATCATAATCATAAAAGAGGAAAGTATTTTAATGAAAAGTCATAAAGATTAGAACGGTAAAAAAGTATTACCGACAGCGATGAGGCACAAGTACACCACCTCCAACCAACACAGTTCAAAATCCAAAGCGAATTGCTGCGCAATAACACAGACTAAGAATTAATGACTCATTTAAAAACCAGGGGAATTTTTGTTTTAATAATATTACGCTGAGGAAGTTGTTAAGGCCGGACGTAGTAAAAACCCATTCGCTAGCCTGGACCGCTTCTTTCAAGGGCAAACAACGTTGAAGAAGTGTCAACCTAAGGAATAAATCATTTTAACAATTGAAATTAAATAAAAAAGAAATGAATCTGTACTTCTCTGTCGGACATTTATCAACACAAGTGCCATTCGTCCGGATCTCCAAATTGTCCGTCTGAAACTTTATTTGAGTCAAGTCCAAAAATCTAAATGAAAACAAAAAAATTTAATTAAAATGTACTTTAGAACAAGAAACAAAAATTAAGTACGTGAGTTTGGTAGTGTCCTTTCCACTGTTGCTGATGTTGGGTAAACGCAAATTACTTCTTCCACAAATGTCTCCGACGTAGTCGAAACCGAAAATGATGCGAGCATCATCCCCTCTTTCAACTGCGTAGTACAGTCCGTAACCCTTTATGGAATAGCTGAATTAATTGATTTTAAATCACAGAAATTTTTCCGTATCACAATACCAATCCGCCGAGAAATGCAGCAAAGATGAAGAGGAAGACTACATCCGTACAGCCCCGCTCTTCTTCCACTCCTTCCTTACCGTCCCGGTTTCCCTAAATGGCCAACATGAAAATTTAACTTCCTGCCACTTCCAGTTAAATCCGCTTTCAACATAGGGAGAAAGTTAAATCCGGTCGAATGCTGATTCAAGGACATTTCCCATTGTTTCAAAATACTTATTTTCTTAAAAAGATGAAACTGGTATCTTTAGAAAAAACGTTTACGAATTTTCAAATTTCCAACCGCATATTTTGAAGGTGTCTGAAAAAGGTCAGCTTACATCAATGCGTGACGCACTAGATTCACGCAATTTCACGTTGGTCGTGAAATCCGATGCCGACCGAACGGGAAAAACCGTGAGCTACATTTTCATTACCGAAAGGGTGTCACAACAATGTGATTTCTTTATGGAGCGATCCGGATTGTTCAACAAGAGCAATATGGCAACGTTAACTAGCGTGATTCAATAATGAAGGTACCATTCGAAAGGTAGATCACGCACGATTTCGAAATAAGACTCACCTGGGGGCTGACTCGTTCGGGAGTCCCGCAGCAGCAACTCATCCTGCTTTGGGTGGCTCGAATTCAATCCACAATGTAATCCAAGAGCAGGTGGAGCCACAAAACACGTCAAGCTTCGTGCTAGTTCGACGATAAACTAAGACGATGATGGCAATCCATGTGGTCGTAAAAGTCTTTGAAATAAACGAATTGCACAGTTGATTAGAGACGCTCCTTTACACAATCAAGATAAAAGTTATTCAAAAGTCGCAAGCCATTGTTAGACTTTGTGACGAAATAATTTTTTTCCATAATAAGAAGCAGGAGAAAGACAGGAAGCGACCAACCACGTGAACAACTCGACCAAGACTGACATTGTTTACCTCATGAATTCTGTGTATAAGATACTTTACGCTCTACTTCATGACTACTTCGTCAGTTCATTAATCCCACAGTTTATTACGCTGCTTTAATGAATACCAGTGGCTCGTGAGTGTGAATAATTGATGAACTAAACAGGAAGTAGTTTTTGTTTTATAAGATGACCTTGTTTTTTCTTTCTTTTTCTTCTGCATCGATAGAAAAAGGAAAAAGCCTTGACAGACCCCCCGAAGGGGTTGTCTGTCATTCGTTACCTTGGCGACGATGGTACTCCCTTTGTGTGTTTACAATAATAAACGTGGAGAAAGTCCCGTTACGATATACATGACAAAAATGGTTTTTAGACCGCAATAGATACCTATATTGTGCCTTCGACAGAAATAGATTTCGACATCCATTATATTTTTTTCCAATGAATTGAGCGACGTCTGTCAAAATTGTTGTTCTGGGAAAACATGTGTCACTTGAATATTAATGAATAAGTGGTTTACTTTGTATAATTTCATTACTACTATTGCATAGTAAAGTAGAAAACTATTGCGGACGTTTGCGTCAAGCCAAATATACAAACGTTCAATTGGCCAGCTTAAGTTGAAGTTATGGAACACGTCATTCAGTGGTCAGCGTATAGTCGTCTACTGTAAACGCGCGTTATTTAGTACGAATAAACCAAGAAGACAGAATTATTTTTTAATGGAGTTCTATTTTTAACCCCTTACTTTTTTTCTTTTTTTTTTTATGGTCATTTAAGAGTGAATGGAATTCATTTTATTACACATGTTCATAAAGAGCACAACAGGATAAAAAAAATCGCGCCTTACTTTTTAAAATAGGTGATTATTATAATGCAAGGCGGAAAATTGTCACGATAATATACTGTTCTGTAATTTTATTATACGCTCCTTGGGACATTCAAGCTTATTTAATGATTTTTATCCTTTTATAACCTCTTCAGCTTTCACAAAGTAACTTGTATATTTTATCGTTATCTCCACAAACTGTAGCTTGTTATTGATTTTACACTAGACGATTAGTTATTATGTGGGAGTACGTACAAGGCCTCCACTATAATTTTTTGTTTCCAGGTCACCGCAAATCAATATAAACGCATTTCAAGTAGTTGAATCGATTACTCTTTATTCAACACGAATTCCTTTGGTAGTGTCATACAGGTGACAAAAATTTATTTCTCTTCTTGAACAAAAAATATCATGAATTTGCATTGCTATTGCTTTAAACTTGAATTAATAACAGCGATAGTTTTCACTATTTCGCTTTTTGGCTGAAAAATTTCATGATGGCTTCCATACAATCCTCCGATTGCCATCGCTCAGCTAATCGTTGGCATTCAGCCGCATTCACCCGATGGAGAAGTTCCCGATCAAATTGCCTCGTCAACTCCTTGCTGTACACCAACGACTGCATAAATAAATAAAGCTGATGCAATTATCGTTCAGTAAAAAAAAGAATAAAAAAAAGCCTTCATTACCTTGACGGGTAGCTCAGATAGTTGTTTCAATTTTGGCCAAATTTCCGAATGAAATGTGGCATCTGGGAACACTTGAGTCACCAAGCCGAGCTGGCAGGCCTCGGTAGTTGTTATCTTCTTGTTGAAAAGAAGCATTTCGTTAGCTTTAGCGGGGCCCATAACACGTGGGAAAATGACAGAAGAGCACGCTTCCGGTGATTGTCCGAGAGCACTAAAAGGAGTCTGAAACCATCCCTGTATTCAAAAAGATGTACAAGTCTTGTTACATGTAATAAGAAATAGAACGTTGCTCAAAAGGCAAACCCTATCGGTGGCGTAGACGGCGTCCATTAATCCAAGAATCGTACAAGCAATACCAACAGCCGGTCCATTAACAACACCAATTAGTGGCTTGGGGAAGTCAATAATTGATCCAACGAATGTTCTGAAATTATAAAATGTTACCAAGGCACTTATAAGGCAGTTTAAAAGATAAGACACCTACTGGAGGACTTTTCTGCCGTTCTCCGCAGCATCCGCGACGCTTGTCGTAATAGTGGTAAAGTTTGTCAGATCGTTGCCACTGCAAAAGAAATTTCCAGCACCTGTGATGGCCACCAAAGAGATGTTTGGGTCTTCAGCAGCCTCTTTGAGCATCTTAATGGGCCAAAATATGAGAAATACTTTACTTAAATTATTTAAAGAGCAATATTATATTAATACCTGTGAAAAGCTTAGATACATGGCAGTTGATAAGGCATTTTTCTTATCCGGTTTATTGATCTTAATGATCCGCATTTTCCCGTCTCGAGTAACTTCAAAACCTTCCGGACTTCCTGGTGAAGCACTGCTTTCTGCTTTGATCTCTGCAGTAGCAGGACCAACTAATGAATCAACATATTCAACATACAATTTTCTTGCATCTTCCTAATAAACCAGAAAAGCACTTTAAAAAAAAATATTAAGAATAATAATGAAACATTTCATCTACCTGTGAGAGAGAACCAAGGGTGTTCCATGCATCCCACTTGGCCTTACCAACAAAATCTGTCATTCCTGGCCTCTTAACATTCACAGGTCCAACAGTAGCTTGTTTAAAAAGACCATAAAGCTTGAGCTTAGCCTCATTTCCTGGGCTAGACTTGAGTGTTTGCAGCCTTTGTTGGGCAGCCTCAAATTGCTGCACAGTAGCATAATTCATTATTTGGATTGAGGAAAAAATTCCTGTTTTGAAAGGAATCAAGTTCCTGTATAAATGTTTAACCAATATTAGGTTTTGAAATGTTATCAACTTGATGAACGAAAAAGAAAATTCTTAAATTACCGAGGTATGCGGTAGGCTACCGGTTGTCGCATTTTAATAAATTGCACTAGAACTCTGCCGGACATTTCAAAGGAAGGTTGCGTGAAAGAAAAATCACGAAAGTTTGTAACAAACTAATCTTAAGAAAGGCCAGGAAAGGCAGAAAATCGAAAAGGAGATTTTTGTTGACAGCTGATTAGATGGGTTGGAACTACGCGGCATTGCCAGAGATTTATAATGTTCCTAAAGAAATAAGCTACTTTCAAGTTTCAAAGTTTCAGGGATTTTGTCCTTCACGCCCTTTAAAAAATGAATTTTAAAAGAGAAAAAAAAAGGTCAGAAACATGATGTAAGGTACATTACTTCCATTCTTTGTGTATTCATAAATGATTCTGTATGGTTTTGGCCGTCATCGAGATGGTGAAGTAAAGAGGATATAGTATACATTTTCTAAGACAAGAAAGATTGCGTTGTTCCGCTTTACAATTTCATGTGCAGAGAAAGATTTGACTCACAAGTCATCTCGTCAGTCGTCAATACACACAATAGGTACAATGTTCACAAGTTCTCACTTGTAATTTCTATTTATAATAATAATTATCATAGATAACGAAAGAAATGAATGATATTACCACTTCATAACTTTGCTCATCGTCGTTATGGCCATCACCGAGGAGCTTAAAGTGCAATTTGTGGGGAATGTAGTTATTTGAATATAACATTTTGAGTCGTCCTCTCTTCCTTATTTAACAAAACAAGTGTGGATCAAAATAATCGTGCTGGAGAAGAATAGAATCCCTCCGTAGAACCACACACAAAAAAGATCATTTCCTTCCGTCAATGGGAAAATCCGGATCGGGGGGACAATATCATGCAGTAAGGCTGGCCACTGTAACAAGGAAACGAGGAAAATTTTTTCTTTTCGATACATCAAGTTACACATAAATATGGGCGAATAAGTCCACAACCTTAGTTTCAGTTTACATCTAGATTCTTGAACAAAATGGCAGATTTTTTTCACATAATTTTTCACAATTTATTCTTTTCTTGTCCGCTTGGGCCGAGAAGGGACGGCCTGGGATACGTCCGGGTTCTTTCCTGGTACACTGGGACTGTTGTTCCGGTCCATCAACTCTTTGCCGCTTTGTTGAATCGGAGCGTCTTCTCCGGGCCGGCCGGCAGCAACTTTGGTCCGGCTGCCTAACTGGACCTGAGACTGGGCCGTCAGCTGGAGAGAGATGGCGTGAGTGTTGAGTTTCTCTGACATGAGTAGATCCTTGAGACCGGCCATTTTGTGGCTCCGAAGGTAGAGTTGAGGCCTGTCCGGCTCTACTGCTTTGTCCTTCGCTCCGTCAGTTCCACCTGAAACGTTCAAAGAGGCCTGTGATGACGCAGGAAGGGATGGGCCGAGGAAGAAAGACGGGCTGAGCAATTTCCGGCCGCAAAGATCCGTCAGAGCGGCTAGTGCCGTCGTGCCTAACTGGACGGCTCCACTTTCTGGTGCCCGTTGACTCTCCGGCTGAACATCGACGACCAGCACTTGATTGGCATTGGCATCCAATTCCGTCCGTTCGCCCTCTAAGTCATAATTGGATTTTTTTGTTTTTGTTTCAAGACGGCCCATATGGAATTCCGTAAAAAGCAAGCACAAAAGCCATTTGTCCAGCAGCTCAATTAGTGGGTTGCCCAGCCTTTAGTTATTGCCTCTTTGCTTGCCCAGCAGCCTTTCAGAGAGTTAGTTCAAAGAAAAAATATTACAAACCTGTTGTCGGATGGCTGTCCTTCTCCTGGACATCTTCGTCAGCCGAACAATGGATGTCAACATATCGACGGACCTGGGCATCGAATTTAGAGATGGTGTTGACAAGCGGTTTAGCCCAGCCGATGTGGAGAACCGGTGTGCAACTGCCTTCTTCCCACTGACAAATTCCTAAATTCCAGATAAAAAGTTATACATAAAACTTATAAATAAGCTTTCAAATCAAACATGTAATTACCATCGTAGAAGCGTAAAAGGTGAGCAAAACATTCAGAATCTTTTAGGATTGACCGGGCACTGATTCCAGAACCTTCCACTTTCATTACAAATGGGATGAGTTCATTTGCGATTTCTAAAAATTCTTTATAAATTTCTTCGTCTTCTCTCGAATAATTGTAACTATAAAAGATTTGAGGGGGGAAAAAATTAGAGATCACTCTTAAGGAAAAAACAAAACAGTTTGAACAAATACCTGCGGATGGCATCAGCGGCATTTGCCCAGCTTTCCAGGGCCTCTTTGTACATACGGTTGCGGTAAAAGTAGCCACCTTGGTAAGTGTAAGGGTAGACGTGTGCGTTACCATACATTCGCCTGGATACTTCTATAGCTTGACTAAAGATCTGGCTGCAATGTATTCGTCCAGCTGTTGGACTCTGTTCTTCCAAGTCCGCCAAATTGCCTTGAAAAGAGGACAGTTATTAATCTATTCTGGTATAAGCTGGTTGATATAAATCAATGATACCGAGAGCCATTGGGTATCGGTCTAAGTGGCCTAGGTCATAGAGGACCCAAAGAAGGGATTGTTGGAGCTGGGAAACTTCTTGGCTATCCGTTGTTGCCGTAACTGAGGGATTGATAGAAGAGACCAAAGCGGCAGCTTCGGTGAACCGAGAACAAACTACTGGGTGGCCGGCCACGTAGAGCCATGAGCGGGCCTGAATTCCGGCATCTACCGGCTGGCCTCGCTTATCCTCATTCCCTTTCCCTGTAAAAATTAAAATTATTTACTTATAAAGAACTAATAAGAGACTCACTACAAATAAAATTTAATAAAAGAAAATATGGACTACAAATTATATTTAAAAATTATAATTATATTTTTTTTATTAGATTTTCCAATAGAAAAATATAAATAATAAGATAAAAAAAGTAAATGTTTTTTAAAAATACCGTGCCAAGTCACTTCGGCTGTTTCTTGACCATCTGGCCCAAACACAACCCAAGCATGATCTTCTGAGAGAGCTAGATGAACGTCGTCAAATCCCAAAACTTGGCAGCCAGCCACTACAGCCAATGCAACTCCAAAGCAATCCAACTTGTTCCCTGTAAATCATGTAACAAAAAAATAAATTTACAATAATGTTGAAATTAGGAAAAGGTGACAAAAATAGGATACCTGTAAGATAGCTATATAAGCTCTGAAGGTGTGCTCTGTCCTTGTAGTAACTTCTCGTTAATGTGTTCCAGATGACATCTGACACCTTTTTGACCATTTCTCTAGTAGCTTTCCTGGGCCGTCCATGGTTCTCTAGCTCTACTGAACTTCTAACCACAGCTTTGAACTTAGCGTACAAGGCCTCAACAATGTCCAGATCAACTTCAGGGAAGCCTTCCTCCTTGTTCGTTGTGCTCAAAGGGGGCTTGTTATTACTTTCACTTTGGCTTTCTTCAACTGAGACAATTATTCCAGACTTTCCACTAAGAATGGCTGCAGGAAGATGGCAGGTGAGTGTGTTTTCCACCAATCCAGATATGATTGACATGAGAGCCAGATCTGGTTGATCAGATCTTGTTAAAAACAATTTGAAGAGTTCCACAACAGAACTGACTGTCCTTAGAGGGAATAAAGCCCTCTCTTCTTCGCTCATCGACGCCATTCAATGATTCAACGTGTGACGAGGAATCACCAAAACAAAAACAAGCTCTTGCCAGAAATGACTGCCTGTCAAAATCCACTTTAAACTAGATGATTGATTTTGATATTGGAAAGATGTTAAAGCCAAGCAGACAATAACAAAGGAGAATTGCCAACTTCGAGTACTACGCGATAACACGCCATTTGTTGTCCCGCTCGACGTCTGCCATTGATACACGACGTCGACCGTTCACACACGCATATCAGCAGATTGCGACGTAAACGATGACGTAATTGACCTGGTTCAAAAATATAAGAAAACGCGGCAACGCCGCACCTCCAATCAATGGCAGTCCTACCATGCGACATTTACGCGCCAAAATCCCCCCTCTTCTAAACAGTCGCTTATCAAGTTAAATTTCTCGTTCTTCCAACGAAACACAACTTAGATGATGACTAGGTATAACGTAGTGAAAAAAAATATGTACAAAAATAAATAAATTAAAAAACGAAGGCGGTTAAAGCTTGGGATGATTTATTTTTTGTTTGATGTTTCGCGTACGTAATTAAGACCAAAAGTTTGTTTTATTACAGTGTGATGAGAAGTTTTTTTTTGTAATTGTGGGAAAGACTACGAATTTTGGGTTATGTTAGAAGTTTTTTCTCTCTTATTAGCCTTGAACAAGGATAGTGTCTCCATCCTGAAGTGAGTAGAACGAAATAGGGCGCAAGTCGTTATCCAGAGGAATAAACAAATTGGGATTCTGTAAACAATTAAAGTATAATTCACATTTCTCATTATTCTGAAACAAGTACGAAATTTGCTTTTCTACAGTAGAAAACACCTTACTTCTCCGTTAACGGCAAAGAGTGTGATCTCCGCTCCATCTGCGTTGAAAAGACGATGGCAAAGAGTTCTTAGCTTTTGAATTTCCATGCTTGATGGAAGCTTTTTGGCTATCATGTTGGATTTGCGGCTGAGTTTCAAGCCTATTTGAAAATTAAAGGTCAAGGTCTTGTGTACGTAAAAAAATTTTAATTTCATTTTTACTAATTAAAGAGTTTTTCAACGTCATCGACTTAATCTCAAGTTCTGCCAATTCCGGCGCACCATATTCTGCAAAGGAAATGAATCACATAATTACTATTGGTAGTCACGCCCAATACCATTAAACAGCTAATAATTTGAAACCTTATCAATAAAAACTAATCTTACAACAAAACAAAAAACAAAAAAAAAGCTTTGGTTGTCCAGACGTGTGTAGCCCAATGACGTATAGACTGACAGTTCTTGGGGTATTCTTGACGTCCGCATAGTTTATGTAGGAGAGTAGTATCTATGCGCAACTTTTGAACTCCCAGTTGGCATATTCTTTCCTCTCCAAATATAAGCAATTACATTTCACCAAAAAATGACTCACTCTCAACAAGGCGAAGGTATCTTGGGTGGACAGTCAAAAATTCCGGATGGGGACGACCGGTGGTTTCTAATAGACTGTTAAGGTACTCTCGTCCGTGGTATTTAAGATAGTCGAGCTCGGCGCCTCTTCGTTCTTCGCTAGTAATCTCAGTACCATTCAACACCTATTATATATATGATTGTAAATTACATAGTTAATTTCAACGAAAAAATTACATTAAATGAACAAACCTGAAGTTTTCCAATACGTGCTATAACCCACTGAGAGAATGTTTCATAGCTATTCGCTTTTAAACCCGGATTGCCACATAATTTAAGGTCCGTTAACTTTGGAAGCTTGTCCAGCTCGCAAACATGCTGCCACTAATCAAAAAGTAAAATGAAACAACTTTACTCTTAACATTGAATAGTTTCTAATTAACCTACTTGAGTGAGGTTATTGTTGGACAGGGAAAGTTTGCACAACTTTGGGAATGAGTTTTCTTTACTTGGATATTCTTTAGACCAGTTCCGTACAAAGACAGCTGCTCTAAACTATAATAAAACTTAATTAAGATTACATTTAAAATTACGACATTGTTTTAAACCTTACTTGGGTAGTTGACCGAGCTTATTGACTTCCTCCCATAACTCAATTTTGTTACCTTCAAGGTTTAAAACTCTTAGCTCACTCAGAACATCACTATCCATGAATTCAAGTGCCGTAATTCGGTTATTTGGTACCTAAAATAACAAGTTAAGATTAAATTTGATTGCCAATTAGAATAAATTTGGTTGGGGAAGAAAATTATCATTACAGCCAAATGTTGCAATCCTGGCCACATGTAAGAACAGCGAACCATGTCTTTCCAAGTGTAGTCCATATTACTAGCCGTTAAATGCGTCAGTAGGTTGAATGAAGTCGAAAGAGAACGTGGGTTTTCAGGAATAGGCCAACTTATTGTCACTAAGACAAAAAGACATTTAGTTTAATGTAAGCAAAAGATTCTGTTGATTATTTTCACCTAACGTTAAGGAGCTTAAGCCGCGAGAGCTGTTGTGCAATACGAGCGACGGCTACCCACGAATTCAAAAGATTTGAGGATAAATTCAATTCTTCAATCTTTGGACAAATTTCTTCAAGATCTTCACTCTCACAGCCACTGATTCTCATATGATTCAAGACGGCTATTTTCAGCTCATTCAGCTTACTACAAGAGAAAATGTTAAATGCATTTAAGTGTATGAATTAAACAAATTTTATGCAATACCTTTGTTGCCTGCCAATCTTCTCAAAACCAACAAGTTGAAGGAAAGGGGCATTCATTTCATCCTTTAGCTCCTGGATCAAATTTTCATCTGCAAATCCATCAGTAGAACTCTTCAAGTACCGTTCTGAGCAGAGCCTCACAGAAACTTCGTGAAGTCTGTATCTTGTTGATACGTACGAAAGAACCAGCTCCAGAATTCCTTGAGGAAGTAAAAAAGCTAGGTTGTTGATAGTCTCCAGGAGGTGTGAAATAGAAAACTTTACTTAGTGACAAAGTATTGGGTTCCCTCATGTGAACCACTATGCCTTCCTCTAGTGGAGTCATCCCATTCTACACCGAGCCAAGATCCCTTGGTGGGTGGTACCTCACCCACAAAAAGCACAGTGCCACGGTGGCCATCACATTCCACCCTTTCACCTAATTACATATTCCCTCTGAAAAAAAAACAAAAACCATTGATATCATATGAAGAGGTAGCATGTAAGTTATAGTCACTACATGAGATATCATACATGAAGAAAATAGGTGGATACATCAATTAAGATTTTTAAGCAGTAAAACAGTCCTACTCTGTAGGCCAAGACTATCAGGAGAATACAATGGTACCATAGTGATGGATACTGAGGGGTACTCTTTAATAATGACATTGTCAACAGTATAGAATACCAGAAAGCTAGAAAGAAGTACAAAATCATATAGTTTTCTCACCATATTGCGTTGAGGATCATTCAATTCAATCGAAGAATTGAAAATAAGGTCAATTTTGCTGAAATGACTCACATTCAGCACCTTTCTTGGATTTTGTTTACCCAGCCCTTAAGATTACTGACAGTGATGACGTTTACAGCGTTGCTATGGTATTTTATGGGTGACTTTCGTCCAAAAAATGTGCTGAAAAGATTGCCTCTAATACAAAAATAAATTATTATATCGAATCTTAATGTATTGAAAATCTACTTGTGTCAACATTTCAACTAATTTAATAGAGCAAATTTTGTTCTAGAAGGATTTGCAATTTGCCAACGCTGCCATTAAGTCAAGGTCCACTTTGCGCTTTCGATTAGAGTTTTTGTAGCAGACGAAGTGCGTGTGAGCAGTGCGTTGTGCTTTGATTTAGGTTTAGGAGTCGTATTTGGGCGAAAATTAAAAGTGTATTTTCAAAATAATAATTAGATTCAAAATCCGAAAGAGAAATGAATCAAGCTGAATTGAGTCGACTTGTCTCAACGCTGAGAGTCTCCGTCAAACCACGGCATAGGCAAATGGCAACTCCTGAAGGCCCGGCAGGTCGATTAAAAGCATTGAGGGCCACAGTGACAGCCCTCTTAAAATACGAGCGAATCGAGCTATATTACAACAGGGCTGATGAAGCCAGGGGATACGCCGAGACGGGTAATTTTTTTTGTCTCCTCTGGACTGAAACTCAATTTTCAGCATATTATCTTATGTTTGTATTTGAATGCTCAGGGTAGATAGTTCAATGATTTTGGTTGAATAGTTGATGGTCCTCATTTGGGAAAAAAAAATATTTATAATTTTTTTTTTGAAATCTAGCTAATATCAGATGCGATAAGATACGGAGACACTCACAAACACACAATGGAAATGGCTGATTTTTGGCTTGAGGAAAAACAGCTAATCCACAAGCTCTTCAAAGTTTTGGTTCCGCGTTACGAAAACTTTCCTACCGCTTACACTCGTCTTGTTCTCGGGCCAAACGGTTACGGAATCCTTCGTGTCGACGAACGGTTCCTTGGTCATGATAAAAACAAATGGCGAGATTGGCACTCTGGTACTGCTATCCTTGAACTGAAAGGTAATTTTTTGTGATTTTGGTTTCCATGATCCGTGCCAAGAGTTTTCTACCTTCGTAATTATTTATATATTTTATATTCGTTTGTGCATTTATTTATTATGTATGAAATTACTGAAAATTTACTTTGTCTCAACAGGTAATCCTTTTCCACCTTTACGTCCTGATACCCATAGTCATCACTTTTGGCTCCACAATGTCTTACTAGACGAAGCCCGAAGAGAGCTTCAGGCAGGAAAAATCTCTCAAGACGCACACGCACCAGTGTCACCTGCTACACCACCGAAAAACAGCTAGAAATGAGCCATAATTTGCAAAAATAATTAAATCAAATAGTTTTGTATTTCTCTAGCCACTTGTTTTCTTACAATAAAAGGAGACTTAAAAAATTGCCTTCATACAATTAAAAGAGACTTAAAATGGAATTACGTTATGACTTGACAGGAAAATCTCTGGAAACAAGAAGACGAACATAAAGTCAATTCTAGGGGTACAATTCGATCGCCGGAAATGCTGTCCGATACTCGCAACAGATCAATAAGACCGACAGATGGGATTCCATCCTCTAAGCAGAGTTTCCCGCACGGACAGAAGGTTGAGCTCTCATGTAGATATGTAATAAGTGTAGATGGAATATCTCCTTCTCCGTATTTCAACCTTCCGAAGAAAAAGTAACAAAAAGGTTAACTCAATAATTTTTATTAGCGAAAGAAAAATATTTCAGGTTTGGAGAAAGAGTTTGGTATACTTCAGTTTTATAGTAGCTTTGGCTGCGATGGCCACTAAAGTAGGGAGCTGTCGGATCAATGATGTAGCTGGAGTTCCAGACACAGATCGATTTCGGTCGAAAGGATTGCCATGGAGATCGATGTGATCCAGATTTAGGGTGTGAAATGAGACGGGCAACGTCGTTATCCGGTTTTCGGATACGGTCAAGGTTCTGTTTTTAAATTATAGATTCGGTTATTTTTAACATTTAAAAAATTTATTAAAATAAAGTTGATACCTAAGATTTTTTAGCTTTGAAATAGTTCCAGGTAGAAAACTTATCTTGTTGTGATCTAGTTTAAGAGTGTGGAGGCCAGAGACTCGAGAGATACAGCTGGGTAATAGTCCAATCTTATCAAAATATTTTTTATCAAAAAAGAAAATATATTGAAAATTCAAAATTAAAGAAATATATTTGGTTTTACCTCATTATGACTAAAATCCAAGGCGATAGCTTTGACTGAATTCAGAAAGGTTCTTGGCAAAAATTTTATTTCATTTCTGCTGAGAATGAGCTGCTTTAGCTTCTTCATTGTACTGATGTTCTCTGGTAGGCAAGAGATCTGGTTGTTGGACAAGTCCAGGATTTCCAATGAGTGTAAATTGAGTATTCGTCTATCAAACTTTTTCAAAGCTATGCCAGTGATCTAATGAAACAAAGAAAACTTGTTAATAATTGGAAATTTCATTACAAAAGTAGATGAAATGAAATAAACTTACTTTTAGGCTGACCAAAGTCACTGGGAAAGCAGTAGTGACTGGGTAGTCAGCCCTGGAGGTGATGTTCAGCTTCAGCTTCTGGACTACAATTTTGTTGGTCAACAGAGGACAGAGGGTGCCTTTCTTTACCTGATCGTCATTCCCCTGAATGACATTCAGAATTCTTTCGATCTCATTCTTCTGTCCATTTAGGCAGAGATCGTGAGGGGGCTGTTTAAATCGGAGAGTTAATTTTCCTTCACAAGCAAACTTGGAAAAGACCTTTTCAACATTATTCGTGACACGATATTTGGCTACTGTTGCCTTTTTCTGTGCACTAAACAAGCTTAATTCCACTACTCCACTCTTAGGTGAAGTTTCCGCTAAAGTTATACTGTAGCGAGCCAATCGACTAGGGCCTGCTTGGCCAGTTGAAGGCAAAAGTCGATTCACTATGTTTACCTGACAAGTGACCTGCATTTTAAGTCTAAACAATGGTAAATCAGTATTTTCAAAATGCTGTTAAAGTTTATCAATTCGGATTATAAAAAAAACAGAGAGTCAGTGGTATTTGGCGCGAGCTTGCCTGATGAGAAAAAGAATTTTGATTTTTGAAGACTGACTAATTCACATATCCGAGTTCCCGCATAGTACGCGTAGTGGCAAGTTTAGGAACTACTTCGACGTGAAAAACATGCTTTTAGCCGTGCTTAGTACGCTTGTGCCTTGTAGACGTATGATTGAAGTTATAGCCTGTAACTTGTAAGGGATCTTTCAGGAACTCTCCTAGATCTGGATCACTGTTTTTGTTGGAAAGTTCTAAATGCTATTTTTTTTAACTTATCTATATATGAAAGAAAAGAAAAAATACGTACCACGAGGTTGTGAGAGGCAATGCAGGACAATTATTGACTGGGATGTGTGAAACGCTGCTGACCAATGGGAGATCACTATTTTCACCCGCGAAGTTTCGAAAGTACATACATGTAACCATGAATTTACCATTTTACCCTTTATTCTTTTAAATACAAACTTCCCTCCGTTAAACTATATTAAAACTTTTTGTCAAATATTTACTAAAACTGATAACAAAAGGCTGAGTAAGTTTAAGCAAGTTCCTACTTTCGCCATGCTTTTCACCGAGTCACTCATGAAACACGTAACAATGAATCCCAACATTAAGAATGTGTATTTTCCTACATTCACATCTTTTTTTAAACGCCTAAATGAATCACTGATGACATAACACCTTATACATATCCCAGTCATGAGGCCATTGAAGCAGCAAATATTGATTTAGTTTTCTTTCTAATCGAATTTAGTGGAATTTTTGACATGTGTTTGTTTCTTTTTCTTGTCCAAAGTGTTTAAGATTCACATCTGAAGATTTGGAAGAGGTGGATCAAGCGTAGTAATTTGGTGAAACGAGAAGATCGGTTAACGTCACGAGCTGATCATCTGAAAACTTCAATTTGTGCAGTTGCCAGTTGTCATGATGCGTGCGCCGGAAATTAGACAGTGTCTTTTTCACCGTCACCTAAAGTGATATGGTTAGCATCTCCAATCTCGTTGATATATTTAAAATGAATATTACCGGGATGGGTTGAGGGTCGTTAAGGTGATCCCCAAGGAGCACAAGTACGTCAGGTAAGAATTCTGGGACCTCGTACGGATGAGCATCCACAAAGGCACAAAGACCGAGGATCCCAGCGTGTCGTTTGACAATAAGCGCCATATCAACTTCTGGAAGAACAGTAGCCCGGAGACCTCGTGGAAGCTTCCGACTGATTTGTTTTCGGAATCGAGTCAGCAATTCAATCCTATGCTGATCGTCCAGGAAATCACAATGAAGGAGTCCTCCAAGGACTTGAGCAGCTTTCTCACGCACTTCTAGCCGGTCGTCGGAGAGAAGGAGCAATACGGTTCCAGTCACTTTGTCCACGCCTCCGGACATCCGTGTGATGGTAAAAATGTTATTGAAAGTGAGGACCTACATAAATTAGAAAATTAGAACCTCAAAATATATAAATTTGATATTTAAGGAGTATCTGGTTTACTTGAAGAAATTCCAAGGCGGAAATTTTTGCTTTCCAAGTACCATTCTGTGCCACCTGATAAACAGTTTCCAGTGCAACTGTAATAGGCGACTCATGCATCACTGTTTGGGCAATGAAACATAGTGCTAGAGAGCACTCTCGAGCCAGCTCCTTGTCGACGTCGTTGCTCTCGTATGTGCAGAGAAAAGGGAGGAATTGGAGCTGGACTTCATGGTGGCATCCGTAAGTGCGGCTCCACATACCGGCAAGCCACTGAGACACCGTTTTCAAGAGACGAAGGGCGCAAGATCTTTCTTCTTCGTCCTCGGGTTTCACATCGCCTTCAGCGACCGGTGAATCCCGAGATCCATTACTATTTAGTAAACAAGCGAGCTGAGGTAAAAGTTCATGAATAAAAGGCTCTACGCGAGGCGATTGGCTTTGGGTTCCTCCGGGAAGTTGAATATCATGAAGGAAGATGTTTGTAAGGACGGATCCGAGCCGATCTCGCATACTTTGGTAAGGGTGATTGAGGTAAGGCATAAGAAGCTTCAATAGGCGAGAGAGTAATTGAGCCACCCTCCATTCTTGTTGAGCAATTCCTCCCTGAAGCATGTATAACCGACTTGAGTCAGTAAACGAGGATCCCTAAAAAAATGCATTTTAAAATATGTATCTCGTTATTTCAAATCCGCATTAATTACCTGTTCACGCCGGATGGGCTCCTCCAATATCAACTCCATCAACCAATGATTACGATTGGGGTCCCTGTTCTCGCTGGCAGTTGCGATAGCAGTTCCCTAAATATAAATTTCATTAGACTAAAGAGAAAATTAATGCCTTTTGGCATAAAATATTACCCAGTCATTGATACTCTCTACGTTAACGTTAGAGAAGGCTACGCGAAGCAGAGGACACAAAAAGTTCCACAAGGATTCCGCTTTAGCGAAAGGCCAGTGTTTAGAACCTCGGATCAATCCTGTAATAATTTCGGCGGCACATCGCTGTGACGCTTCTTGAGGATCTCGGACAAGTCTCTCAAGATGAGGCTTGAAATTGTCTAGAAACTCGTTGCCATGATTTCGAAACAATCCTAAACAAGGAAAATTGTAGAGAACTGAGGAGAAATAAGGATTATAAAATATACCTTTGAACAAAGAGAAACGTGTGGCATCGAATTTATCTTTTCCCTTTCTTTCTTCAAGTGATAAGAAACCAATAAGTTTCTCGATATTAGCAGGGTTGCTAAAAAATCGGGACACCTCAGCTTCTCCCGGACTAAGTGACTCGAATGACCGCTCAACAGGAGGCTGTTGATGGTCAGGAGCATAGACTTCCATTTCTTTGGGCCAGCCATAGAATCCAAAATGAGTCTTGTGAACAAATCTAGAGAAAAAAAAGAAGAAAAAGCATTAGTATATGGAAAAAAAGTTCGATTGAGAAACTTTACCTTGGTTGGTTCCAAGCTTCGGCTGTTAAAGGACGAGTCTCTTCATTATACTGCATCCAATTGTTGCTCCACTGATCCCCAACGCCGATACGCAAAACACCCTTTCCTTCCGCATCAGGACAACTGAATTGACGCGCAATCTCAACAGGATCAATGATAAGCTTCTTGTGTTCCCTTTTCTGCTGTTTGAATATGGCTGCAACTCCTTTAATAGCAATTTTTCGAACAGCAATTTGCTCAGAAATCAAGTTTTGGACAAATATCTTGACGACCTCCGGTGGAGGCGGAAGGTCGGCACGAAGTTGCAATCTAAATATATACATATTTTAAATATATAAATCTAAAAACACACGCATCTGAAATGGTTTAAGTATACGTTAACATGTTGAAAGCCAGATTATAACGCCGCCAGTGGAGTGTTCCACTGTTAAGAAGACGGACCAGCGAATTTAACAGCTGGTAATACAATCTTTTATTATTCTCTCCCCATTCCTCCTCCTTTTTAACAGCAATGGCAAGTTCTTCCTTGCTTAACACGTCCGGCATCAAAGATTGTGCTGCTTCGATAGAACCCTGGGTAAAAGAGAGCTTAACGGAAGTTGTTTCCAAGGTGCGGAAGAGTAGAGTAGAGATGGCATCCAGTAATTGGATGATAGATCTAAAAAGCAAAAACACAGCCATACTATTAAATGAAATCAAAAATTTATAGGCATTTAGAAATATTACATCTTTTCACTGGCACCGCACTCCACAATAGCCGGCCATAGTCTGTGTACTACGTTCCAGTTGTGGAGAACGAGTAGCGACCTCTGCTTGCTTGCACGCTCCGCAAGTATATAGAGTGTCCCTAAACACACAATAAAATCAGTCAAACAAACCAAAACTTTTAAGACATTTAAAATTTAAACCTTTTAGTTGTTCATGTGTAGCTTCTGGTCTTAATCCAGCCAACATATCATCAATGACGACTTGATAAGCAAGCGGGGACTGGCGATGAAGGTAGCTGAGAACAGCTTGAGCTCGACTCCGTACTTCCGAATACTGCGACGTAGCAAGTTGAATCAGATTCTTGAGAATGTTTCTCATTGTAGGAGTGACGACGCTGAGCGTAAAGGCAGATTCCAGAACCCGAAGTTCGTGCTGGAGTTGAACGCGGTCAATCAAAAGTGCACGGATGTCCATCTTCCGGCCGACCAAATTGCATCCGAGAACCTTCTTCACCATCTGGAAGTTTTTCTGATGAGTCTCAAAATCATCCTTAAGGACTCCGTAGTAAAAGAGAAGCATCTGGAAGATGGATATGATGCTGAAGAGAGCTTTCGTGTTATCAGAGCCAGTCGACAACAAGTAGTTCACCAATTTTGAAAGCTAAAAAGTGAAATTTAAAAAAAGTATATAAAAGCTTACTCTTTCTAAAGTGCTCAACACTAGTTAATTACCGTATTGGCAACAGTTAGTCGGATGGGTTGCCCATCAGAAAGGTGAATCTGCCAAGCCTTAGCGTCAAAATGAGAAAACTGGAGCGGAAGGGTCAACACTACTTTGGATTCCACAACGACAATTGCATCTTCCTGCCACGGGGGGAGCACAGCTCCGGAGCCCAGGATGCAATCCAGTACATGACTAAGGGTTCTTTGGAGTTCTTCCCGTGTTAATGACTCGCTCTGATCAGAATGGCGATCGAGTTTTTTTAAGTTTTCCCCGAGAAAACGGTGGAGCATCCGCTCAGCCATCTGTCTCTCATCGACACTTGGAACATGCCAGTTCATCTGGAGGTTGTGAATATCACCTGGTTTACCCCAATCTCGAATTGGTAGATACTCGGAGAGTGGACGATCATAGCCTTCCGCAACCGACCTAAATGTATTCCAGATATTTTTAAAATGATTTTTTTTTTATCAATTATTTTTATTTCTTACCTGTAATTCGTAGGATAGATTGTAGTAAGGCTACGAAGAGCGTTGCTCATAATTCCGCCGGCAAATTGGTATCCTTCACGGGAAGTGAGGAGAAGGGCTCGATCCAGAACGCAAATGATTGAATCTGCATACGGCAACAAGAAATTCCCTGGACATCGCATCTGAATAAATATTTATTACTAACATTGTGGCTTTTCAAAAAGTCAATATGACATTTAATATACCAGCTCTGATAGAAGGTGAAGATTAAATAACATTTCATCCTGGAGGGTTTCTTCATTGAGGATCTCTTCGGTTGCAAGGGCCTCATCCAAGTATCGGAAAAGATTAGGTAGAAAGATGCGGAGGACTTTGCCCGCATTCACTTTTGTCACCGAAGAAACAATGTGAGCCGCAAATTTTCCCGAAACGTTAGTCTCAAACGCGCGTCCACCGACAAAAGCATGAAGTTTGTTCAAAGCAGAATCAAAGATTTCGCCCGAGCACTGCATCAGCAAACTGGCGATGGTGGACGAGAGTCCGACTTCCAAGAGGGATTCTTCACGAGTCATCTTCTCCGTTGTCCGGCCTTTATCCATTCTCGTTTGTTCGAGAGCACTACTGTCGACTAGGCTAAAACAGCGGTCCATAAACTGGAGAACAAAGTCTTCGAAACCAGCTGTTTGGAGGCAGAGCTCTCTTTCATCTTCCGTCATCATATGATGGCCAATAGCAGATGAACAGTCCACTATCGGTACCAGAGTGGCTATGGTTGTCACCAACTGGAATGTAACCTAGAGCATAACTAAACTTAGGAACTGGAATGAAAAAAATGTTATCACATAAATTAAATACTAATGTCTTTCTGATGTCGTTGGTATCAACAGCAGGTAAAGAAGCCATCAGGAGTGGGATTACGTGAGATGGGCCTTCTGGGTAAACTTCCCCACCGCTGACAAGTGGTCGAACCACAGAGACAACACACTGGAGAGCTGCAGTCAGGCGGTGGGGCTCGGTCACGGTATCTACAGCCGAATAGAGCCGTTCTAAGAGAGGGGGAACAACTAGATCTGGTCTAAGTTGCGCCATTTGATGGAAGGCCATACTGGCTTCGTAGGCTCCCACTCGAGAAAACATTGCCAACAAGGCTATGGGAAGTAAGCCTGAGAAAAACAAGATTGGTTATTCATCATAAATAATGAATGAAAATGTTGAAACTAAATACTACTTTGAACAAAGCGCTCTATGTCGTTGTCGGTAAGTTTGTGACTCTCCGGAATGGGAGTCGTCCACGATTTCTTAGTGGAGCGCTCCCGGTGAAGTCGCTTCACAAACGAAACTGGAAGACGGCGAAGAAATTCGTTTAGTTTGGCATTCCAAGCACCCACATTAGATGGATGGTAATAAGACTCAATGGTCTTGAAGAGGGAGCTTAAGTGATCCTGGCAATTACTGCCACCGCCCAGGTTTGCCACAATCCAAGTGACTATCGCTCCCATATCAAATTTGTGACCTACTTGACCTCTTTGTTGCCTACATTTCAAATTCATTAAATTGTTGAAGAGTTTATAAATGGGAATATATTTAATCAAAGTGTACCGATAACACACGGGAAGACCAAAGTTATGAAGAATTTTGGAAAACATGAGCGGTGTCACGGGATCCCAATTTATGTAACCAATGTTGTGATCCGCCAGGCGAGAAAAGAGCAAAACTAGATCCACTTCCCAGCTTGGCTATTATGAAAAACACATTTAATAAGCAAGTTTTATTTCAAAGCTCAGGAAAATCAAAGGATATACTTGATTATGGCAAATAGACCACAAGCCAGTGAGTTCATCAAACCAAAGTAGATGACCTTGATTGTGATCTTTGGGTTCACATCTGGTGGGCAGAAATGTTTCAAGCAATCCAATTCCCATTGTAACAGATTGGTCAAATCTGCAGAGATAAAATTAAGGGTAATTCAATGGAAATTTTTTGAGTTGCGTAATATTACGGGCAAAGAAGAGGCCTCCATTCCATCAACATTTCTTCTGTGGATCCCAAAGGAAAGTAATCCCTGCAACATTTCACTACATTTCTTAGAACATGATCCAACCCAGATGGAATGAGTAGGAGGCCAACATCCTCATAAGGTGAATCCAATATTGATTGCATCAGCTGCATTTTGAGCAAATAAGAAAATGAACAAAAAAAATTAAGAGAGAATGACAAAAGAAAATGTATCACCTTGTAGAGGGGTCTCCATGGAAGTTGAAGTTGAGCAGGAGAAATCAAATATGATTTCTTTAATAAAGCATGTAAAGTGCTAGCAAAGAGAGATATCATGGAAGCTTCAAGATCAGGAATGAGAATAAGTTCATAAAGAAGCTTTATGAATTTGATATGGTCATCCAATGAAAACCTCAATCCATAGAGGTTGATGTAACGTAAGAGCCTGAAATTTTATAAGTAAATTTAAATATGCTTTAATAATTAAAAATGTTTCTAAGCCATTACCTTCCAGTCCATGTGACAGCACCAGGTCTTAGTTCTCTGACAAGAACAGCTTTAGATAAGTTCTTCTTAATTTCTGACAAGAAGGCTCTTGATTCTTCATCCAGACCACTGGAATAAGGTAGGAGTTTGTTGTAAATCAACTCCTTCTGAATATTCGATTTGCCTTCACGGTCCTCTAGGTCTTCTTCCATTTTTAAGTCACTAATCCCGACTAACGAAAGAACAAAAAAATTCCCAAAACTTATAGGAAAAAGAATAATACTAGTGAATTCGCAAGTCACAAATAGAAAGAACGGGACAGAAGAAATTGAAAACTGCTATTTCACGAAAGCAGCAGACGACTTCTAAGGGGAGGGGACAAACCGACAATGGGCATTAGCTCTGGCCTATGGTAGCAAGTCCAGAAATAAGTGGGTCGGGACGGAGTACGGACTATCGCCAGTCGGATTTCAGATGGTCGGACCAGGTTCGGACACGGGGCTCTCGGGCCGTGGTCGGGATATCGGCTAGAAGAATGGGAAGGGGGAGGGGCTAATTCAACAGAGGGGAAGCAGCAATGCCAATAATGATGGTGCAATAAACACTATTTTCTATAATGAAATATTGTAATTTTAAAAGGAACTTTTCAACTATGAAAACTTCAAAATACAATTATTTGTAACCCGAATTAAGGTATTTTCTTATTTAGTTATTTCCATGTACTCGTTTTGTCCCACCCATAAATCTGGCAACCCAGCAAATGGAGTAAGGACAGAGAAGAGGAGGAAGAAGCTTACTGTACCGATTAGTAGTGGCAAAAGCTGAAGAGTATCTAAAAATCCGTCAATATTAAATTTGTTTCAAGTGTTTTACTATGGCGGCCAGCGATTCTGCTTCCGATGATTCGCTTTACCCTATTGCAGTGCTCATTGACGAATTGAGAAATGAAGATGTCCAGGTTAGAAGAAATTTCTTAACGTTCGTCTTACCTTTCTAGGGCGACAGAAAAAGTGACACGATTTAACCTTTCTGTCACTTAGTGTGATGCAGTTGTTGATTCATTCGTATTTATTGTGCAATAAAACTGACTTGTTAGATTTTATATTTTTTTATGAAAATATTATGACTGTAAATGAAAGTTCCTTACCATAAGTGTTCCTTGCTTAATGGTGACTCCCACTTTTTTGCAGTTGAGACTCAACTCCATCAAAAAGCTGTCTACTATTGCACTGGCCCTTGGGATTGAGAGGACACGAAGTGAACTCATTCCTTTCCTGACCGACACTATTTATGATGAAGATGAAGTGCTCCTTGCACTTGCTGAACAGTTGGGAGCCCTTACTCCCCTGGTCGGTGGACCAGAATATGTCCACTGTCTCCTGGTAAGCTAAATTATATTCAAGCAAATATTTTTTCTTATTTTTATTTCTTATAACAGCCACCACTGGAGTCATTGGCCACAGTGGAAGAGACGGTTGTACGTGACAAAGCCGTCGAATCACTTCGGCTCATTTCCGAGCAGCACAGCCCCACAGATCTAGAGACGTATTTTATCCCGCTGCTAAAACGGCTTGCATCTGGCGACTGGTTCACGTCGAGGACCTCGGCTTGCGGCCTCTTCAGTGTTGCTTACTCCAAAGTGTCACCTGCAGTCAAGGCGGAATTGCGTGCTACCTTCCGCATGCTTTGCCAAGATGATACTCCGATGGTGCGCCGTGCAGCAGCCTCCAAATTAGGAGAATTTGCTCGTGTTGTGGAAGTAGAATGGCTCAAAGCCGATCTTATCCCCATGTTTGTTCTCCTGGCCCAAGATGAACAGGTAATAACATGTTGACGTAATCGTTTCGTCATTATCTTGCTTCAACATTGTTTTTCTTCTAGGACTCTGTACGATTGTTGGCAGTTGAGGCCTGTGTCTCCATGGCCGAACTTTTGCAGCAGGAAGATGTTGAACAGCTTGTCATGCCAACTTTGCGTCAGTGTGCCGAAGACAAATCCTGGAGGGTGCGATACATGGTAGCCGATAAATTCACCGAACTGCAAAAAGCAGTGGGCCCAGAGATTGCCAAACAAGATTTGGTGTCGGCTTTTCAAGTATGTTCATATATCTTCTTATCTCGTTAGAATTTTGACCAATCATTTCTCTTTTCTTATAGGCTCTACTTAAAGATCCTGAAGCTGAAGTTCGGGCTGCGGCCGCTCATAAAGTCCGCGATTTTTGCCAGGCACTCGACCCAGCGTTCCGCGAAAATTTGATAATGAATCAGATCCTACCCTGCGTTAAGGAGTTAGTCTCAGATGCAAACCAGCACGTCAAGTCAGCGTTGGCAGCTGTCATCATGGGTTTGAGTCCTATACTTGGAAAGGACAATACAATTGAGCACCTTTTACCCTTGTTCCTCACCCAGTTGAAAGGTAGAAAAAGTCTTTAAAATCTGCTAATATTTGACAGTTGATTTACTTTTCTCCTTATTTTTAGATGAATGTCCTGAAGTTCGACTAAACATTATTTCCAATTTGGACTGTGTGAATAGTGTTATTGGCATCCAACAACTATCGCAATCCCTTCTTCCGGCCATTGTTGAGCTAGCCGAAGATTCCAAAGTAATTTTTTTAAATTGTTATTTCTATTAATAGGAGATCGCATAATTAATTTTTGCATATTTAGTGGCGAGTACGTTTAGCCATCATTGAGTATATGCCCCTTCTAGCTGGTCAACTTGGAGTCGAATTTTTCGACGAGAAACTGAACACTCTATGTATGGCTTGGCTCGTGGATCATGTCTACGCCATCCGCGAAGCTGCTACCAACAACCTGAAGAAGCTGGTTGAAAAGTTTGGCGTTGAGTGGGCCCAGAGCACCGTGATTCCCAAAGTGCTGGCCATGGCACGCGACCAGAATTACCTTCACCGAATGACGTGCTTGTTTTGCATCAACGTAAATTTCTTATTAAGGGACATGACTTCTAGACTTTTGATTAATTATCTTTTAATTAGGTTCTTTCGGAAGCCTGCGGTCCTGAAGTCACTGGCAAGGTGTTGCTTCCGACCGTCGTTTCTATGGCGACGGATAATGTAGCCAATGTCCGATTTAACGTTGCCAAGTCCCTACAGAAACTAACTCCTCGCATGGAAGCCCAGGCTACGCACAGTACTGTGAAACCCGTGCTCGATAAACTGATAACTGACACAGATGTCGATGTCAAATACTTTGCTTCTGAAGCTCTAGCAGGTGATTTAAAATTATTATTTTATTTTTCGGCAGTTTAGAAGTAATTTTTTTTCTTCACTTTTCTTCAGTGCTCTCTGGCTAGATCGGATTGGATCATTCTTGTGCAACACTTATTTAGATGTACCACAACACCAACAAAAAAAAAGTTTTTTTTTTTTTTCAACCCCTTTTCTACACTTTTCTCTTCTTGTCATCCAACACGACCTCTCCATCATCGCCACCGTCATTTGACCCTTCTTTATTACCGTATTCAATATATAATGTAAACAAAGCGAGAAAAAGGAACTAAAATTTCATTGGATCAGCTGGATCCTTGATGGCTTTCCCCCCTTTTGTTGGGTAACTACCCTGAATGTTAAACGTTGGTACGCTGCTGTCGTTTTAATTGAATTCAGGATTAACAAATACATGCAGTTTTTTTTTGGTTTAACTATTGTGTATTTTTAATTTCTTCATAATTTGAGAGAAAATGCTGATTTATTCAAACCAGTATTCATAGGAAGCCAAATTATTGTTTTCTGGAATGGTTCTCAAAGCAAATGGGTCAATCTGAAATTGGCTACATTGGTCTAGGAAGGTCAAAGACGGGAGACTAGGTTCTCGAGGAATGCTGTCGACGGCAACAACATCTGAAAGTTGGAGCTCAGGATCACGAGAAGAACATTTAGGAGCACACCTTTCTGCAACATGTAGCCTTTTAAGCTCCTCACTTAGAGTCAACTGATCCAAATTTGGTGTCAGTGGTTGCAAGTGGGAAAAAATTACTTCTGATGATTCAACATTGACACAAGAAGCCATCTGAAAAAAAAAATCATTTAGATTCAAATGGTTGTTGAAAATGAATGCTCACTTACTCTCTGTTTCAGGGACTCTTGCACACTTTTGTCCTTTTGAACTTTGATTTTGAGCAAAGATTCAGTATCCAGTTGCAAGGCTCTCAGATTCTCCAAATTGCTCATTATTGTTTGGCAGCTTTGGAATCTTGGCTGGTTCAGGTCACTTCCTCCAATTGTGATGGGAACAAGTTCATCTTCTATTTCCTTAATTGATACCTTTCCTGGGATTCCAACTGCCTTTGAAATTCGCTTCCCAATGTCAATATGGCTTGTTTCATTCTGAATTGCAATTTTTGGTGGGGGGATGCTTTCAATTGATTTAGGATCAAGAACCTCAACTCGGTTGTGCTTTTTAGCAGGTTTGGGTACTCTTTTCGGCACACTGAAGCTTGTTTTCGATGGTACAATTTTGCTAGAAACCTTTACCGGTTTCGTGGAACCCACAGACGGTAGAATTTTTGGCTTGACTGTTGATGTAGCTTTACCAGGTTGGGTAGTGTTTGACTTGGCATGCAAGCCACACTTATTGGAGACTGAAGCCATCTAAATTTAAAATTAAAACTAAAGAATTCCAATTAAATTATTTTTATGAGAAAAAACTTTCAGTGGAATGTCATTTCAAACTTAAAAGTACTTAAAGGAACTTTGATTTATTCGCCGAAACCTACGATGATGCCATCTGGTGTTCTTATTAGAAAGTAAAGTTAAAGCCTTCGACATCTAGCGTTAATACTGTATATCACGTTAAGATAATAAATTCTGATTGATTCGAGCATCGAGCCCAATTTGCAGAGCTTACAGACTTTTCTACTGTGAGTCTACAGCTACTGCCGAGTGCCGATCCGTGTTGTACTCCGTTTGTTGTCGTTCGGGAGTTCGCAAGGTTTCGGGAGAGATCGTTTGAAATATTTAATTGCGCGCACCGATCATTTGTTTTTGTGATCGATAAGGTCGTACGCAAGAGGAGAGATATATTCCTGTGCTTTAGTTTAGAACTAATATTTTAAAAATCGTCTTCATATACTTTCTTCACTCACAGCACTTATTACTTTATTACTTGAAGATTAAATAACTGTGGTCATGTAATACGGATAATAATCAACATTGCTCTGAGAAAAAGCCCTAGTGAATTCCTGGTCATCAAAAAGTACAAGGATGGGCACATCATCTTTTTTCATTATTTTGGCGGTCTTGATACAACTCTCACATGGTGCTTGGGATCCTTATCAAGTACTGGGTCTGCGTCGAGGAGCTGATACTCAGGACATCCGTAAAGCCTACAAACAGTATGCAAAGGAATGGTATGAATAAGTTTTTTTAGGAAGTAAATCAAGTGTCTAATGCTTGCTTCATTCCTTTCTCTGATAGGCACCCTGATAAAAACAAAGATGAAAATGCAGAGGCAAAATTTGTAGAAATCAACAGGGCTTATGAGGTAATAATAAAAACTATGAAATTGATTGAAGAATTATTGCAGTCCTTAATCACTCTCACAACTTAATAGCTTCTGTCTGATCCTGCCCGGAAGAAGTTATATGATCAGAGAGGAGTTGTTGATGACAGTCCTAACAGGAATAGCCAACAAGCAGGAAATTTTGGAGATTCTGCCTTCTTTTCTCAATCTGGTGGCTTTCGTTTTCAATTTAAAATGGCTGAGATGGAGTTTTTTCATCAGCAAACTATTACTTATAAGTAATTCACATCTAAATTGTTATCTAGCTTGCATAAATTATATTTCTTTCTAATTTATAGGGGCTATGAAAACACAGTACTCCCCATGAGTTCTAAACAGCCTTACTTGATTCTGGTCTACTCTGACTGGTGCATGATGTGCCTACATGTGCTACCGCTTTGGCAACGGCTAACTGAAGATTTGGGACCCATTGGTATCACTTTAGTCACTGTTCATTATGACCAGGAATTAGATTTGGCCCAGAAACTTGGAGGAAAGAGAGGATCGCTTCCTCACATAGTCTTTGTCATAGACTCTCGAATAACGTACTATAATGAGGACCAGTTTAGCATCGTTAAAGTGATAGGTAATTATTCAGTTAATAAGCCTGAATAGAGGTAGTTCTACACATTGTATTTTTCTGAAATTCAGAGTTTCTTCGCAACCGTTTCCCTCGCAATTTGATCGCTCCTGTCAATGATGTCAATTCGGTGGAATTCCTTAACGGCTGGCGAGACAACAAAGTTCGCGTTCTCCTATTCGGAAAACTGGATCTTGTTAGGCTTCGTTATTTGGCACTGGCTTTCAAATATAAATCTCGCGCTGTCTTTGGGTATAAAACTAGCAATATAATAATTTAAATAGAATAGACGATTCAAACGTGATTGATTGAAAAAAAGGTATTCCCTGTTGAGTGATGACTCATCCAAGGTGTTGAGTGAGAAATACGGTATTGCGACAAATCTGGACTCACTGCTCCTCTTTCACGAAGATATTGATCGCCCTGCAGCCCGTCTTAGCATGGCGGACTTTACCCTTTTCTACCATGAAGGACGTTATTGAAAGCAACAAGTACCTTCAGTTGCCAAGACTTTCTTCTCAAGTAACCTTGAAAATAATAATTATTAAAATTATTAATCTAATTAAACTTTATACAATTTTTGAACGAATATTTTATTGCCATAGGCGATGCTAGATTCTCTCTGTCCACCCGAGGTTTCTTCTGTACGCCGTCGTTTATGCGCTATTTTAGTGACGGAAGATAGGGAAGAAGATGACGAAGCTAGAGAACAGTTACGGAAATTTTCGCGTCACGTCAAATTCAGCCGCGACCGAATCACTTTCACCTACATCTTTCGGGATAAACAAGTGCAATTTCTCAATGCTCTTGCTACAGGTTTACTTCCTACCATTCATCTTGTCTTGTCATGATATTATTACAGCTCTTGTCCATGACAATATTTACACAGAAGGAGAACGTCTTTCCGATCACGAACCTCAGTTTGTTATTGTTTGGCGACAAGATGTACGTCGATTAAGCTACAACTGGCTTCCGCAGCCTTTTACATCCGGTCTAGATCATTGGAATACGACCAAAGAAAATCTTCAACAATCATTGGCTGACATTTTGGGAGCTTCTCGGCCTCTCACCTATGAGACAACAATTATGGTAAATTAAATAACTAATTCACTAAGATTCAGTATGTTTATTTTTATTTTTACTGTAGCAGGAACTCGTTGACGAACACGCGTTGGGTATATTTGGCCAAATTTCGTCCCGTATTGTGGCCGCGTTTGATGTTATTAAGGAACATATCACTCGCCAAGAACTCTTGGCTATAGGATCTGTTATCGGAACGATTCTTTTCGTAGCCGCTATCGGCTATGTCATGACTTATTTAGTGTAAGTTAGTTTAATTGTTTAATATCTCTCTCCATCTCTACATTGTCACTTCTCATTATCTTCAGACGATTGGAGGAAGAAACAATTAAAAGGCAAGGTTCTGGATCAGCTGATAAACCTGACCCTCGTTCTACAACTATGGAGCTGAAGCTTCACGAGCTTCGTTCGGAAACCTACAACGGAATGGTTCGACTTTTGAAACCTGGATGTCGCACAATCGTTTTGCTCTTAGATAATGAAGCAAAAACCACTCTTATTCCCAAGTTTCACAAAGCAGTTTGGCCCTATCGGAAGTACTATAATTCTCATACTTGTAAAAATTGACGGCTATTTATAATATTATTTCTTAGAAATAAAAGCCTTATGTTTGGCTGGATGAGTGTGGATCGTGGACTAGTATGGTACAGTCGATTGCTCAATTTGGCTCTGAAAAACATGGAGGAAGAAGATGGGCCAGGTAATTTTAAAACGAAGAAAATCATTGTTCCCCATTTTATTTAAACAAATAATCGTTGACAGAACTTAAGTTGGATGTGAACGAGGTAAAATCGAAGAACTGCGTCGGAACGGTGATTTCGTTGAATGGTCACCGACGTCATTTTTGCATCTATCATGCCCGCCATCCCGAATCCGTCGCAGATAAAGGGGGACAAGTATGCCATGGGTTACACCTCTTTTTTTTTTTTTAAATCTGCTTTTATATATTTATCTGAATTGTAGAGGATGCAACGGATGGCTCGCAGACTCACAAGCTCCAATCAAACCGTGAACGATGGAAGTGGTGCTTTCATGGGTTTTGACGATACTTCCTCCTGATGAATCAGAGAATTCCGATGTAGAAAAGGGAGATGTCAGCAAACCCGTGGATGAGGTACGATTTTAATTTATGTACATATATTTTACATTAATATTAAAATCTAAAATTCTTGGTCGTAGAAACCATTGATCCGTTCTGCTCTTGGGGCGGCCGAGCCGAACCGCGAAGCTACTGTGCTTGACGGGTTTCCGAATTGGTTGGATCGGCTTTTTGAAGGATCTACTCAGCGCTATTATATTAATTATTGGCCCGAGTTTGGCAATTATTAGTAATAGTATCTGATGATTTATTTTATATCTAGTCTAGAATCATCATGGATCTTTTCTCTCTCTATTTATTTTCGTTCTTGCATCTCCCCTAGTCAGTATTTTCAATTTTATAACCATTAAATAACACTATCATTTTGAAAATATGTCTCTCTTTGTAAGTCTATTTGCTGTGTTGTGTGTCTTTTTCATTTGTAAAACCTTCATCCAAGTTTGGAGCACTTCTCCACCTTTTTATTTACATAATAGCTTCATCTCCACACTACACACAGTTTGCCATTACAACATGGGTTCACAACAAACAGAAGATGTAATGTTCTATTCTTGAGAGCTTGGTGCCACTGGGTCACTGACTTGAGTAGTGGCTGGAACTTCAACTGAATTTGACTTAACCTACTCAAAAGAATACATGGTCACTTTTCGTTATTTAATTCTAGGTGTTGAATGTTACCTTGACACGCTCAGCCTTCACAAGATAGGGATGATTCAACCTGTTTTGACAGTTAGCATAGCCCATCCCAGCTCCAGCTCCTAGTCCAACAGCAAGTGGCCATGATTTTCCTTTTTAAAAGAGTAAAAGTTGTAGCTTTAGTCTATGTAAATTTGTCATTGAAAAGTAAACGGTATACGTTTGAAGAGAAACAACGAAAACACGACACCGGTAGCTAGACCTCCTCCTATTGACAAGATGGAGAGCGGGGATTATTTGTGATAAAAAATCTGAAAAATTGTTTGATTAGATTTTGAATTACCCATTTTGATTAAAGTATCAGCAACGCAGACATCAAATTTTTCAGCCAAAACATTTTCTGATTTCGTGGAAGAAGCCATTTTTAGTTGATGGAGGTAAATCGGGATTACACAAATTGTTGTTGGACTCGTTACCATTACAGACGAAGTTTTCTTCGCGCAGCGCCTCTAGCGGGCCACCGGTGGCGCATGCAATTTCCGATACAAAAACGTTTCAAGGTTCAATTTATTGAAATCCAGATTTCAAATCCCGATTCAATCACTTACAAATTTAAATTCATACATTTTTCAGCAACTGAAATGATACAAGTGTTGGACATAATTCAATAATAATTTTTTTTTCAGAATCTTCTTTTAAAAAATAAACATTAAAGATTGTAGGGAGCGCTTTTTCTACACCTTCCGCATCACGTAACCCGTGTGTTGCGTGTAGATGAGCATGCTGTTTATTTGGTGGATTTTAGTCATCTTCCAGATCTTCTTTTTCTTCCCATGTTATCATTCCTCAACTTTCCTCCAAGAACAGCCAATAAATGCTGTGCCCTTAAAAAAGGTAACAACTTTTAAAGTACCAATAGTTTGTATATGTAAACAAATGATTGTAATGACAGCCCGTCATCAACACGCCAGCAGTAAGCAACAGCGGTGGTCTCTTCTCGTTTGACCGTGCATCTTTCGATGTCAGTTATCTCACGCACAACACGGTTGATGGAGAACAAATTGCAATGCCATGGATTTCTTCACATACTGATAGCTCTGCACAACCTTCTTTGATGCCAGTTTGTTACAATCAGACACCCAATAACCTTCAAGATGCCCCGGTAATCCGTTTGGCTCATGTTCTCTGTCGCCAAGCCGGTTTTATGATTGCTACCAAGTAAAATTATACCATTAAAAAAATTATTAAAACTTTTTAAATGCTATTTGATTACCGTTATTTGTAGGTGGCTTGCAATTTCGAAAGAGATGGTGGCTACTAACACAACAGGTGTGGTGGGCTTCTGTCGCGGGGACGAGCAAGTTGTAGCTCATTGTCAGTGGTACAAATCCGCTGGATGCAGTCATTTTCTCGCCATCGAATGTGGAGGTATATTTCTTTGTTTATTAACCTTTTTTTAAAAATATGTTTTTAAATCATTTTTCTCTAGAATGTTCCAATTCCTACATTCTAACTGAGGACTCCCGAGTCGTTCTCGTCTCTCCTGGCTTCCCTGTTTATCTCCCTTTAGTTACATGCGAATGGAACATCACACTTCTACCTGATCATAATGCGAGTACAAATAATTAGTGTCTACTGAATTAGATGACAATAATTATACGCCTTTTATACCATGGCAGCTTGTAATCAAGTTCCAAGAATTTGAATTGCTGAGCCCGGTCTACGACGAGGCCATAAACACGATCACTTGCATCACCGCTGCAGTCGAAGTGGTAAATATGATTATTCATCTCTCGCTAAATTTGTTCTGTTTATAAATTGCCTTGAATTCCAGATGCTGTGGCACGAAGATATCAACAAAATGGCGCTATATGGTCGATACTGTGGCCGATATAACCCAGGTAAAATAATTACTTATTTCTAAAGAGAAAAAGCTGTGTTAATTATTGCTGTTTTAGGGATTAAGGTGGTCTCTTCCAATCGCGTTCTAATTCGTTTCACAAGTGGCTCATACAAACCGGACGTTTTTTCTAAAAAAGGATTTATCGCTGAACTGTCATCGTCATCTTCTATTGTCCCAAGTTTATAAAAAAAAAAAAATGCAAAAAAACTATGTGTATATTTATTGCGGAAATATTTATTCCTTCTAAATATTATTTAATAGGCTCGTCTTCCGGAAGTATTCTCATCGTTCGATGGACCTTAATTGGATGCGCAATATTCTTCGCTGCTGGTGTTGTCATTTTTTTATGGTTTTGGTTGGTTTTTTACAAATCTGTTTTAAGATTAGAAAATTAAATTGAATTCGCGAATTCAGGAAAGGTAGGTTAGATCAACTGAGACAGCGTTGTTGCTGCTGTTGTTCCATGTGCAGTTGGCCAGGAGAATACAATTCTTCCGTGGAAGAAGAGCATTCAGATCATTTATCATCGATTCACCCTCAAGATGTTGTACGTCAAACCAGTACTGCTCGCATGATTTCTGGAGGTGTTCATCAACGTCGTCATGAAACAAAGCCATCAGACCCAGAAGAATGTGATATAAAGCATTGGGAGCAGACTAAAAGGCTCGAGAAGTGGCATTCAACTCAACACAAGAATCGATCCTCATCTTGGGCGGGTATTATTTTAAAATGACTACATTTTTCAAATGGTCCATCTTTAAAAATCGTACTCCTTAAACATTTTAGGTCTAAATAATAACAAAATTGAACGAAGCTCAAAACTGACGAAGGATGATAGCCATAGTTATGAAGAAGTCTGCTGCAATAGGCAGATCAACTGCCAACAGAAAGGTGTAACAAAAGATGATAGTCACATTTACGAGACAATCTATTATGGTCAACCAAATGGTACTCCCAAATGAACTAGTATTATAAATTTGTCGAATTCATTACTTAATCTATTAATGATTTAGCGAGAAAGGAGAGCCTGAAATCTCCACCAACTTCAGCTCCACCGTTTGCTATTATTTACAATCACGATCCGCTTTTCATTCCTTATCTACCTTTGTCTGGACCGGGAGATATTCCACTACTTTCGTTACCCCCTCGTCCGCGCATTCCTCTGCAATTTAAGTAAATTGATCTATATATTTTTTAAATAATTTTTCTTAATAACAAGAGAACGTCTATACCTTTCAGTTCGTCCAGCGCTTCAACGAGACCGCCGTCTTACAATTTTCCATCCGATACAAGTATTACAGCGAAATGTAGAGGGTATTATGCCAGTTTTATGTTACGATCTCTTTTTAATATTAGGTTGCGGACAGTCGTGTTTTTCTCCGCCTAGTGCGCTGTATGTGAATCCTGAACCTGATTCCTATTCATCGGACGATGATTAAATTGTGATTCTATAGAATTGTGCATTTCACCACAAACCATTATTATCTTATTACATTAGAATCGCAGTAAAAGTATATAACAAGTTCATTAGCCAACGATTATGTTTTCACTTTAGAATTTTTACAGCATCTAATAAAAAAGATAGATTAGGGAATTAGTTTATCGATCTTTCCCAAGTAGATTAATTGTTTAGCTAAACTAATTGAGTTACAGATTGGGGTATAGATATGGTATCTGATTTTAGATTATGGTATCGGATGAAATCGGTTAATTTTTGTAGCTAAAAAATCATAATTATTAATGTAGGTAATAGTCCACCTTTTGTCATGAACCTTAGTCATCCACAAAGACCTCGACGCCGTACTTGTCGCTCTAACGGATTTTGGCCGCGTCTTTTGTTTCTAAAAGATGCCCAGTTTCTTGATGAACCAAAAACTTTTCTTCCAGAATCTATTTCCGCTTCTAGGATCTTTTCTTTTTGAATTTCTACTGTGGTCTGTGGGTGTATTTATTTTTATTGAAAAATCCTTGTTTTATTTACTTAACGTTCGTTCGTTAATACCAATAACTTTAAGTACGGTAGTATACAGCCTTTTTATCATAAAGGTTAAGATTTCTCACCTCCCAATTCTTGCCATTAGATAAGGTTCCATATCTGCTATATATTCTATATTTTCTGATTCGAGCATCACTAAACCAAAAAATTAAATAATTAATAATCTCTTTAAGCATTTTACTTATCGTACCGTTAAGATTTATATGACATTTTTAGGTAGAATAAAAATAGTGCACCGGTAGTAGGTCGTGTTCTTATGTCGTGAATCAAGCAATTAATCCACGGTCAGTTAAACTAATCAGTAGGATTTGGACGAGCGCATTCTTCACCGTAAATTCCGAGCGTGAGCACGAACGCAAAATAGAAGAGAGAACAAGCTATTTACTTTGAATTTTGTATCTGTTTAACTTGGTAGAATTATTCTAGCGCCTTTTGAAGAATATTCTTAGTTTACTGGTTGTGTTGTTTCATTTTTTTTTTACCTGAGCACTTTAAACCAAAAAGAAAAAATGAAATACAAAGAAGTCAGCGGTCCTATTCATATTGAATAATTAGATGACTAATTAATTGTTTGATTTTGATTATACTACTGTAAGTCTAGGTTAAACGAAAATGAATTAATTTTTAAGTTCAGAAGTAGTGTTTTACCACAACGATAAATGTAAAAATGAACACCCTATAGTCCTATACGCCTTATTTCACAACGATGTCAACGGCAACACGGCAGATTATTTGCGCATATGCGGTGAACTGACCTTTCAGTATTGTATTCTATCAAAATTGATATGAATTTTGATTTTAAAGTACAACAAAATATTGGTGTAATAAACGTAAGAAAAAATTTATGGTACAAAGAATAATATGTATTTAAAGATTCACCATATACATTCCGCAACATAGTACAGTAAAGTGTGTTTACATCAACATTATTTTACTCCACTTATTTCACAAAACGTTAAGAAGGGATACACGTATAATGGTATATTTAGGGAGAATAAACCCAAATAGTATTATCTGTACATATTTTGTGATGTAAACACATAGTTTTTATTACCTTTTATATATGTTGTAAATTGAAATTTTGAAATATATAGGTAACACTTTTTGTGAGTAGACAGCTGGCGGGAAGTATATGTATTATATCAAATATGGTTGATTCAAATTTATTATATTCATGAATATATGTTTTAAATAGTCCAATGGGCAAACATAATCAATATTCTATAGTATAAAAACAAGTATCTTTTGTGATTTAAAATCAAAAAAGAAAGTTAGCAAAAATATCACTTTGATATATAATTATAGGATGTGAATTCACATTTTCACTGTACAATCATACATATAATACTAAAATAACGTCAACGGATGGTTATATTATTGGTTCTCTCCGCAAATATAGGAATGATCCAGAAATTTTCATGAGATGAACATTTTTGGGGTTATTATATATGACAATGCACTTCTCCGAAAAAACGTCTCAGAAATTCTGGAATGACTCCAAATAAGCCCTGAAATATGACTAACTCGGCAAAGAGTCAATAAAATTTGATATCCCATAAATCACTATTAAGAATAAACTATAAAATGACTAAATTTCAAAAATTTGAGGTTCTGGAATATGCTATTTACTAAATTGAAAATTAAATACTCTTTGAATATTGATTCTCAGAGTAAAAAATATAAACGTGAGTCATCGCCAGAAGATGCATAGACATTTGGAAAGGAAGAAGTGTGCGCACATACAGAGGGAAACACGTCTAATATATATGTATAAGGTGTAATATTTTTCACCGGTAATGTAGGCCTATGCTTGCTGATTGTGATGAGACTGGTGGTTTCTGGTCGATAGATAACAAAACTTCATGGTCAAAACACCAAGAAGTTTTATGTAATACTGCAATTTTGTTGCACGATGGATCATCCTATTATGATTTGGGATCCACTTGAACTCGGTCGCTACTGTAACCATCCAGGTAGTATGTAACCATTTCTCCTTTACCCTTAACGTTGACTGTACCACGGCAGGTCATCGGATAGTTTTTAGGTAGGAGGATCTGTCGCACTTCCTGAGTTATCTGACAATATGAAGCCAAAAAAGGATTATTAATCTTGAAATTCTTCGTTAAGATTCTTTTATAAAAAAAAAAATATATATATATATATACTGTACTTGGATCTTATCGAGGACACCGGTGGAATCCATTCTGGATGCTACATTGACAGCATTTCCCCAGATGTCGTACTGAGGTTTTCGTGCACCAATCACTCCGGCTACTACAGGGCCAATGTTAATTCCTATCAAACACGCAATAATATAATGATTGGAGATAACTTAATGGCTATTAAATTTTAGTAAATTGGGGAAAAATGAGCCAACCTATTCTGATTTTGAAATTGTTAAAGGAATGCTCGTTGACGTAGTCAAGCTGCTCCCGTAGGCGTAGAGCGTAGTCACACATGGCTGTGACATGATTGAAATTCTTCATGTCACACGTCGATTTCGTGAGCCCTATTTTCGGACCGGCCGACAATAAAACGATTATCGGTTAAAAAAGGTTGAAAAAAGGTAATTGATGTATTCTAACCCGAAGCGGCCATGTAAGTGGAGCCGGTGGATTTTATTTTTTCAATGTATTTGAATTGGTCTTCTCCGAGGATTTCGTCAAAATCAGCTATAATCTCGTTGAGTAGTCGGAGACATTCAACTCCCTCATTGTTCGACTCGAGCTCCACGTAGAATTCAGGAAAATTGGGGATGGAGGCGAACATGATGCAAACGCTTTCACACTGCTCATGGTACAGCTCCTTTGTGCATTACAATATGTTGTTGAGAATTATATGATTAGCAACTCATTGTCATTCACCATTCAATTGTCATAGGGATTTGGACATGACCGGATTAACTCTAATCTACATAATGCTACCGGTATGGAGTCAGGTCCTTTCATCATCAGGATTGCCACCCCTTTTAATATGCGCATCAAACTTACGTCAGTGTGCTTGTCCATATTCATGAAATGTTCGGCCACGTGAACTGGAAGGATGTTGGCTAACAATTTACGGTTGTAGGCTTGCAAGTGCTCCATTTCTTCTTTTTCCTCTGCAAAATGTCGACCGCACCCAAGAAAAAAAAGGATCGATATGCATGTAGGAACAATGGAATATGCCTCCAACTACAAACTACTCGTCGTGAGCATTCTATTATTTATACCCGTGGCCTGAAGTTTCCAGAGAAAATCTAGACGAGAAGTGGCCTCAATTTGCTGTCCATGGATAACAAAAGCGGCTACAAAAGCAGCAAGCATCAAGGCCGTAAGTATGCTCAATGAGATGCTCGTTTCCTGGGACCTATAATACGGTTTTTAAAAGAGGCTTTGTTTCACTTTCACTCAATATTTTTAAGTTTGTTAAGTTTGATGCATACCCCATGTAAGCTAGGACTACATCCTGAGCGTCGAAGAGGGCTGCATGGCTTCCAAATACGAGATAAAGGTAAGCCGAGCTCATTATCAGAAGAAGGATGAGACGAAGGATACTGGTCATTGGCTGAAACACGGAGCTGGATATCATGGCAAGGAGTACGCAGAGAGTGACATACTAGATATACGTTACGCAAGTTAGATTCAAGATTTTCCCTCTTATAAACGTAATGTATCTATATATATATATTGTTGGGCTAATAATACCTCCGGAAATTGGAGACTAGTCAGGGAGGCGCAGATGGCTGGTAAGATGAGTTGTTGCTGGCTAAGCTCCAAGCCGCCGGTGACCGTCAAGTTGTAGTCGCTCCCTAGCGACGTCGAATTGAGCGCTAATGAGCCGTTCAGCGACATCAACTCGAGGAGACAGAGGGACATTTGACCCTCATTGAGAGGCACCTACACGACACAAAATACTCGTTTCTTATATTTAGTCTACATTTATCTAATAAAATAGATTTTGTTTATAGTATATACCAGTGGAGCGCAGGCAACTACAAAGAGAATGATAACAACCCAAGCGGAGAGTAATTGCGTTAAGCCCCGGCTGGCAGCTATGCTCCGGGAAAAAGAAGCTACTCCTTGCGGCAAACACTGCAATAGGGCAAGACAAGAGAGGTCGTAATGAAAATTGTCCCGACGTATATATGAGAAGAAGATGTATAAGAACGAGACTCTAAGATGAACCCTATACAGTATACATACCGGACACTTTTCTGCCACAGCAACCGTCACAATCAAAGTAAGAATTATCCCACATATGACGGTCGAAAGATACATCACCGTAGACCTAAAAAAGGAAAGAGAGAGAGAAAAAAATTAGGTGTAAAATGCCTTTTAAAAAGGCGCATGGAAAATATTTTTCATTTACTGTGGGATGGTGATGTATTGAACAATCAACATGGCAACCAGAATGAGGAAGGAGCAGACAAAATAGGCTTCCATCATTTTGTCCCGTTCTTTGGCGTACTATATAATATAGAAACCAATGTGGCGTGAGAAATAAATGACATCATTATCACTGATCCTTTCAAGCAGAAAGCTTTTTCTTGTATACTTTGGTTTCAATCTCAGGTTTGCGGAAGGTGAGGAGACAGCGGCGGCAGTGCTCTGCACGAAGTCGGTCGATACTCCGTGCATCAATCGCTCGGGCTAAGTAATCGTTCACCTCAACTTCGGGATCCTTAGTCTCTTGGTTTTCTCCGAAACCCAATCTGTTATTATCAAGGAAACAATGATCTTTAAGATGGCATATACATGCGGCTAGATTATTTACATATACGATCCTATCTCTCTCAATAGCTACAAACGAATAAGGAAATTTGTGGTACAGTAATATTTTTTTTACCGAAGCTGGGTTGTTTTCCTTTTACATATTATTTTGTTTACCATAACCAATCCCATGTACCCTTAGTACGTCGTAAACATCAGAGATGCTGTAATAAGAAGGTCATTAGATACTCCTAATCTTCTTCTATATCTTTTGAATTTCATAAATGGGGTTTATTCTTGGATAATATCGAAGAATGAGAAAGATTACAGATTACTTCCAGCTGCATAAAGAATCACATTATATCTAAAATACATATTAGGTAGGTACGGGAAAATGCACATCGAATATAGATCGGAGCTCTGAAAACCTTGAAGATAACTAAAGGTTTTTTCCCTTTTCATAAAACATCTCTTTTATTCTGATTGTTCATCAAGTATACCACCCCCAATTATATTGAAGACGGGAGAGCATCTGCAGGCAATTTACAAAAAAGGAGAGGTGTAATGAGACTCGGAATAAGAGTCCTTACTTGTTGTGAATGTTTTGTTTGGTGTGCTCCGTATGGCCCATGACTCTGAGCTCCTTGGCACCGCTCCCGTTCATGGAATTGTGACTGCTGGTCTTCTTGGCGTGATGCTATACAAGACGAAATTTAATTAAAAACAGGAGGCACAGAGAGAAAGGAGAACAAAGCGAGGGAACGTCTTGAAGTATATACGCTCTTCCCTAGTTCTCTCTCTCGCTCTCTTTCCTTTTCTCTCTTTGCATAGCTGCCAGTTGCAGCAGCAGCGGTAGCAGGCCCCGTCTTAATTAGATTGGGCTGTCGCTCGAATCGATCTAATCTGCGAGTGACGCCCGTGAAATGGAGGACAGGTTCTTCTCATTTACTATTACAATTGTTTTTAACGATTTTACTTATTTTTCATTGAAAAAAAAGTCTACAGTCTCTTAATAACTCTAGAGAGTGCTGTGTGAGCCAAATTTATTTATACCCCCCCCCCCCCAACTGCGTAGAATCATATTTTTATGTCTTTATAACTATTGTATATAATATAGACCACGTAATCATATCTTATTAAGTGGGTGTAGCACTACACCAGCATCAGTGGAGCCGGGAGACCGATTGTGCACTCTATTCTTTGATTACTCTTTGTATAGAGCTGTATTGCGCTACTCCCAAGCAAATGAAGCCTTTTTCTTTTCTTTTTCTTTTCTTTATTCCTATTATTCTCGAGATGGATATAAATCTCTTCCAACTTGCTTGAAGCTAGTTGTGACTTATGAGTGATGATTAAGATAACTTTTGAATGCAGGCAATTATTGTTGTGGTTGCAGAATGGTCTCAGTTGTATGCAGCATATATTCCGAGCCTACTTTATCATCCTTATTTTACATTCACAATCGTCTCTTATAAAAAACTAGACGCCATAATATTGATCGCACTAACAACTTAGAAGATACTTTAGAAAACGCCAGTATTAAAACCATTAAAAAAAATTCAATTACTTTCCTCTTATAACCTCGTTAAAAAAAGCATATGATTACGTCTCGATATTTGTCGCTGGGAATGATGAGGAAGGTTTCGATGTTGTGATCTCGAAGGTAACCGTTCCGATCTCCTCCATGTCCCGGTTCAACTCGGTAGTCACTACCCAAGTAGCGAAGCGTCTCTTTTGTAATGTGGATTCGCCTGTCATCCAAAAAGAATAAGGAGTAAAAAAATACAATATAAAAACATTGGACAAAGGATACAAAAGGACGAAAAAAGAAGATGGATACAGAGAAAGAGAAAAGTGTTATTCTCCTCAAGAACACAATGTGATTGTTATGGATTCGGACGTATCACTCTCCGACGGCAAAGACTGAAAAAGCTTTCTTCTCTAGCAACAGCAGCAGCATCATTCTCAGCTGGATATAAGAGATTGTCCATATATTTCATACGTTGTCACGTCTGGATGTATATGTATCGATTGAAAAGCATACATATAATATATTTCCTTTTTTATATTATTTATATTTATACATATAATAATTCAATTTTTAGTGAATAAAAAGTTATCATCATAATTCCCCTTTTTAAAAAGTTCAACACTACGAGTGAGTCTGAAATTTGGAAAGTCTTCTTTCAGAAGAAAGATGGAGACGTGACTAAAATATCACAATGGGACTTGTCATGCAAATAAGTTGGAAGACGGGCAAATTTAAAGGAGAAACTTTTACCGGTTCATTTAACCAATAAATTAACATTGGGGATCTCTGAATACACAAAATTGTGCGGCCATTCTTATAGAATCCAAAAATGTGTAGGTACCCATCTTTATATTTGGATCGATACAAATTGTTCATCCATCATGCTGAGACAGCAGCTCAAAAGAGCTAGCTAGCGTGAGTTGCACATATTCACGTGGCTGATTGTCCAGCATTATCACGTCAAAACGTTCTGCTCAATCAGCCTTGCACAAAAACCAGATATTACAGAATAAAGGCCGCTTCTATAGATATTTCTTAGGAAAATGCACTTTTATAATAAATAAAGGAATAATCTAAAGATTACTCACCCTGGGATACCGCCGCTCTCCATATTATTGGCAAGTGTGACGTCATTTGACCAGACATCGAACTGCCACTTCCTCAATCCCAAAACTCCGCAGTGCACTCTGTTGCGTCAATATGGAAAGGAATAAGAATCCCCTAGACATATGAATTGGAGATGAGCCATTCGTTTATGTTTACCTGCCAGTGTGGATACCAACTCTCATGTTGACGTTCACTCCGGTTACCTCCCGCACAAGTCTATAGAAAAAAGATATACATACATCAGCAGCATGAGCGGCAGTTACAATTCTACTCGAGCAGACATCAATTTACGTTAAATAAGCCACAAGTGGAATAAAACTCCCACTTCATATAAGCCGATTGAGAAGAAACCATTTAATTAAAACATTTCCGAATTTTATTTGTAATAAAACCAACACTATATCTCTTACCTGGGATTCATCAAGCTATGTATAACAGCCTTTGAACTATTACTTTGAACGAGCTTTGAGCTGTAATAGGTTTGTGGAGCTCTCTTCTAAAAGTTTTCTCTTCCCCATACTAGTGCGCGTACATGAAGATAACCGGCTTTCATGTGCAGTACTCCCTGAAGGTCTTTAATTTAGCCTACATCTGTATTAATGAGGTAGCAACATCCTTTTGATTTCCAAGACCCAGGTCCGCAATGCTAAAAGGAACACACCAGTTCATTACGAGATAAATCCTTTGTAGGAATCCTTAGAGACCTTCAGGTCCTTCTTCACCCAGGATTGCATGTTCTTGCTACCCTATAGGAATAAGAGAACCGGAAAGCGCTCACGAAACTAATCCCCAAGGATAAATGAGATTTCGTGTGTTTTTCCCCTTTTTGTAAATCCCGCTCGTTAACATTCCATTATATTAGCTTAAATTGGCCTCTTATATTCTGTACGAAATATACTCAATATTTTTTGCGATGATATACGGATTTGTTGATCACTCTTATACACTTGGTGAGTTTGCAACGAATCGCAAGAAGCCATTATTTATGGGCGATGGAATAGAGAACTGCTGCTGCTGTTTTTTTTGTTTTTTTTTGTTTTTTTTTTTTTTTGTTTTGTTTTGCATTTACAGAAACAAGATAAATGTGAAGTAACTTACGCAATTGCATCGATCATGTCGAGACCCATCTCTACGCAGCAGTGAGCGTGATCCGGTCGCGGCTCAGGAAGTCCCGATACGCAATAGTAGCAATCGCCTAGTAGTTTTATGCGCAGGCAATGATGCTCTGAAGCCAAGCGGTCAAACCTGTATATCAAATTTAATATGTTTTATTGTTATTATTATTTATTTAAACATAAATTATTTAAAAATTAATAAACTGCTGGAATAAGAGAAGCAAGGGTTCCTGTCGTCGCTTCCTTAATAATGTGGTGGATTAACATATACACACGTTTGCATCACAGTGTTCTAATAAGGCCGGTTGTACATTATCGACCCGCCGTGTGCAATAACTCGTTAAGAAGCTCATTAAGAGAGGTTCCGCTTCACTCCAAGAGAAGTGCACGTGAAGAGGACGACGTGAGATGATGTCTTTATTCGAAATAGCGACGATGAACGTCGTCATCAACAACTTTTTTAATTGGAAAGCGCCAAATAAATAAAGCCAATCTTTATAATTAAACACTTTTTTTCCACCACAAACTATTCAAGTGCTTATCTTGGCATGTATAGCGACACGATTTTCGTTTCCTTAATAACATTGTAAATGACTCGTTGCCCCACCTGCTATCTTTCGCACCTGTGCAGCCAAGCGGCTATATAGTCCCAACGATAATCTTATCGCATTATTCATCAGGAGAGAAAGAATATAAATTCGTATATGCATGCAAAAAACTACCGTGGGCAATAGCATAAAAGAAAACTAGCTGATACATATGCACGTCAAATTGAATTTCCAATTGAAAGAACGTTGACTATTATGTCGCCTATTTTCCCTCAAAGGTTTCAGGCTCTTTACTACACCATACCAAAGGAGCTCATATTGATTTTAGTTAGAGAGCGCGGGAAAAAGGGTAGGAATAAAGTACGCCATGCGTCCTCGTGTGTACTGTACGTACCGTAGGTACCGAGATCAACGCTACTATAAAGTGAAGGACGAAGGGCTATTCCGAAATATATTAGGGGGAGACTAAAAGAGACCATTATTCCCTTTCGTCGTGGAAATGGGAATTCCTCCCTTTCACTGTTTTTATTTCAAGGATAGAGAAGGCTTATGCAGTTGGCACTTTGGAGTGAGAGATTGAATATTCAATGAGATTTAGGAGTTCGTATTGTTATTTTTTTTACCTGGCGAAGAGCTCGTTGAGCAGACGGACCAGCTCCTCTGCCGTGCATTGGTCTGACAGACTCGTGAAGCCGCAAATGTCGGCAAATAGGATGCTGTATAAAAGATGAGTTGAGAATATACAAAAGGATCGATACCGGTACCGATACTTCTGAGAATCTGAGCTCCATTCAATCAACCAGCACGAAGGGTAATAATTGAAGGCATTGAAAACTAGACCTTATTCAAAAACTAACCTGACATTTTCGTGCCTTTGGATGTAGATTTTGTGGAACATGGTGTCCTTGGGCTTGCCAGCGATATCGGCTTTCATCTCCATCGCAACGTGCCTGTGAGTGCGCGGAGGATGTGTGTGTAAAAGAAAAAAATATGAAATAAATCAATTCGAGGTAGCGAGCCGTGGGTGGGTGTTTGGAGTACTGAGAAGGGTACCCAGGTGCCTTTTATGGCTTGCCAGATGGGAGGCAATGACTCTTACTCTTACCTAGGAAGGACCGATAGCAGCAATCTCTCCTATGAAATATAATAGGTATTATAAGTTTTAAATGAGCTCGGCATCAAAGTAGAGAAAAAAAGGAAATTTTCTTTAAGGCAGATTTATATTTTCCCTTAATCCCTTAATACAAACCGGAAATACAGCTTTACAATATCATACAGAAAAAAATAGTTTTAAACCATACTTTTTTAACAATTACTGCTGATAAAAAGTTTTATATGAAAAAAGTTTTGAGTAAGTAAATTCTTTCATAAAAATGTAAACAGCAACGTGTTCTAAAAAGCAAGAGGAACTTTCCAAGTATTCTATGTACTAAAGTTTGTATTCTCAATATCCCTCTACTTTGCGAGTTTACTTTCTTGAATTTTAGTTTTCATGTTTTCCCAATCAACAATAATAATAATCATAAATCATCTATTGCGTGTATGCATTCATGCTGTACCTGTTGTTGATTTTCCCGCTGTATGCTAATGCGCGCCTCGATGCATTGCCTCGTCTCGATGAATGCCTGCCGCTGGGCAACCTCGCAAGGGTAGTGGGTAAAAATTCCGGCTATGTTGGTACAAACGTAGAGTACTCCATTTGCCACGATCTGTATTAAAAGACAAACGTGTCGCATATTTATATCCACAAAGAGAGCATTTCTCAAGATTCTATTCCGAGATTTAGATCAAAGGAGCCGTATCTAGCCCAACAGCAGCATTTCATTCGTCCTTTCTAGCATATTTGAATTTCTGTTATTGCGTTGTACGTACAATATAATCATAATAATTGGGCTAATAATAATGTTATTTATAATTTATCTAAAATGTAAGAAAAGGTAGATGTTTCATGCCAGTAAAAGGATTGATATACCGGCGCTGAACGTTTGATTTCAAAAGAGACGCACTAATATAGCGTCGCATAGTCAGTGTGTAAATTGTCAGATAGGTTCAATGGTTGATCTTTAAACTAGCATAGCATAGGCGTGTACCAGTATTTGGAGACGTGCATTAAGAAAACTATCTGAGTAGCAGGATCTTATCAATGGAACAAAAAACCTGCTCATCGGCCCCATTCACATCTCAAAGGATTAGATCCCAAATTGCTTCGGAAATACTTCTGATGGCAAAAGCTATTAGTGCTCTCGTTAGATTTAAAACTATGTGTGGCCCGGTAGTGTTCTCATTCTGATTCGTGGGAAATCCTCCAGATGTGCTAGCACGACTGCTTTGTTGCTTAATAATATGATTGGGTTTGGGTTTTTGTTCGTGCTTGTTCTGCTACATCATTGTGTTTTGAAAGGTGATATTAACGAGTAACGAAAACATATAGACCTAGCCATCTACTGTTTCTTCGGTTGATTTTTTCTCAACCGTAAAGTTATGGAACAAATTAAAGAATATTGCGCAGCTGTATTTTTAATGAAGAATTCCAAGCTATATTATGCTGATTGAAAAATAACATGAGCTAGGCGACCATTGAGATACCCAGCTGATAGGAATGATGTAAATTTAAATGATTAAAACTTAAATGGACTATACAGTATGTTTAAGTTACTGTACACCAGAAGTCCGCAGCAGTCATTCAAGTAAATAAGTAACGTAACATAGCAACACTTTGCCTGCATCTTAATGGATGAATGAATAACTCACATAGACTTACTCGCAGATCCTAGAATACACACGCTGCGGTATATTTAAGATTTAATTTAATTACAGTTAAAATGGAAAATGCCTCTGCATATACAGTATTGATTTTTAAGACCTAAAATGTTCACGCTGATATTCCCCTTCAGAGCACTTTAGTATAAGCCTAACAAGATTCGATGATGATAAAATCGCAAGCTAAAAGCTTTGTGATATTACATGGCGAGACGAAATTGTTGTTCCTAGACTAAACGCATCTCACAATACTGTGGGGCTTATTTCGGAAAAGGAAAAGAGAAAATCATTTTCTTTTCTTCTCTTAGTCTTTGAATTGCGATGCATCCTGGTGCGCTAGCTGCATCACGAATCCCCTGACGATATGCTTCTACTAGTAGTACAGTACGTCTACTATGTTATTCTTATTGGGTCACGTATAAAGAGTCTAAGTACGCGCTAGCTGAGGATTTCATGACTTTCGCGCTACTCTGACGTACTGCTGCTTTTTAGGAGCACCGACACAGCACGGGTCGAGTCAGCTAGCATTCGTAACATCCTGTACAATTGTCAAGACTCGTAGCTAGTAGCTAGCTACTAGGCAGTGAACCTAGATGTTCCTGGAATTTTACTTATTTGATTCACGTTGACTAGCTGGCATACAATTTTCCCCAAGAGTCATCCATTAAAGCGTTTCAGCAGTCTTGCACTTTTAACAACTCTTTATATAATCACAAGCATTCTTTTATAAAAAGTAATGGATCGTATATTTCACCACTGCTGAGAGTCCGTGTTCACATGTCATGTAGCTTTATGATTTCGCATGTTAGAAGTATTATCTGCATTCAAGAATTGTCAACTTTCTACTGTTCCCTCCCTCTCTTTTATAATTTCACTCCAAAGTAAGAACTACAACAGCGACATTAAATCCCATTTTTTGAAAATAGGGATTTAAAAAAATACATCATTAAAGAAATGTACTTGACTGTTGCCAATTTTGAGATAGAAATATACTAACGTTTCTGCCATATGGCAACCGTTAATATGCTACTTCTTTTGTCATGGAAACAGTAGTAGGGTACAACTTGTTCGATCAAGCATTAACCTCATTTAATAAGCTTCCGTTTCTGTTATTCCCGTTGAAAGCATTATTCGTACATCATATTTTTATAATGTGTTACGTCCGGTTAATACTTCTTTGTTATTTATAATGGTAACAAAGCTAGATAACTAATTTTTATAATATTGTAGCTATGTGACTGATGATAAACGCTGCCTACCTGTCGTCCGAGATTTGGGTCGTCCATGTTGAGACTGAAAGCGCAAGTTAGTTGGGCCACTCCCAAGAGGCAGCCGCAGATGGACGACTCCCGTACATGAAGTGGGAGGAATGTGTAGGTCAAATAGATGAAGAAGATAGTAGACCAAGCGCCGGCGACGGCGGATCGTCTGGCCGGGTCCAAGGCTAACACTAGCTCCGTACCCACAAAGGAGCCAAGGATTACGTAAGAGAAGACGATGAGGTAGACCTCGTTGAGAAATGATCGGGTTACAAGAATCTCCAGACCAAGGTAGAGGAGAGCAAAGAGTCCCATGATGACTCCTTGGAGGAGGCCGTGATCCCCTCCAACGAGAGCGTAGTTCAGGACGGTAAAGATGAGGGCCGTTAGAGCGAGAAGGGCCAAGAGACTCGTTAAGTTGCTCTGGTTCATCCTCAAAAAGTAGCGCTGATAGAGGACTTCGACGTGAACGTTTTTGAAACGGTGGGAGCGGAAGACCCGGCGGATCAGGTGGAACACGTTCCACCAATCCCGACTGTGATCAGCCAAAATGGATTCAGCTTCATCTTTGATGGCTGCCGAGGCTGCTTCTTCCTCCTTCAGAATACAAAATTTTTAAGCTTTGCATCATCATCGGTACTGTACAAGATAACGCATGAACGTGAAAGAAAAAGAAAAGAAAAGGAAAAATCCCACTACTTAGAGGGAAAAAATATTCAGCAGTCAAAACACGTCTGTGTACGTGAAAAAATGACAGATTTCTAGATTGTGCAAAAAGATTTCAAACCCTAGTAAATATTGTGAAAGATAAATAAATGGCTAAATGCACATTTCCCACAGTAACAGCTAATCTTCTCAATCATCCTCCCGTCAGATGGTATAGTTATTTGCATCACACATTTCACCTATTAACTAATTGTGGTAAATACAGAAACTTCCTGTTAATTCTACGCATACGATTAAAGCTATTACTGACCTGCTGTTGTTTCTCACGCGAAGAGACTCCGTGTAAACCCGATTTGTGATAATGTTCAATGACTTCCCAGTTGGACTTTTTAGGAGCAGTGGCGATAGACGGACCCGTTCCGGATGGCGTGGCCGGATCGTTGACGGACGACATAGAGAAACCCAAACTGGAAAAAATCAAGCAATTGATACAAATGAAATATAAATAAACCAATACTAACAAGAAGAGGAAACATATTTTATTACCTGGGACCTGAAGAAAGTACGCTAGAGGCAGCAGCAGTTCCACCTCCGCCATTATTAACCCCTCCACTCATTCGTGAGCCCGGAACTCCGCTGGTCGAAGACTTGTGGTGGCGTAAACTGGACGTCCGGGTCCCAGCTCTCGATGAAGGAGTCTCATTTCCATCCTGCGTCAAATTAAAAAGTAAAAGTATCGTAATACATCATTAAAATATGAAACCTTAAGGACTTTTATTCAAAAAATATCTTTTTCTTTTTTTTAATACCAAAATTTTTTATTTGTTTTATTTATTCAGAAATGTTGACAGTATATTCTGAGTCACCAATGTTCATAATGCCATACTTAATAAATAAAATTTCATTACTTTAACTATTTTTCGAGTGTAAACTGGATATAATGGTTCTGCACTCTGGATTATCGCTATTAGTACTCATCATATATATTGGTTGGAGGAAAAGAAGAGAACGGATGAGCAAATCATCCGATGGGTTGCTTCGCCAAAGGCAGACCAAAAAAAGTTTCTCCGGAGAGCTATCTGATGTATGTGGATGACGCGACGCCTTGCACTGTACGACGAGAGATCGATAGGTACAAGTCAAGAGGAAAAGAGCTTCTTTGTCAACATGATGCTGCACAGCATGGCAGTAGGCTAGCGGCGATGGCGAGATGTGTTGGCCAAACTCCAAAAGAATAAAAAAAGGAAGAAATAATAAACTATACTTGGGCTTAGTGTACCTACTGTACGTTTGCTGCTGCTTTCTTTCTCCAGTCCACAATCCACTTTGCAGCTGGGCGACTCAAGGATCGGCACAAAGTGGGAGCGATCGAAGAAGAAAAAAGTTCAAGTTGAGAGGCCAGTGGGCAAAAAACGATAACTTTTTTATTCTATCACTAGGTTTTCTGGACACACACGTGAGTATTTCTACATAAATAACTCCCCTCTGTAGATGGATTGTTCATAATTATCAAGTTACATACGGTAGTTAAGCTACATGATCAATTTGATTGAGTAAAAGTACGTCATATACTGAGGCTGATAAATTAGGAATAAGTGGCATTCTTTGCTAAGAATTTTATTGAATACTGCATTCAAATTACTAGAAAGAATAAGTTAAAAGATTTGCAACGCAGCTACTGATACGACGCTGTAGAGAACTGGAACACTGCGATGTCATTATGATGTCCAAATAAGATATGACATACCGTAAATGTGAGGAGACAATCTCAGATCTGCTCTCACCATTAGAGAGGTCGACATACTCGACAACGGATGCAGCTGGACTAGCTTTCTGGAGATCGATATCAACAGTGGCAGCAGAGATGGCTCCTGCATGATTCATCATCGATGCGCAGCACTCTACTGCTCTTTACTTACATCCTTTCGAGCTTCGCCTTTTACTGCACATCTTTCTGTAAATCTCTTTTGTGTTGCTATTTTTTCCTTCAATCCGTAAAGAAGACTCCCTGGAGCTATTAATCTCTCCTTATTGCCCGCACAGGTGCCACTGCTTCATTTAAGCATCCTTTTATCTCTATGTAATGGCGAGGAAGAAACCCATTGTCTTTCTATTTCTATATCTATTAGTCAATTAATTGCACCGTCTGCGTCACCAACCGTAGCTAGCAACTGGATAAGAATGTAATGAATACCAGAGTCAGAAAGAAAAGCATGCCTTTCTTCTTTACCGGTTCTCTCAGTGCAACTATAGTTGCAACTAATAGGCATTCCAGAGAACAGCAGAAACCTAATCACAGGAATTTTTCCGTTATTCAAGTTAAGTCTGAATCAACAAATATTAAGTACTCTCAGGTTCTCTCAGTGCAACTATAGTTGCAACTAATAGGCATTCCAGAGAACAGCAGAAACCTAATCACAGGAATTTTTCCGTTATTCAAGTTAAGTCTGAATCAACAAATATTAAGTACAATTCCAAATACAATGCAATTGATGCATAAATTAACATCATCAAGTAATTACCGATTTTAGGGCCGCGTTCTCAAGTTAATTTCAACATGAAGCCTAAGTTAAGGGCCTCTTCTCAAAAAGTCATGATCAGTCAAGATGAAGAGTTGCATACACATAGCCTACATAAAGCCGTTTCCATGGTAGCCTCAGGGCCGCAAGAAACCAAAACACGCGGGATCACGTGCGTCTCGACAATATCACGAATCTTATTCTTGTTTTGCTTCGGCATCCCCGGGCTTTGAATAAAGAAAAGGCAAGTAAAGTATCACATATCGACTGATTATACTTTCGCTTTACAGATATATACTGTGCAGATATATACATTATATGGCATTACTGCATGTAATATCGATACAGCAGCACAATAACGACATTCATAATTTGATCCACCATCACTTTTTCCCACGACTGCGTATCGTCATTTAGCGTCTAAAATATACAAACAACATCCACAAGCCAATATAGGATAGGTATAAATAAAGTCAAGATCAAGGCTTTATGTCTATGGCAATGAAGCAATCTGATTGTCGATCAAAGAGAAGCCGAGAAGGCGCCCTTTGCAACAACGAGACACAAACTGAGTTATACACTTTTCTTAGAGTTGATGGGTGTACAATACAGGCTACCATACGGAAAAGCATATACATGCTGATAACATCGCAGAAGAAGAAAGGGAGGGTCGTCCCGTGCCTTTCATCTTTACGCAGTTATTCAATATCGATATACGCCCTAACGCACTACATGCTGTGCTTTTTCAATGTAATACGGATGGAAAAGCGCATATCCCACAGGATCTCTTGGACGACATACAGTACAGTCTCGAACCAGTGTTAATAAAAAAAGAATTGTTCTATTTATGGCAGCTCGCAGACATCTGGCACCAGGGGAAAATCATTTTCCAACGTATATAAAAAAAAAGTGAATAGAGAAAAGAAAGATAATCTATACGATATGCGTGATATATCATAATTAGACAAGGCTTCCAAACATTGAGAGTGCAGTCATTTTCTTTTAATAGTAGCACGAATAAGTTATACACCTACCGAGGTAAATGTTGTACTTTTCCTGTTGGTAAAGCATATTTGCAAAGGTTGATTGCATATAACTAAGCAACTTCCAGTTCCGCGTGATCAGAATCAAAGTTTGAAATCAACTTTCGGCTAATAATATTTTCTGGTGCGCTCCATTTCAAGTTGACATGAGCAGCTAGCACGCGCACTACTGGGGCAAAGTTGGATGATGAGCTCCGCTGAGTGAATGTATAGCGATGGATTTGTTACTTACCGTATCCCACAGTATATTGTAGATTTTTTTTAAGTTATTGAGTTGAGCTCGTTTTAACTGGGGACTTTTTGCAAGGGTGCTGGAAAATTGTTGATACAATTGACATGTCGTACCGTCTGACAATTTCCATAAAGTACTCTTCGCTTTTGCTGTCTTCTATTATGTGAAAATCAAGTGCGTTTCTTTGGCACATATAGAGAGGGTTGATGTATAAAGAGAATCCATCGCATCGAGAGAAGTCAATAGTATATAGAAGATCAGAGAGAGAGAGATAAGAGGAGCGTTTCTATCGAAACCCGTATATGATGGGCCCCATCAATCCAATAGACGAAGCTTCTATATGGAAAGAGAGATAGACAACTTATATTATGTAAATATGGAAAGAAAAAAGAGAGAGAGAGAGAGAATAAGGAGCAGGATTGGTTCCTGGATCTGTAGTGCGTATACAGTCAAAGACCTTGAGATTGTAAACGAGCTGGCTGCTCCAGCGGTAGGGAATAAATCGATGCGGAACCCGCATATCATAGTCATCTCTCACGCTGAGTACTAAACCGCACGACCTGCTCTCTCTCTTTCTCTTTCTTTTGTCTCTTTATCTACAGTATCGAGTCGTCTCGTTTTTGTCATCGGTCGCCCTTCATTTTCCCGCACCTCCCAATCATTTATACAGTCTACCTTTGTATGCATGAACAGGAGCATATCAGCAGAGCAAATCATCAAGTAAAATAGTGCATCAATTTGCAAACAGATGGGATGTTTATACTACGACCCATTATGTATAAATCGAAACCAGAGATAAGGAGTTCATCGATCTAGACTACCAATACACGAACACGAAAAATGGCGATTTTTCTTAGATGTATTTATATGTACCATTCTTTTCGTCAGGAAGGAAAAGAAGAGGATCGATAAATTGATGATCCTGATCGCTAGCAGAGTGGCGGAGGCTCTCTATACATTAAGAAAGCCCGCTCTATAACATTCGCCCCTCTATATATGTGTGTGTGTTATTGCTTTAGTAAATGTTTGTTGATAGGCTAATAATTTTAAAAAATGATGTACGGTATCAAGAAACACTATAACCGATAACTTCCCGTTTATGGAGAGACCATCAAGAAAGAAGTAAAACTAAAATCTATGAAGTCTCTCTCTTTCTTCCCCATCAGCGAACATGTTAATATGGAGATCCCGTTGGCACTATAGCTGTATACACCGAAGCATATATATAGGGATCCGCCACGGGCGCGTGCAGCTAATCGTAGACGACGAGAGCGTGAGTGGGCGACTGCTCTGACGACGCGACGACTCCCGATTATAGGCTACCAAGCGTGAGCTGGAGTAGGGAACACATTTGCCTAACCGGGGTCACTAATGACGTGTTTTCAGCCAAGCTCTCCTCGTCGAGAGACGGGAAGTAGAGCAGTAGCAATTCCTCTTATCACCAAGGATGGCTTTCTCCAGCACACTTTCTCTGTACTGTATAGCCTATTCGAATGGATCCAGTGCACGCAATATCCTGCAGGATGCAGCCGATAGATATAGCCTATATTCAACTGAGAATCGACACTGGACACTCACAGCATTGACCAAGAGCGCATTGAACCAAAGGAGCTATCGGTACCAGTACTGTATATACGAGAAATAAGAAAAGAACTGATCCCATATAAGCTGGAAATAAGGCCTTGCCATTTGATTTATTTATATAATATTCCAGTGTTAACAGTAGAACCTGCCAGCTGGTGTCTCATCTATTAGTAATATAACGCAGCGCGTCCTTTGATGATGCAACACTGCACCATTTCGTTCATCATCAAATCAAACAAAAAAGAAACAGAAATCTTCTTTCTCTCTTTTTGTGCTCATAAATGTTGTTATGCAGCAGATCTTCTGTCGCTGCATAATATTGATTTTCTAATGCAGTATGTATGGGACACTGTTGCCATTTGTTCACATGATCATTATTTATATATTATATTCTCGAAAATATCCTCTGTAAGTATACTCTTGACTTAAAAACTTAACAATATAGATCGCTGATATTTGAATTGGCTACTTACTGCATCTTGAGATGGCGTGGTGTTCATACGATTCTTGAAGCTGAAGCGGTGCTGCTGGTGCCTTTCCTTTTTGGAATCACTGTTGCTCCGGTGCATTGTGATATAAAGAAGCGAAGGTGAGCAGTCAGTCAACCCGAAAAGATTTTGCCCACCAAATGACTTGTTGGGCACTGATGCTCTCACGGTCTTGCCAAACTCGATCCTCCTTTTCAAGTGATGCTGGAGAGGGGTTCATTCAACCAAAGGATTGGTATGTAGTATAACGGAAGGTGCAATACTACTCTGCTTTTGCTGCTGATTCCTCCAACCGGAAAATGCCCTCTTTCCTGATGGCTGGCCTATAAACAAAACAAAAGGAAAAGAAGATTAAACTTTTTCCTTTCTTTATTCTTTCTCTAAAAGAGCTGTAGGCAACCGGACGGAATTGGTTTGCCATACCCAGGGGCGTCGGTCAGCTAAAAGGTTAAACTATATATTCCCTACTCGCTAGTCGCTACATACTTCTTGTTCAGCTTATTTCCTTTACTTTCACTTTAATCTACTCTTTTACTGATTTATCCCTCAATAAGAGTTCCTTGAGGGATGACTACCAAGTATTCCCGACAAAGGAGATAAAAGACCATAGATTCGCGGCCTGAAGGACTTGTAATCAAACCGTAAAAATGCGGTTTGATAAACAAGACTACACAAGTGCCAATGAAGCTGAAATTTACAGATTATAAGATTTTTTTTCTTCTGTAACGTACATATAATCGAAGAGTGGAAAACTAATGTTACACTGTTAAAAAAATTTCAAATTATCGAGTGTTCAAAGAACTTGAAAAGCAAGATGTGGTTTCGGTTTTCAAGATAAGCCCTTGAAAACCGATGGTTTAGTTGTGTGTCCGGTTATGTGTCGGTATGGCTCAGATGATAAAGCGACTGAATTCTCTTCTGAGAACCTAAGTTCAAATCCTAATGGACGTAATTTTTAGTGGCTTAAAACCCTCGAATATCGGGCTGAACAACCCTCCACTATCAATACCTCTTTCTTGGCTAAATTTCAAGGGTTAAAACCCCCGGAAAAAGTTACTCGCTTTCGAGGGTTTTAATTCTTGAAAAGAGAGAAAGATTTTAACACTGTACAAGCTTTAAAAAAGGTGAAATTCTCCGTCGTATAATACAGTCAATGTAGAAAACTCCTATTGATGTAGGCATATAGTTTAATTACTTGGTCAATATATTTAATGGTAGAGGAAGAAAAGGAAAGGGATGAAATGTGAAGGCATCTAAAAGGAAGAAAGAAAACGAGGGAAAAAGGCCTTTTACTGGATGGCTGAATTCTGTCAAAGGCGACAGCAGCAATAAGTCATGGCTCAGTTATATTGTCCTCCGCGTTCTCCCATCAGAGATAAAAATTTCACTTGGAAACAGCAAACGAAATAAAGGGCCTTTGTGGATTTTATTTACCGTGCAAACACAATGGTTGATTGGGTATGTTTGAACGCAGTAGGAAACGGGCGGAGGGTTCGAGTTGGTGAATCTGCACGCTCCACTGAGAATACCATTCGAGTCAAGTGCATCGCTCTCTTTTAAGGGGGATCCTCTGTGCGATCGGTTGACTCTCTCTCTCGTTCTTTTCTGTTTATATAGCTATACCGGATCCAAACATAAGTGTACTTTCAAAAGTCTTAACAGCTCTACTGGGACAAAAACGAATCGCTCTTTGGGGAATTCCCTCTTGTAAATATGGGCTTTGAGTCTTATACAGATATGTAACATAGAAAGAGTAGAATTCCGATTTCAGCAAAGACAATCAACCGCTTAGATTGACTTACTTATAGTAATATATACAGTGTATATACTTTCTTCTCGTTCTTCCTTTAGAATAGCACATCATGGTTGTATTTATGTATCTGTCTACACGGTATGTGGATCAAACATGACCATCTGTCGTACACGCCAGAAAAAGTTTGCGATCCGACGAAAAACTTTGTACTCGTTGGGCTTCTTTTTGTGTGTCTGTGCTGCTGCTGCACGGTAGCAGACTTGCTGCTATTCTGCCTTTTATATTCTCTCATCAACAATAATCATTCGTTTCTTTCTGTTTACACGTTCCTTCAACGTTAATCATCATTTCCAAGCTTTGATATAGCATTGTGTTGTATGTTGTATATATACACAAACAAAAGCTCTAACTGCTGGCGCACCCGGATCATTATGAGAGTTAAATCAAAGAAGAAAGAAAACAGGGGCCCTGTCTTATTTTCATTTCCTTGGCATTGTTATAGTAGTTGTTGGGAAAGCAGCACGTATAGGATAGGAGGTGAGCGCGCGCCTTTAATTGCACTGTTGGGGATTTCCATCTCGCGCCTTCTGCCATGGTCTTACTAGTCTTATTACACCCTAGCGTGAATGCTGATGAGATCCGAGCAATTAGGCTTACGTGATGATCTTGCTACTGCAGCGGGCGCTCACAATCTGATGCGGCAGTGCAACAAATTTCCTAAGGACCAAACCAACGGAGAAATTTCATCCGGATGGATGGATATCTATTTCTAACTCCCCGGCACCAGCACAGTGTATATTCTTTGCAACGTGCCAATTGAGCGCCGTTGTATATTCCAAATGGGCATTATCTATGCGAGAGCCGAAGTATCTTATTAGATGGTGCACGGTGTTGTTCGTCATAAGTAGGTTATGCGCAAAATTGCGCGAGATTTACTGATTATCAATCATAATAAAAAGTTCTCGCAACACCTCACGATTTCTTTATCTGACTCTTTGAAAGTCTCGCCCTCTTCCTTTATTCCGCCTGAGTGGGTAATGTAATAATGTTGCAGTGTAAATGCTAAGAGCAGTGCCGGTACGTGTTTGTACAAGTACATCGTCAGTCCTTGTAACACAACATCATTCTTTATATGGGACAATAAGCCTATTATTACTTCATGTACGAAATTCCTTCTGACTACGTCAAAGATATAAAAATGGCAAGCTATTTCCTTTTCCGTATCCTAAAAAGGGGAAAATTAAAAATTAAAAAAGGAAAGAATAAAAAAAAATTCTTTAAAAAGAAATTTAATTAAATAAGAAATCTTTTCTTGTCATGGAAAGGGTAGAAAATAACCCTATTTTATGCGTCAATGACACAAAACGGTCTCCACCGGCTGCTGTTGCTATATCCTGAAAATAGCGATGCTATCACAAGTCTGATGGGAAATGGCTCCTTTATATATAAGAATATATAGTATGTATGGCATTCACGTTGAAAAAGGATAAAAAATAGAAACCAAATCCAGCTTTCAATATTTATAATTTTTTTAAAGCGGCCTATGCAACTGAAGGAGGGAAAGAGAGATACGTAACAAGCCCTAAAAAGGATCTCTCGTGAAAGAGCATATGTTTAGAAGAAGGAGAATGCTATTGACGCGATGTATGATGTGTGCTGCTGCTTGATGATGTGGACCACGTAAGCATAATATAAGCCCTCTTTTCAAACGTGGACACATACATCCTTTTATAAAAAGCATGTTGATATAGATATATATATATATATATATATATATATATATAAAGGAGGAGCTCCTGATGGGCAAGCTATTGGGGTTTTTCTTCCTTTCACCCTGAATAAGGGCGCTTTGACGACGCTGCAATTTTCCTCCTTGGGTTTACTGGGAACGAATCCAAATCGAGATAATGAAAGTGCCAGCCTTTTCTGACCTTTATTAGATGATCATAAAGTTAACTATTTATATTGGAAAAAGTTGTATCATTTTATTACATAACATACACGACTTCTCTAAGAATGACTCAATTGATCTTTGCTACGAGGTGGGGACTAAATTATTTCAAGAAAATATCTCCTGTTTGGGTAGGGTACTGCACTCTTAAAAAAAAGAGATCTAAAAGTTTAAAATTGACATTTATAAAGGCAAGTTTCATCTTATTTTAACTTTTTCCTAACAAAGGAGTTTATGAAAAATGAAAGGCTTCGCAAGTTATAAACTCTTAATAAATTCTCTTTTATATGAGTCTGCTACTTAGTAATAAAATGAAATAAACTTATGATAGTCTACTTGCGGCTAAATAGTAAAATTGTAAACCTGAATGCCACGGTAAGTACAGTGCGTACCTTACTAAAGTTAAGGGTAGCACAAAAGACGTCATCCATACATGATGATGATGAATGATGATGATTAGATTGTTTTTCTTATAGCCGATTCCAGATACCAGTACCAATAAATTATTTAACTTTTAACAAGAGTGAAAGAAAAAGTTTCCTCTACCGATTCACTTGACGTGTTCTGTGTATAATGATCCCTTACACAATGATACATTTTCTAATAAATTGAAGTGGAATTAGAAAAGAGAAGAGCAGTCATTCCATTTGCATGACTAATTTTAGTGTATGCTGTAAACAAGTTATTCAGCAAAGGCAGCGGCACAGTGTGTAGTAAGCCTATATGCTGTTCCATATTTGTTATAGGTGAGACGACATTGTTAAGCTACAATGCAAACAACGGGTTTTATGTATATATTGCCTAAGCCCTTATAGCAAACTCTTGACTTATTTGAATTATGTTGCCTGAGTTGTTTGTGTTATTCTATCTAAAAATCAGGCTTCACAAAACACGACGACAAATGTTTTCGATCATTTTGGAGATGATAAGTTTTCCCAAGTCTAGATATGGTTGATACAAGTAGCATCAAAATCAAGAGTGGATTTCTGTTCTTACTCCCAGAAGCATCATCATCATCGATTGAAAAAAAATGTCGTAAAAAGATGAGTCTAAAGAGGAGAAGAAGACAAGCCCGGCTCAGGATCAGAGAGGAGGTATTGATCGGAAGCGGAGCAAACGCTCGGCTAGCCTATATGTGAAGACGACGCCAACAACGACGAGTCGAGAAATCCCAATTGATGATCGAAGACAGGAGCATCAGAGACCAGGAAAAGTCAGAAAAAGATTCGTATAGGGAAGGCAAGATCCGATGATGATTCACTTAAGCATTCTTGGCGTCCCAATTGACATAGGGAGTGAATAGAACTGACAACAATTGAGTATATAAGGCCGTCCTGAGTTTCAGCTATAATCACATTTTTCACTCTCACTCTCTCTCTCTCACTTTTGCCCCTTGACATTTTAAACTCATTTTTTTTATAAATAAAAGGAAATGAAATATCATTGTTCTTTTTTCATTCTGTCGATACGATCATTTCACACTAACATAATAAAGAGCCCATGTATCTGAGATCCTAGAAGGACAAAGCCTTCCCAATCGTTTAGATTTTAGAAAGTACGCATGTTTGGGAACCATCGCATGTTTGAAGAAGAGACTAAATCCTTCATCAATTCCGCAAGACAGAAACTTTTCAATCAAGATGATCATCAGATCGTGAGTTGATCGGTCACATCACATGGAATCGGTTAAGACTCGTTCAAAGTTTGTTACGGTACTGTACATAGATATCTTGAGTACTTGGTCTATACTCTCTTTCACCTTTCCCATTTGCAATTCCCTGGAAAGGACGACCAAGGACCGCGTGGATTATTTCGAATGGAAAGGAAAGGCTAGAGAGAGAGAGAGAGAGAGAGAGAGAGAGAGAGAGAGAGAGAGAGAGAGAGAGAGAGAGAGATGATGCCACTTTACGACCCACTAAACGATCCTCGTCTCATCCCTACTTCTTTGCTGACAGCAGTCGCCTTTTTTTGTTTTGTTTTTGTTTTTTTCTTTAATAGATAACAATAATTCCATTCAATAAATAAAAAATGTCTGCACTTGCATTACCTGATTCCAATCTACAGTTAGCTGGGTGAAAATACCCAAGGACGACGTGTTATGCGATCTACTCAATCTTATGGCCTCCTCTTCTAGTATATAGATGACGGTAACATATAGGAAACAAAAAAAGAGAAAAGCGAAACTTCCTACTTGATGTCCTTCATTGGTTCCCAGTTGGGAACGACCCTCAATCCTTCTTTCCCTCAGTTAGGATCACCTAAGGTAAAGGGGAACCCATTTGGATCCTAAGTTGATGTCGCTATATACTTTTTCCTTGCCAGATATATTTATACAGTATATATACCTACGTTTCTGGAATCTCTCCAAACTTTTTGTTTCCTTCTCCGTGGAACCGTGCCGAATCGGGTAATCCAATTAATGCACTTTTAGTGAGAAGTATCAATCCATCTTTACTCGAAAATTAAATTCTTGAAAACAAAAATCAACAGAAGTTTTTTTTTGTTTCGTTCTCTACCATAGTTAGTCCAATTATATCCTTTCTCTAGTTCAGCATAAGGATCCGTTTTCATAATAATAATGATATCCTAACTTTAGTAGATCAATGAAGAACAGCATCAGCAGCCGCGTTTTCTCGACAAATTAGGTTCCACGGTCGAATCAATATCAATTTCCCTTTTATACATATTTCGCCTTGTATGTACGATACGGTACAGTATACGAGATGTAACTAGATAAGCAGGCGAGTGGATCATATTTTGCCCATTACGACGACGCGATATATAATATTAGTCCTTACAGTAATATACTATAGGTACTGTACAAGTGTACATAAAAAGGTACAGATGTATGGATAATATGTAAAGTATATCACACGATATACTATAGAGCCTCTACATAATGAAGAGGGCTACGTTCATTTAAACATGCAATATAATATTGAATAATAAATTGAAGAAATCAATCACCTGCGCTTAATAATAAGATGGAGCGGGCCTGTCGGCTAGTCAAACCGCGCGCTTGATCGAGATCCTCGTGTTGATGGACAACGTGAGCAGCACATCATTAGTCACGCTTCTTAAATAAATCAGTTTGGGCGACGACGTTCAGGAATTCACTCACTGTATATTAATATATATGTGGGTGTACTTAAAATGGGATAAACCACTTTTTCAGGAGGTTTAAGGAGCTGCGTGCTACTTGCAGGACACCTGAGGGATGTGTGGTACGAGATGAAGCTACACGGCTCACCATATAGCGGATACGTGTGCGCGGGACCCGCATGGAGCGCAGCAGCCCGCCCTCTATTGTCTCCTCCCACTTCTTATACACACATATCTTTTCCTTTCCTCCCTGTCCACGAAATGGGGATTGATATTATGCTGAAACTTTTCCGCCGCATGAAATGCAACTTTATTAAAAATAAAAAATAAAAAAAAGAAGGAGGAGGAGGAAAAACTCTACGTATAAGACCATTTTCATTAGAGGGCCATGTATGATATTCTTTTGCACCATAATCATTTCTTGACATTATTCTTTAAAGGATAGAACATTTCTCGACTTGCACGGCTGATTAAGTTGGATTGCCATTCAAAAATACATTAAGGAAAGCTCTCATCATCTCAAAAGAGGATAATATAGGATATACCATAGCCTTCTGGTACGTCCTGTATTTCTTTGCCACCGATATTGGGAGATGAAACCCATATCCTCAGCTAGGATACACAAATCAGAAAGAAAGGGGGAATAAAGAAACGAATGAGGAGACCAATCCGATTAGCCTTTTCCCATCACGACGAGGAGAGGGAAACGGAAGGCCCCTTCTTCAGATAAGATGTATAGGTCTCATGGATTTATGTATCGACGAAGTATATAATAAATGTCACAAATATACTGTGTATGCAATATATATTTATATTATATTTATAAATAGATCCTATAATCTAATTCCAATAAATTACATTTTCATTTTCCTATATAGCCGCGGAGAATATATAGAATCAAGTTAATGGTCGCCCTACCTTCGAGCGTCATTTCTAAGAGGAAACCTTCTTGTTTTGTTGATGATGTCGCAGCAGAAATAATTGGAGAGCTGCTCTCCTTGAATCATCCGACTGGAAGAATAGCCACCACGTCGCGTTTCTTATATTTTTCTCTTTTATACACTTGACGCGTCCTCTTATCAGCACCGGCGGGATGGATCGCGCTGGATCTGTCAGTTCAACAGTAATAAAAGCATACGGACCGTATATAAATAAATAATCACTATGTATATATAGATATACTTGGGTGCGACGTCGTCTTCGTTGTTGAGAGCTCGTCGTTCTTTCCGAGTTGCCACGGGAGACAGAAGAAAAGGCCACGAACCCCATCAGCCCATCATTAGCGAGATGAGAAGACAACAAGAACAGCTAACGCTGATGCGAAGCTTTGTTCACTCTAGTCTAAGTAATCTCTTCTAGATGATCTTTCAGCAATGTGATCCTTGTTGATCTGATTCAACAAGCAGCATACTAGATAGATAATAGGTAATAATAGGTACCGTGCTCCTTGGTCAATGCATATATTCGCGTGGTTTCACCTAGCTCAACAGAGGTAGTACAAGACAACAAGGGGTTCGTTGACGTGGGTGAGGAAATGTGAGGAGAGTGGGAATAACTGCTGCAGGCCGCGGATGAGGGCGACATCCAGCCGCAGTATGGTATAGTGTACAAAATATACAACTTCTTTGATCGATCCTTTGTGAGCATGCGCAAGCCTCACACCTTATAGCTTATAGCCTTATAGTCGACTTCCTCTTTTCATTGTTTCCTATTCCTTTGGCGTGAATGATCACCAGAACGCCATTCGACTTTAGACTAATGATTAGCACAAGCTTTTTGTCGTGTTCCCTTTCAATTCTTATATTAACGATACAAATCAATAAGATGCTATTAGTATTGAGATAGGTATGGAGCCTGGCTTTCGTGTTTTGGAGAAGCTCATTTGAAATTCACGCGCGCACGGGAACAGTACTATGCGCTCCTCTTTACTGGTTGTACAGTGTATATATATATATAGAGAGAGATAGATAGACGACAGGATCGATATGATGCGCACAGCAGGGGGGATCGATTGGAGGCAACTCCCTCTGATAACTGCTGATGCTATACATTTGTAGCGCCTGCGGTGCTGCTGCTCATGCAGTAATACTTTGGGATCGTGATTTTTATCAGGTAATCTTGCAAAGAGCATCAATCTAGGTATGGATCCTTCTAGTAGATGAAAATATATATTATCACATAAATATCAATGGCATTTTCTCGAATGCGTCGATTATTGTCAACGCTTTGATACTCTTGAGAATTTAAAAGAAGATTTTACGAGAACCAAGAACAAAGATTTAATAGAAATCTATACATATATAACTCAATAACAGATTATTAAAAAGTATGTAAGCTGTACACCTAACAACATAAGGGAGGACTGCTACTGGCTAAGCGGTAAATTGAGCACTAAACTTCGTCTCGTATGAATTTTTGTTTACGGATGAAAATCGATGAGTGTGAATGAACATATAGGAATATATTATCGCACAGAATTGTATGCAGGCTATATTATTATTGTTCTAGTATAACACGCACCCAAGTTTTTGTATTTCCTTTTGCTTTTACCTCGAGCACTAAGCCACTAACACACGGATCGGCTGAACGCGTGCACCGCGGTAGCTCCGCCAAGGAAATAAAAATTATAAAAACGGCATACAAACTGCCCCTTTCCATTCGAGTTTCCCGGGGGATCTATCTTTCATCACGGTTCTGTTTTTTTTCCTACCGTCTTTCTATATTATAATCTTATTTAAAAAAAAGAAATGATTGGATATACATATAAGAGTTTTGGAAAAGGATCCAATGTAAAGCAGAACTCCGATTTCTTACTAATACTCTCAAGGTGTGGTATATATAGGCTACCCCTGCACTCTTCATAGCCGTTGTCGGTGACATCGAAAGATTCTATCATTTTCTGTATAGAGACGAAGAAGCAGTAGCAGCGGGGCCAGCAGCTACAAAAACCGCTTCTAGAAAAGGAAATGGAATTTGCTGCTCCCGCCTTTTTGTGATCAGTAAATAATAAGAAATTCGCATTGGGAAGAGAACACCCTTGCGTTGACGTGTTAAAAGGGCGAACCTTTTAACGACAGCTTCAACGCCTTTATTCCAGGAATTAGAAATCTTCTCTCCTACGACATCTTATTCCTATTCATCAATATTATTTCATTATAATTTTGTGTATGCAAAAGATAGTCATCACCACGGCAAGGATACGTACCGTAAGGAATTCAATTTACGGTTCAAAGTTCTTTACTCTGACATTAGTTTTGTATGATCATTATACAGGTACATTACACAATATCTTTAGTTGCGAAACTGTCGCTTTTTGAGCGAAGCGAAAAACCTGTGGGCGAAGCTTCTAATCCGGTAGCAGGGAAATTTTAACCCTGCTCTGTGGGCCTGCCTGTGCGAATAAGACTTCAATTATGCTTAGACTAAAATTGACATACAGAGCTCAAAATATGCAGGATTTCCTCCCTTTCTATAATTGGTTTCAAAATATAGAGTTTAAGTTAATGAAAACAATTTAAATGCGTTTAGAATTAGCGATGGCACTAGTGTCAACGATATTAAAATTGAAATGAGCTAAAAATTATGTTATAGCTTGTCTTTACCAGCTTCTCAACCAACAAATGTGCCGGCCGTAGCAAGTTCCATTAATTTTCAAAATCAGTCAGTTTGCCGGATGCTTTGCCGACCTGTTGGCCGGCTTCTACACCGACTAACTTGCCGGCCGTATTACCGACAAATATTCTTTATGTTATTTGGGATTTTAAAGGTGATTCAGTGAAACTGAATTACTGACAACAACCCGGCGAGCTTCAAAGCGCCATTTGCTATCTTAAATATGCTACATTAGTTTGACCTTTACATTAGGCTCTAATTAAACTACAACTATAACTAATAAGCTATTACTATACTAGTAAGTTTAGTGATTATAATTTCAATGGAAGTTTTGATGAATATATTCCAAGACTTGATAAACTCTAAGTAGATATTTTCCAAACATACGACGTTTCAGAGGAACTTTCCGATACGCTGATGCTACTTAGTATATGGTTTGTTCCAATAATAATCTCATTTTAATCCAGAAATGTTTTTATTGAAGACACAAATCGTTACTTTCAAAAATATTAACAAATATAAAAGGCTATATCTACCTAAAAGAGCTTACATAAGAAAGATATGTATAATATAATATAATATAATATATTTTAATGTAATATATTATATATATTCGTATTCTGTGAGCAGCGAGCTGTTAAAGTCAATAGAAAGAGAATAGGGACGAATAGGGAATATAAAGGGGAGCAAATGGAATCCATTTAATGTTGATGTAAGAAAGACAGTGTATACTAGAAGGGTATATATTGATAAAGGCGGCAATGCTGATGCTGGCAGCTGGCCTCTATACTGCTATGCTGCACTTTTGATCTCCGCCCGGCGGTCCTTTCATATCCTGTTGTCAGTATCGTTCAAAAGGCTCAACCTTTATAATACCTCCTTTTAACTTTCCTCTTTTTGTGTTCCTATTAGCCGTAAAAGCTTTCGTAAGAAATGTATTGTTCGCCTTTCCGCTCCGAATAAGTGACTCGATTATTTAAAGAATATAAAGTATATCAAATTCTGGAGTATTTACAGCAAAAAGTCTGTATCTCAACGGTACGTAACCCTTTATGTATATGAAAAAAATTTGAACTTTATGTGTTTTACGGGAAGCTGCGTCTCTTTCTTTGTCAGGATTAGGTGTCGAGACTCGAGCAGCATTAATATTTTAATGTGACTTGAGTTGGTCAATATACCACAAAAAGAAACTGGTTTTTGTTTCACTAGCTATTGTTCATAATATGTACCGTATTAGCTCCTATGCTATCTATCGTACATCGATCATCTATAAGAATGGTCAATTTGATGTTGATGTTGAATACTCTTTAAAAATAATAGACCGGATGGATCAGTATGGTACTGTATGAGGTAACATAGTTTATACCATCGTGGTTCTCGGGAAGGCTAAAACAAGGTACAGTACATGTTACTTGGGACATGCACTGAACACGGTACTCTATTTTTAAGAAAGATGTGTATAGTAAGGCTCTTGTGAGTGAGGGAATCAGGGAACACGCCATTAGTGCGGACACTAACGCAGGGCGGACTGATTTCGCTATATACCATATGATAAAAGCCAAAAGATGTTGTTATGTTCTGTTAAGGAACCCCAAAGACCTGTCAACGCCTTGCAATGACAGAGTGCCTCTTACTAGAGTGGATGGTCATAATGAAGATGAGATGCCTGGATAATTCTTCTAAGAATTTTATCAGGTGGGACTTTACCGCTATATATAATGTATAGTCCGCTGGTGTATAGATATATATTCATCCATACAGTGATAAAAAAAAAAGAATAAAGAAAGTGGTGCTGGTACAGCCTTTGAATTTTCCATTCCAAGTAATTGAGTGTGTAATAAGAGTACTGCAGCACACCATTTTAAGAGTGATTTAACACATTTAGGTCACTCCTTACTAAAGAGATTCCTACTCGTTTTGAAAGGAACAGGTTTAAGTTTACCTAATCTTATAAAATCATAAAATCTTTTAAACGACGTTGGTTTGGAAACGACTACGGTGATAAACATCTCCTTTAAAAGCAATTTCCCGTAGGGATTCTAATCACCAGTTGGCGCACTCATACACAGTTGTCGTGATACTGTTACTTTTTTGGGGGACCCTTTAGACTTCACTGGATCCCAACAGATGGCTTTGGGCTTTGAGGTCTGCGTTAATGGGTAAAGCCTATACCGGTTAACTTGACCGTTTAACGGCACGGCGCACGGATCTGTTAAGTTAGCGCGATAATAATATTATTTTAAATAGTCTAAAATTTGTTATGCAAATGGTAGAAATGTATTTATTATTAATTCGAGTACCAATGATTTGAACCTTTCCGCTTTATCCACATGTCTAAAACAGTAAAAATGTTTATCTCCTATAATTTTAATTCGAAAAAGATTTTGAAGAATGCACTTAATTCGTGCATGTGGGCTGTACGGTTGTATCTTTAACTCGTAATACAGGTCTTTATAGTAATCCTCAAACTATGAAAATGGTATACATTTCTTCGTTGGATTTATAGTAATTAGTATAATTTAATATCCACCAAATTGCTTATTGAATTTTCCAAATTTTTAGTCCGGAAAAGTGTCTGAATAAAAATACGTTATTGGTATATGTGTGCACATTTTTGCCCGCCATGTCAGGTCCCTCAAACTATGAAAATGGTGTCCATTATTGTAATATATATCTGGTACTAAAAATAATACGATATAAGAAAACTATGACTCAAATGATTGTAAATTTTCCTCTTTATTCACATATCTAAGGCATTTTGATGTTTTCATAATTATAAGAGAAAAAGATTTAAATGAAAACACTATATTCCTACAGTTCCCTCTACCCCCATGACAGGTCTTGCGCAGTAAGCCTCAACTTATGTACATTGTGTAAATTTCTTTCCAAATTTCTGGTACTAAAAATAATTAGATATCAACCAAATATGCCTCAAATGATTGGAAACTTTCCTCTTCATACGCATATCTAAGGCATATTGATTATCTAAGGATTATTGATTATATTCGGTGCTTAAGGGATCCACACACGAGCGCGTTTTTACGCTCCTGTACCATGTACCTTTGTGCACTAGTGAATTAGGGGACTTCAGGGTCCGGACTTCGAGCAGTGTAGTCTTAAAGTGTGGACAGCCAAAACCCTTAAGTCCCCTGTTGCATTATTGCATTAGGTACATAAGTAACGTAAAAAAGCCTCCGTGTGTGGCATGCTTAAGGTGACGATAACCAAAATAAGATAAACGAAACCACCTTGGTACGTTCAAAGGTCGGGTGGGACCCCCGTAGGAGGGCACAGCCGACTCTTTGAATGGACCAAAAAACAGGTAACTGATTATACGGTTCTACCGCGTTTCAAATTAATTGCAGAGCAATTAAATATAATAGGAAATTACTTTAAACTTTATATAGATATAATTCTTAATATTATACAAAAATCCCTACGGGAACCTCGCATTGGACTTCAGACCAATGCCTTCAATGAATAAATTCGAATTTTCGCTACCTCCCGAGTCAGGAAAACCCGCGAGGCGGCGGCGAGTCGGGACTCCGGACTCCGTGATGATGATGATGATGAGGATAGGTGTCACTGACAGATCGTCTGGGCAGGAGCCCAGCGTTGCCAGATTTCGGGTCTCCCGAAGGACCACTAACACACCTCCGGACTCCGTTCAATCGGCCATCGTCAATTCGTCTGCTAGTTTGTTTTCCTTTTCTCTCAGAGACTCAGACTTAACAGTAGACAGAAGTAAATAGTACGAACATTTCTTCATTTCTTGAGAAATCTTTTGGATTGAATATTGCACCATACACTTGCGACTATTTAATTATTTGACTATCTATGCCTTTTGTGTGGAAAACCATGATAATTTAACAAGATTTTTCAAATGAGTGGAACAGGCGATTCTTTGAACAACGCTATTGATTAGGGAAACGAGCCGTTTCTTAGATCAGGAAGGAAAGTTTAAAGAAGCAGCCAGCTATTATGAAAAGCAGCACACAATCTCTTGAAAATTTAGCTGCTGTTTGCCCAGACTTACCCCAAAAGTCTAGTGCTTAAAGCTGTGGAATACAAACAGCGAGCTGCTATCCTCTTGAAATCTGGTACAATATAGTCTTATATTAATTATTATTATTTAAAAATAGTCATAAATAATCTTTACTTATTTTCCTTAAACCTTTGCCTGACTTTGCTTTAAACCGTTTTTTAAATTTCTTTTAAGCATCTTCTTCACATAACTTATTAGTCTGTCCCGAGGATAGTCAATATTGTGAATAGGGCTCGACACTCCCATAACTTTGGCTCTTGAAGCAGATGAAAATGGAGAAAAAAAATTTGGCACTTCCAAAAATATATTCAAGCTGTTGAATTTTGCAAGACTCAAGTGAGTAAAGCAATTCACAGAATCTGTTAACAGTTAATCATTATAGATGTTTATTTTAAAAACTAATATTAAGGAATTTCTCTTCAGAGGACTTGACTAGTGATTTAAATCTTCAATCAGCTCTGAAAAATTAGCTAAACAGGCATTAGAGCGAGCTGAAATGTTAAAAACACCTTCAGCTCCACCACCTGCTGTTCAAGTAATATGATTGCACCCTCAATAAAACTGTTGATCCTATTTATTATTTTTATTCATCGTTCTTCTTATGTATTTAATTTTTGGGGGCTATTTTTTGTGAATTAAACTAATAATCCTGTGCCCTCTAAAGCTCCTGTTAAAAACACCACAAAGGAAGCTCCCAATTCATCATGCTAAAAGTGTCTGGTTGTTCTACCTACACTGAAGAAGAAAAGAAAGTGCTAGCTGTCACCTCACTAATCAATGGAGAGAATACGTCCCATTCATGCCTGGGATCTCCAAGAGAAGTTCACTATCTCGTCCCATTTTCAGACAAGCACGGAAAGCTCTCGGATGTCGCCTAAACAGATTAAATCTTTTTCCAAATGGTGCCGACCGGATGAAATCTGTTCGGATCCAAAGTGATTTGAGAATATAGAATGTTTTAACTAAAACAAACGGTCATCTCTGACTGTAGTTTTGTCGCAAGTTTGGCTGTTGCTGCTCAGATACGAAAGGCGGTTTCAACAAGAAACTCATCACACACATCATTTACCGCAAAGTAGAAACGGGAACCTGTTTATAATTCGGATGGAAGTATATGATAAAGCTGCATCTTAATGGTTGCACGAAAGTCATTATCGATGACTATCTCCCTGTTGGCCGGCATGGAGAGCTCCTCTGCTCTTATTCAGTGAATCGAAACGATTGTGGGTCTCTCTTCTAGAAAAAGCTACATGAAAGTATGCATTCAATTTTCGGTTTTTAAATTACTTTTAATATATTTTCCATACTCGATATTAAGGTGATGGGAGGTTATAATTTCCCTGGATCTAACAGCGTAAGTTTGAATTAGTACTTTGAATCGTTAATGAGAAATTCTAATTTAGGTTGTATCTATTCCTTAAGAATATTGATCTTCATGCGCTCACTGGTTGGATTCCGGAACGAATTGCTTTGAAATCCAGCGCTGAAGAATTCAACAAAGAAGCCGTGTTTAAGAAACTAATGGAGCGATTCCATAAGGGTGACGTCCTCATCACAGTCGCTACTGGTGAGATGAGCGATGCTGAAGCGGATCGACAGGCCTCGTTTCTGCTCACGCCTACGCCCTCCTAAATATTCGTGAAATCAGGGCGTCACGTTTGATTATGCTTAAGAATCCTTGGTCTCACGTGCGATGGAAGGCAACTATTCCGAGCTGGATGTTAACCATTGGACGGAAGAAAATGCGAAAGTTACTCGATTACAACCCCGACAATGCGGCCGCTAACGACAATGGGGTCTTTGGATCGACTACGATAGCCTTTGTACGTTTTTTGACGTTATTTATCTCAGCTGGAATCCGATCCATGTTCAATTTTTACTTCGTCAGTCCTTAGGTATATTAGAAGGTTTTTTTATTCCTGATTTCTGTCTTTTAAGTCTTCAGAAAATAGACAATTGTTTTAGATTTTTTAAGATCAACAAAATCTTTTTTTTTGTTCTCTCTCTCTCTGTATTATTTACTATCGCAGTTTTTGGAACGCTGGATGTGGTCCTGTCAAGGATCAATACAATATTGGGGAGAATCCACAGTATAGTTTAACAGTGAATAGTCCTGGATCCTCTGCTGTTTGGGTCCTCTTAACGCGCCACATCACGGATATTGACGACTTCCGTGAGAACCGGGAATATATCACCGTCTAGTGTACAAGAACGATGGGAAACGAGTTCATTATCCAGGTGAAATAGATTGAAAAAAAAATCATTACATCTCTTGGACTTTTAAAATTTTCTTTTTTACAGCTGATCCTCCGCCTTACATTGATGGAATTCGTATCAACAGCCCTCACTATTTGTGCAAAATCATCCAGAATAAAGAAGGTGTCCAGAGATACACCTTAGTCGTTTCTCAATACGAGAAATCTAAGACGATTTACTATTCACTTCGCGTCTACAGCACCTGCCCCATCGAGCTAAAAAAAATCGTGAAACCTTACCGATATAAGGATGAAGTAATAACAATTATTTCAAAAAATATTATACTGTAGAATAACAAGGGAGTAAAGTACTGTACCTAACAAGGGTTTTCTTATTTTTATAACGTTGTCTTGTTGTTAAGGTATTTGAGACTTGTCAGAATACCTATTTTTTCCTCTTTTCCTTCTAAGCTTTTTTGCATTTTTTTTCTTTATAACAATTCAGCGTATTTTAAATCAACGTTTCATATTTTTATTTGATTGTTATCTTCAGATAACAAACGATCGTTGGGCAGGATCCCGTGCAGGTGGTTGCGGTAATCATCCACTAACGTACCCTAATAATCCTCGCTATCAGTTCACCTTGGATTACGCTTCGGATCTTTTGATTGAACTCAAGGGACCCAAACAATTCCAGATTGGCTTTGACATTATCTTGCAAGAAGGATCCTCGCCGGATTTTTCGCGCAAATCTTCTGGCGCGTACAGGTAGGATTTTACAGATATTTAATTATCTCTTTTTTAGTCTTAAGCTCTTTTTTCTCGCTTAATAGGTCGGGTTTTGTGGTTCTCGAATTGGAGAACTTACCTACCGGTGTCTATCACATTGTGCCGTCAACCTATCATCCTGGACAGGAGGCCCCTTTCTTCCTTACGGTTCAATCCACAAGCGCGATCAAGCTTAAGAAAGTTCAATAGCGTTTTTATAATATGCTGCCTTTTTTACGAAGTTGCACGGCATTTTTCGTGATGTATTTCTGAGACTGGATCACATTTGAAATATAAATAATGAATCGAATAATAAAGTCTAAAAAAATGGGTATACTAGGAAGCAAAGGTATGGAATCCACGGGACTGTTTGGATAGATTTTAAAGAAAAAATAAATATTTTATAGTTAAGAGAATAAATTAAAAAGTAATTATTATTCCGTTTGTTGATATTAAGTGATGCTCTCATTGAGCTACTCGTCTTGAAATGAATGCTTGAGGGAATAAGCTCCCGGATCATGTGTGAGCGGAAAGAAAAGAATAAGAAAACTCATTTTTTTCTTCTTTCTTAAAAAAAAAATACCTGGAGGGAGAAGAAGAGAGGGGCATTTGTCGGCATTTTCCTTTGAGGTCTTCAGCCCGTCTAATCTTCCTCTTCCGCCTCCGTATTTCTCTCTCTCTCTACTTCTTTCTATTAATTTCATTAGTCATGTGTTGTCACGTGAGACGAAACAGCTTAAGGCCTTATACTCCTTCCTCTCTGCTTGGAAATCATAATTGGGCTCGTCCTCTGCTGCTCAAAGCGGCTGCTGTGAAACACTTTTTCCGACACACCATTCAGCTGCTCACCTGGCCGAGTGAGCAAAAAGGATGCCGCCTATCAATTCCAGTGCGTCAGCTCTCTAATCATCCCGCCGCCCTTTACTTAGGCGGAGGAAGCGCTCGTACTCTCTTGAATCATTTGCAGCAGCAGCTCTTTATTGTTTATTGTTGTGGTTATTCGGCGCCTGACGATTGTGATCATCAGGAGCAGCCGTATTAATTTTTCTTATCCCGCCGCGATAAACAGACAGGAGCGAAACGGTTTTTTTGTGTGTGTGTGTGTGTAATGGGGTCGTGGTGTAAAGAATACTACATAATGATTCCAGCGTTCACTTTCTGAGGACTTAATTCCCAATTTTGTATTTACGAATCAAGTTCTTCCTTAAGTACGGGAAAGCAAGCTATAAAGAAAATTTCCATAATATTTCATTTTGCTGTAATGTCAAAGAACGGCTATTTTTGTGTAAAGGCTTCATTGCTCAAAGTTCCAAAAGCTTCTCATTTTTAATTAAGGGAAATGCGATTGAGAAAAGTTGTAGCTGAAATGTCCTTTTTCCACTTTTTTCATAATAATAATAATTGTTTTAATTTATTCCATAATCCATTATTATATAAGAAAAATAATTATTCGTCTATACTAAACCTAAAATTCAACGTAATTGACTTCGGTGACGGTCGCTGTAATAACACGAAAATAAGTCTGCAGTTCTAGGTTGTCATGAATTATTTGTAATAAATTCAAGTTTCATTACTTGTAAGAGTTTTAATATTTCATCAGTAATTTTAGGTATTGAAAGAAAAATCGTAGAAAAAAAAAAATATTACAGCTTAAAAATACAATATTTCCAAATTTGGACATATACAATTATGAAGTAACTAGGAAAATTGAGTAAAATTCATTTAAAACGCCCAACTATACAAAATCATCATCATTTTTTATTTATTTTTCATTAAAATTTAATATAAAAATAATTTTTATATAAACATTTTCCGGGTCATGCCTTACTAGATCCTTATGATGTGAATACTATTATAGCACACTTACTTAAAGTTGTGAATATTACAGGGCGGAATGCCGTTACGGAAGCAAAGAATTCCAAGGAAAGACCCAAATATCTGGGAATTTGGCCTCATAGTAGACATTCTTCTTGACATATACGTAAACTAGGATATGCGGAGACAGCACCGCCGCCGCGACGCAGTGCAACAGGCGTCCCTCTCCTTGCGACGGGCGCCGTAGATGCTGGTCGTCGTCGGCGGCTGCAGAGATGAATCTACCGCATCACAAAAGGAGAAGAGGCGGCGCGCCGTGTGGTTGCGCCAGCGATGAGCTGACAAGCGGCATCTTTTGAGTGTGCTGTGCGGCCAGAAGAAGGGAGCGAAGCGCGTGGAGAGACCGCTGGGAGTAAACAGACAGCCCGCCGTGCGCCTCCTTTGACGGCGAGCGGCGGCTTCCTTTGATCTTTTACCGCTCGCCGACACTTACGAAGAAGAAGAAAAAACTTGTGTGTGCTCTGTCTTCAAATCAAAAAGCAGAAGAGGAAGAATAAGAAGAAAAAATTCACTATAGTGGAAATGTGCGGCACGATATATATTCTCTGATGTGATATACTCGTGCGAATCAATGGGTATTATAATTTCACGTATATCTGATCCTTTGGGGCGGGCTCCTGCTGGTATCAAGTGACTCAAAGTGGGCCGACTCTGTGGGGATGCCGCCACCACCGCAATCAAGGAATATAACACGGAATGATGTGTGCTCTCCATACGTTATTTGCGCTAGATATAAACTTTTGAAAAGAAAAAGAAAAAAATATATGTGTATGTATATATATATTGCTAATGCACAGCCTTCTATTCAATACAGAAAGCGAAGAGAAAGTTTTTTTGTGCTGTATTGAATAGAGAAAAAATCCCTTTCATTCTTGATATGGTCGCTTATACAAAGTCGGTTGATTTGATATGGTCACGTATGGTAAAGATTTTTCTCTCTCTTTGCCGCCACTTTTTTTTAAATTTATGATGAACGAACCAGCACCGCCCTCTCACTTTTTTTATTCAACCAAACTTGTTTCTTTTCTTCAAAAAGGGTTATTTTTCAATGGAAACTCACCGTCGCGCCCTTTGCACTTATTTGTAGTGAGCTCGTGATTTTTTCTGCAGAAACCGTTTAGCATCATCAACTTTTCTGGCAATAGGTCATAGAGCCTAAGGCGGAATTTTTTTTACGTTTTTGTCTTTTTCATTGCATTTTTCTGAAAAAGTACAAAAATGTCATTAAAATGGTTTGCAGACGATGCCAAAATTCTGTAATTCAGTACGAGAAAGTAAGATCAATATCATTTCAAAGCTTTAATACCACCTCGTAGTCTTCCCAAATACTAAAAGAAAGCATGTTTGAATTTATCTTTGCATAATAATAAGAATCGCGATCCTTTTATATGCAAGCAAAAGATACCGACATTTCGCTTGGAATCCTTATTTATTTTGCGTAAAAATGGATTAATTTTTAAATGACTCGGCAAAAACATCGTGCGTATGACGTATCATTCTTGTATTATCTAAATGATGGTTATAAATAATACGAAGACGAGTTAGGGGCACACGCGGGATGCTGAAGCAACAACCCGCGTGTGGAATTTGCATTTGAATGGACCAAGTGGCGGCAGAGCATTATGGGCGAGCGGCATCCCTTTCTTCTAGTTGGATCCTAATGACGTAACATAATCTTACGTTATTTATAGACACATCCGAAGATATTACGCGGGCGCCCGCTTGGTTTTTATATTATACTTGCCAATAAAAGACTGAAAGCCTTTAATGCTAAATCTGCGCTGCGAGTTTTGGGGAGTGTTGCATTATCTTTCACATTTGCTGCCAGAGTAGGAAAAAAGCATGATGATGTACAGAAGAAAGATTTGAGAAAGGGCTGCGGTTCTCTTTTCGAACGCCTTATTCGCTTTGTAATAGG